>CM043115.1:41592883-41989373 GCA_023701765.1 Hylyphantes graminicola | reverse complement strand
AAGATGAAATTATGGGATTCGTACAATAGACCTGTGGTCACAGAGTTTTGCCTGTGATAGGCTGCCCTACTCAAGCCGTAAGTCATAGCCCTCCCCCCCCCCCCAATGTTTGACAACAACAAAGTTCCTGTTTTTAAAAAATAGCAATATTACATGTTAACTTTATTGTGGTTCAAAGTTTAGTACTTACTAGTGTAGTACTGATTCAGATATCATCAATCGCTGTTCAAAATTAATTGTCCGTCTTTAATAGCCCTTACATAGCTCTAGTGTATGTGTGTGTTTTCAATCAAGCCTATCTAGATGCTATTTATCCATTTAAAGAGGAATGATCATTCTGATCTTCTATTGTTGCTGTTGCATACCTCCAATAGGCCAGCAGTGATAGACCACGTCCATAATAACATACACACACGAAAAAACACCACCAAAGGCGCTCGAAAAGTGTTTAGAGTATTTTTCTTTAAGCCACTGAAACTTAATGCAACTAGTTTTGTTATGATATTTTTTCATTAAGGAGATGGCAACAATGGCACGTTTGCCAATGATGAACTTGGTCCCGTCGTCGCAATTGCAGGTCATGTGATCTGCTTCTCTAATACTTTTACTATGATCTCTCTGGTTAAATCCGTCTTTCCTTTTAGAGAATGCTGCTTTTAAGAAGATAGTGTGATCCCGAGCGTCTGAAACTAATAAATGGCCTTCTGCGTACTCACCACCCGCTCTGCGTTCCTGCGAAGAATGGCTACTGCCTCCCTCGCCGGAAAAGTCCGTAAACAGCCGAGTTCCGACATGGCCGCTTTCCGGACGGTGTTCCAGAACGCAAAACATGTTGTCGCTCTGACTGGGGCTGGGATCAGTGCAGAGAGTGGGATCCCCACATTCAGGGGATCTGGGGGACTGTGGAGGAAGTACAATGCACAGGTGACGAAAGTTTAAAATTAATATTTATGTTAACACCAGGGCTCAAAAAATCTCCTGTCCTTAGCGGTAAAAAATTCGCTGAAGCTGTGTACCTGCCCAGAACCCGTCCAGGACAAGTTTTCCCATGTAGTGAGGCGGCAGGTATTGGTGATCTATCGCTAGTTCGAATGAATTGAAAATTTGATTAATTTTGAGTATTTTTTAAAGCATTTGATTCAGTCTTCGGTGTTCTTCTTTAGGATACTCTTTAGAATTTTTCCCATGAATGCAAGAAAATTTCGCTAGACTAACATGTAAAGAAACCTTTTAAAATATTTTATTATTCAAATTTCCTTTTCTAGCAATGAATGCTCTCGCAGGGGTATGTGACTTTAAATTTTGTTTCAAAAAAATACATTGATTTACTATTAAAATATCTGCTATTATGCACGATTCACAAACATAGTACTGTGATAACAACAGTAAAGATCAAATCGCTCTTATGATGTAATTTCACAGTATTTTGTTTATTTAAAACTATAAGTATGTCACTGTATTATTTAAATCACTTGTCCCTTTAAAAATTATGTTCAAAAATTTTTAATTATTGTATTTATACTTAAAATGTAATATAGAAGACTGCAGACTTAAATATTTTTTTAATAAAGAAGCGGAATCAAGCAGAAAAACAAAACGGCTCATTTCTCAATTTAGGTGTGTTTGGCGATTCCTGCATTTGGCATCAAAACCAAAGCAACCCCCTATCTGGTTTTGACTACAAGTTTTGGGCAGGTACTTAGTCACTCCATAAAAAATTCCCCGCGGACAATGAATTAATGAATCGGACATCCTCGTGGAAGGCCATTTCCCCATCAATGTTCATGATACGTTTTTAATTTTTGTTATCTTACAAGAGTCTAGCACCTCACTTCTAAAATTACCCTCTAATCTCGAAATCCTGTTAATTCCTTTATCTGACTAAATGTGCATACATAATCGGGTAAATAAAAGAAAAGTTCTGTGTGCGCATGCATTTTTTCTTCTAAATAAGGTATTAACAATTAATATGTCATGTATTCATTTAAAAAATGTAGTACCTTAGATAAATTGACATTCCTTAAAACTTGACCTTCGTCATTTAAATTATTTAATAAAAGAAGTACTGGATTGCTATGAATAACCTAGTATTTCTATTATTCTGTATAATGTAAACCTAGTAACTACTAAGTTATGTATTCATATAATTAGAGTTTAACGGCTTAGTTTTTAAGGAGGACGAGTACATTGTTGGACAAGCCATCCTCGGAGACGGGTGAAATTTGTGAGTTTTTTCAAGCCCTGGTTAACAAGTTATTAATACTTATCTGTTAATAATATTTATTGGTTAATCTGTAATTTATACTAGGTCTGTTAGTTTTAATAAGATAAATTGATTTTATTAAACATACTTTGAAATTTAAAGATTTCTCAAAAAAGGCATTTTTCCTTACTTTTTTAGTGCTAATTTTATTATTCACTATGCGCCTTCCGATTTCAAGGCAAGCTTTAAAGGTGCTTTCCTCCTCAACCACCTTGTGTGGTTCTCCAGGAAACTGTGTGAGCATCACTGTTTTTGTTTTACCCGATCCTACTTGGGTTTGGAAAGCAATTGTGATTATACTCACAGAAGAGTCTCAATCAAAGTAGGTTTAGAACAACAACACTCGCTCCATTTCCTGAAAAACCATACAAAAGGGATAGGAAAAAATGATTTTTAAGCTTGCATTGTAATTGTAAGAAGTAAACCAACAAACCATGGGCAGGTAAATGATTTTATAGTACCACAATAAAACCATTTGCCCATCTGATTGCCACAAAAATTGCCCGCCAAGCCCAATGCCTATTAGGCTGAGACAGATTTCTTTTATCCTTTATTTTAAAAATCAAAAATTATCATATTCCCAATCATTTGTAGGATATTGCAACTCCAGGAGCCTTTTTAGCAAATCCATCCCTTGTGTGGGAATTTTACAGTTATAGAAGAGACCTGGTTCTTAGCAAGAAACCCAATCCTGTAAGTAATGAATAGTACTTTTTTTAAAGGATTTAATTGGTCTTAAAATGACAAGAATTTTATATTCATTGCTGCAGAAAATCTCCTCTGGTAATACTCTTTTTTTATGTTTGTTTCAATATAGTTCAAGTTATAGCAATTTAAAATAAACTATTATATTTTTTAACCATTTAAGAGGTTAGTAATTTGGCTAAAGGTAAACTTGTCTTTCTGCTAAAAGTTTTAAATTTTGATCTTTGACTCATTACTCATTATTTAAATTAAAAATGAAATTAGTTCTGTTGTAGATATTTTCAGACTCCCCAATGCTTGAAGTTTTAAGCTACAATAAAATGTATACTTTTTCTAAGAATTTTGTATGTTAATGGAAAACCTGACACTTTGTTGGCTGGTATATACATCCCTATCCCTTGGTTGATTAAATTGATACACATATGATAGAGTATGACTTTTGTCCTATGTGTTATTCTTTTCCACCCACAGGTTTGAAAAGAAACCCTTTAAAATTAAAGTTTCTTTTAAGGACCCTTCACAAAGGGCTTAATTTTAAAATTCCAGAAATCTCATTTATCTTTGATTACGAGACCATAAAAATGAATACATTATTTCAATGAGTCATTTATAAACAGTCTTTTTTTTTATCTTTTAGTTTTAAAATTTTGCCTTGTTGCTAAGATTTCAATTTTCCCTAATATATATTTTTGTTACACAGGCACACCATGCATTGGCAAAAGCTGAAGCTCAGTTGGAAGCAGAAGGTAGAAGGCTTGTAGTAATTACACAAAACATTGACGAACTACACAGGGACGCTGGCACCAAAAATCTACTCGAACTTCACGGTATGAGTTATTCTTATAGATGCTTTAATTGACTTCGATAAATTAGAAGATACTTGTTTAGCAGGGATGGGGATTTTAAATTTTTTTAACAAAAAATGGGCTCTTACAACATTAATTTTCCAAAATTTACAAATATTCTGTAATTTTTATACAGATTTTTCTTTTAAAAGTTTCTGTAATTATTTTGCTCTTATTATTTTTCATTAAAAAGTGTTATGAATATAATTTTACTTTAAATCATATGAATAACTTGGTTTTAATTAACTATTGAGGTGCATGATTCCCTGTTTACTGAATTAGAATAAATGTTCTTTTATAGCTCTTTTTAGTAGTTTCGATTTCAGTGCTTTATTATTCAACTTCATTACTGTCATTTTAGACTACCATCAATGCAATCTTGAATTGTAGTCTGCATTAAAAGTAACAATAAGAAAGCAAATTGTTTTTTAATAAAACCCAATGCTGTGCAGATACAATTTTTTAAGCATCTCGCATGAGATTTGGGGGGAAAGGAAAGGGCCAAGCTTACGCTAGAAAGCTGTTGTATGTTGCAGCAATCAGGCTTCCAATATTTCTTAATAAAAATGTATTAGAGTTATATTTGAAACATCTGAACAACCTTATTTTGCTGTTACTCTGAACAGCAGATTTTTCCCCTTATCATAATTGGTTGCCTAGAAAGGGTTGTGTATAAAATCATTACCTGCTAACAAATTAAACCTTGGTTGTGTCATACCCTGAAAAGATTTTTAAAAATAAATGTAACTACATTGCTTTTTTTTAAAAAAAAATCCGATATATTTTGGGGGCTGAGAAGATTAGTTACAAAGATGCTTACCTTCCTTGCAAAATGTCCCAGAATTGGGCTTGTGCATTGCCAGTTTAACTGCCAAATAATATTGTAAAAATCTACCAGAAATAACAAAGTTTATATTATTTAAAAAAATATATGTTTATCAAATAAAATTAACATAAAACTTTGATATTTTTGTTTGTAACATGTTTTAGAGCTAATTATATCTTTATTTTAATCTTCTAGGTACATTGTTTCGCACAAGGTGTACAAATTGTGGAATAATTTCAGAAAATAGGGCCAGCCCTATTAGTCCTGCATTAGCTGGAAAAGGGTATGTGTGAATCGGTTATGCTAAAGCCTATGCATTATTTATAATCAAACTTTTTTGCTATTATTTGCATTATACTACTTAATAAGTTTTAAATAGCAGTTTATTTGATTTTAACTAATAAACTTGGTTTTTCGATATCATACACTCTTGAAATCTTTTTGTTGATTGATATTAAAACTTGCATGAGATTAAATTATTTAGTTGTTTAAAAACAAGAATTAATAAATTATTTAATTATTAATTTACATGTATTTGTTTTTTTACACTGTATGTTTTTCTTCGAATATATTATTTGTTAAATACTTATTTTAACTTCTGAAATTATTTTTTTAAAGTATTGTCAGTTTTTTTTTTAAATGCCCATTCAAAATAAAAATTTATCATTCCATTCTGCTAATATGTACTTTTTTCTCTTTACAGTGCACCAGATCCTGAGGTTCCTGATGCACGGATTCCAGAACAAGAATTGCCTCGGTACAGTTTTAACCTTCTACTTCCAAACATCAAAATAAAATACACCATTATTTAATCACCTGTGTGATACAGGTATATAAACCTGTCAAGAAACTGTCAGGTTTTCCAGCTAAGCTCTTAATTTTTACATATTTACTAACTTTTAAATTTGAAATGTTTAAGCATTGAGATGATTTTTAAAACCATTAACTACCAAAATAAAATTTTAAAAATAGAATTATGAGTCAATAGTGTAAATCTAAAATTCCTGCGGTAAAATAAATGTACACTCAGGCCAAGAAACTATTCCTTCAGAAAAGTTTAAAAATTTAATTTATTAAATATAGTATACTGAATTTTATGTATATTATATATATCATTCTAAAGTAGTTGAGAGTGTACAAAACCGGGTTTTAGGGTTGAGCTTTTTAGGTTCATTTTTAATACATCTTTCTTCCTTTTATTTGCGTTTAGTAACTTTAAAATATTATACTAATATTTTATTTATAAGTTAAAAATTGCAACAACAAAACACTATCCAGTGATTTTTTTCCCAAATCATTCATATAAGCATATTATTTAGTTAATTGGTAGCTTTAAGAACACATCTTTATTGTATAACAGTTATAGTGTATATCGTTTATAAATGGAGAATATAATATTGAAATAATTTTTATAGATGTTCCAAATGCGCTGGTTTGCTTCGTCCCCACGTGGTGTGGTTTGGAGAATCACTTGATCCTGATATTTTAAATTCAGCACAGAAAGAACTGGATAAGTGTGACCTGTGCTTAGTGGTAAGTATTGATTATGGTATTGGATTTAAAAAAGAAGACATTTCAATAGTATTGCAATTAAAAAATTCTTGTTTAAATTAATACAATATATTTTTTTATATTGAGAAATAAAGCTTTATCTGATAGCTTTCGTTACCATCATAAGATACCAGTGATATGTTATTGACTGTTGTTTGTTATTTAAAAGGGTGTCAAACAAGTATTTATTTATATCATGCTGTGCATGAAAAAGGTTTTGTGCGATAAGGTTGAGTTAAGTTGGTTGATCTGTATGTGAGTGGATGGCACCCTGTTGTTGTTGTCCATCTTTACTGTGCAGTGCCAGGGCTCCCATAGGCGACTATAAAGGAGACTATTCAGACTATTTTCTAGGTTGGGCGACTATGGCTACTATTTTAAGCAAAAAAGTGCCAAAAGCGACTATTTTCAAAGATTAAGGCGACTTTTAGGAGACTATTTCCAATTTTTAACGTTTTTTTTTTACATCTAGCGTTGCTTAATGCTGTAAAAAATTCTCAATTTCCCGTCAGATATCCTTTGGGAAGCGATCTATGACGATACTAGTAATTCCCCCGAGAACAAATGGCACGTCAGGACTGGATTCTTCTGTCCAATCGTGCAAGATCGGGACGTAAACGTACGCCCGGTAGCAAAATTTCGGAGTTCGCGCATGTTTGAAAGAAACATTCTGGCTGGATAACAAGAACTATGTCTTTGGCAAGAACCAAAGGAAAAATAGATTAATGTTTCGTGCTATATAGTTACTACAGGCATGAGAATTTCCCGCTTTTTGATGGATTTCCGCTTTTCCCGATTTCTATTATTTTTCCACAGCATTAACGCCACCGAAAAAAAAAACTACCATTTTCGGTCTCGGAAAACTGAACTTGAATACCATTTAAAAACAAGTTTAAATTATAAATTTTAACAATAAAAGTAAAAAATATATTTACATTTTGAAGATGAATTAAGATCGGATTTCACTTAGATGTCTTCAAATATCAACCAAGCACCAATTCATACCCAATTTAGGAGTAACATTTTCACTTGATCAAAAATTTGCAATCTCTTGATTAACTTACTGTGCTGCCTAGTAATTTCGCGCATCATCCGATGATGCTGCGCCACCTAATAATGATTGACCCTGCATGATCAGCCCTATAGCCCTCGTGTAGCTCTAGTGCAACGATAATTCAAACCTAACCTAAGTCTCTTCTAGTAGTCTAGTCTCTTCCGTAGCTCTGGTTCAGGCCAAGTAGGATCAACCCTTTTCTCCTAATTGAGTGTCCGTGACCTTGGGTCGGCAAGAACTGCTTGAATGTTAAGTTTTTTTTTTTTTTAATGTTTGAAACTTTTTTTGTAGTGATTCATACTTCAGCCTATATTTGGTTTTCTAATTTTAGATGGGTTTTTGTTTATAGAAAATAGAATCGGTTTATACAAGAAAATCAGCATTATGCTTATATTCAGGTTTTATGGTGTTAGTAACATAACTTCTTGTCCTTTAAATTTTTCTGAAATGCCCCATAACAGAACTGAAAAAGTGCTTTAGTGTTTTTCTCTAACAAGTGCATGAAACATGTAATTGTTTTAACCCTTTCAGTCCCAGTGACTATTTGGCATCTACATTTTAGAAATTTTTTTCTGATCGTCTATAGCCATTTATGATATCAAAACACATTATTTGATTCTTCAAACTTTTTTCTATTAAAAATATTTTAAATTATCTAATTGATGTCAGCTCTATTATTTTTTTTGTGAATTATGATCAGAAACATGATGATGTCAAATGGCATCACTGGGACTGAAAAAATTAAAGAGAAAAGAACAAAATTATTTTTATTTTGTATGTGAACTACGGATATCATAGTGCTTTCTTTGTTTTGTGTTTTTGTAGAAAAATTAACGTGATTATGATTGAAAACCGTGTGAGATTTTTTAAAATGTAAATCCAATCCTGTTTTCAAAGTTAGTTATTTTAGGTAATTGACATAACTTCAGCTTTTATCTATTTATGATTTCAGAAAAAAGCTACCTTATATCACAATTTTAATGACTAACATCATTTTACTTACTATGTACTTTGTATTTGGAAGGGATTTTTTTTTTAATTTGAAGACTATTTTACGTTTTTGAGGAACTATTTTGCATATTCGAGGCGACTATTTGGGAGACTATTTTTCACATTTGAGGAGACTATTGCTACTATTTCTTAAGATGAGACTTAATGGGAGCCCTGCAGTTCCTCTGTGGTAAAAAGCAACTTGTGAATCATTTGCTCCCGTTGATGTACACTGTATATGGTGGATCCTGTGTGTATGAAGATTGTCTTTGTTATACCATGTCTAGCCAAAGTGTAAGCTTCGAAGAGACTTTCTTCACCAATCCCTTCGCTGAGTTTTCTAGGAAACGGGGGGAACATCGCTTTTCTACGCCTAGCATGTTTGAGGTTAACAATCAAAACAGTTAGTAACCAAGTGGGGTGGGGGGAAAACACATTTACGCCGTTTCGAAGAAAACGGCAAGCGAGGATGGAGAAGAAAATGCTTTAAAAGCTTACATTCTAAATAGACCTACTATACCTACCTGTTCTCCGTGGCGTAATTTGATGGCTTCGGCTATGAGAAAGGAACCATCCATGGTAGTGTATGTGTGGTCAAGTTGGCCATCTGGTGGCATTTGGTAGACGTCCTTCTGTATCGAGAAAACTACTCTGGTGTTGTGGATCTGGTGGTGTGAGATCGATCTGTCTGCAGTTGTCTGACCATGTCCGAAACATCATTGACCCTTCGAAAGGTCAATAATCAGAAGGGGAATGTAAGTGTCATCTCTGGATCAGGAGAGGCTGCTGAATATGACATTTAGAGCAGGCTATGCAGATCGTCTTATCCTCTGAGAACGAGAAGCATTTTTTGTCGCTGCTTGCCAACTGGTGATTGTCGTGCAAGAGGCTGTCACAATTATGAACCAGTGAAGAGCCCCTTTATACTCGTATGTGTTTTCATGTGTAACCTGTATGGCTTTTTAGGAGTTGGGGTATGGGGCTTGAATAAGGGGTATGGGCAGATTCATGAATAGTCTTGCCCCTGCAGGGTTTCAAGAAAGTACCCAAATGGGGTTTCAAAGAAGTTTGGAAAAACAAAATGACTAAGTTTTCAACCACCCCAATACTTGTTTGACTAGCCCCCAAAAGTTACGATCTTTCAAAGGTTTGTGTTAGGGATTATTATTATAAAGTTATGGAAATAAAAAAAAACATGTTTGGGGGCTAATGTCAGTAGTTGTGTCATGAATTCATTTTCTTTAATAAAATTTATTTTAAAAATGTATGGTGGCATTGTCATAATTTCTACTTTATGAAAAAAATTTGTATAATGCATAATTTTTCCGGAAAAAATACACGATTAAAATTAGATATTAAATACATATTCTGAATATTAATCTGCTAACAATGCATAGTTTCTAATTTTCCGATTAATCCTGTAGATTGGCACATCCTCAGTAGTCTATCCTGCTGCAATGTTTGCTCCTGGAGTGGCAGATAGAGGTGTACCAGTTGCAGAGTTCAACATTGAATCAACTCCAGGAACAGAAAATTTTGGGTAATTTATTACTACTTGATAAACTGAAAAATGTTTTTGAAGTAAATTTTTAAAAATTACCTGTTGCTCTTCATTAGATTGTACATTATGAAAAATACTAACTTTATATACCCGGCAGTGCACTGCTGGTGTAACCTTAATAATGCACTAACGAGTTATAATTTGATAATTTGAATTACATTGCTTGGTAATGAAACCTGACGAATAAAGTTAACTTGCATAGAAAGCTAACTTTAATTTTTCATGATCCCCAAGCGTAATCTAATAACAGCTCCAATTCTTACCACCATTTATGTTATTGATGTATCCAAAAGGGAAACAATTGCAAAATATCCAACTTGCACCGAATGAAAATCGGTATGTAATAACAAATCTTAATGGGGGGGGGGGTTCATTTTCAATGTTATTAAGTAACTTTGATAGTCATTTATATGGTTTTATGTTTTGCCATTGCTTCAAAATATTAGAGGGAAATATGTCATGGCTAAACCCTATATATGAGGAATGGTGTTTTCCTAGAAGAATAAATTTCCTAAAAAAACTACTAGGCAAATTCAATATAGTGTGATAGCATTATAAATAAAACGAACACCGTAAAAACAATGTAAAACCTCATCTATATCTTATTTTCTATAATATTTCTAAAATGAATTGCCACAAATCAAACTATTTAGACTAAATTTGGTAATCACACAGGTACAATTCACTCTTAAAAACTTAAGTATTATTAGATTCAAATTAAAATCTGACTCATTTAACCCCTGTGCTTATGCTTAATTTTGATTTATTTCAAAAAGAGCAAAAAGAAATTTTCAAAATATTTGGTTAAGTTCATGACATCGACTTTATTTTAAGATATTTTTGTTTGTAGTTAATAAATGTTACATATTTAAGCTAAATAGTTGCCTTTTGTTAAATGTTCAATTTGATTTCAGATTCCACTTTGAGGGATTCTGTGGTAGTACGTTGCCCAAGGCTCTAGGCGTGTAGTGTTTCTCAACCTGAACACAATGCAGATAGAAATGAACTCTGTAGCAAAATCCAACCTGGCATTAAAAGGCGAAGAACAATATTCCTGCCAACTTAAGATTGAATCTCATGGTGCCTCCGTGATTCGAGCTTGCCCAGTATTTCAATCAAATCAAGCATCAATTATTCAAATTTGTGTTGTTCGAGAACTAAACAAAATGTTTTTCTTTACAGAACATTCAGCGAAATAATATGCATTTATATGCCAACAATCTGTGCCTGAAAAGATATTTCTGTTTTTAAATGCATTCAATTGAATGTGCTTTAGGAATCATTGTGTGAATCTAAGAGGTTTATCAAATGTGTCTACTAGTCACCTGATAATGGTTGGTGATGAATACATGTGTAGATAATTTTTTGATTTAGTCACTAATCCTAAAATATGAATTTCAAATAAACTGCATACTTTAGTTACAGTTGTGATTTTCATTGTGTTTCTTTTAAGAGGGACTGTTTGTCCCAGAGAGCTAATGTATTAGTTTTGAAATCAACTTTCGCAAAAGAATTGTTTTGCCATGTTAGTCCATTTTCACCAGGTATGGAAATCATCATAACATCAATTTAAAACAAAATTGAAAATAAAAATAAATCCTTTTTTCATTATTAATTAATAAAGTTTTTAAAAAGTCAACATCTGCTGTATATTTTTGGCATTTTATAACTTTAAAAATATATAATTAAATATCTAGATAACATTTTTGTTTCAAATTTGTTTCATTTTAACGATAGTTTGATTATAACCTCGGGGAAAAGGCTAACATGGCAAAACAATACTTCTTTGGAAGTTGCGATTCCAGCACTAATGCAATTAGCTCTATGGGACTAAAAAATCCCTCTTAATACATAAAGTTTACTGTCTTACTTAATGCTTTAGTTATCAATTTGTCAAATTATAAAAAAGATACATGCATGAATCGGTTGCTATTATTTAAAAATCAGCTTTTATAAATATTTTATAATGTGATTACTTACTTAATAAATATGTGGATTTAATTTTTTTTACATACAGCACAGTGCTTAACTAATGAATCGCATGTTTTGTATTGCTCTTTACAATATTGAATTGGATGAAGGAACGAAACATGTATCATCTGTTATTTATATTTTTGTAAACAAGATTAAATCTAGTTGAGTAAGTCTAATCAAGCATTAGAAATCAAAAAGTAAATACATAAAATAGATATATTATCTTACCAATTAAATACATATGATAATTTTAATTTATTTTACCAGATCAGAATGATCTTTCAAAAATGTTTAGTTCCTTGTTTGGTTTAAGAGATCAATTTTACCATTAATTTTGAAACGAAAAGACACTGAAACCTTTAAAGTAGCAGAATAACTTCCATATTCATTTCTGTATATTTTGACTCCTTTTCTATATCTATGTTTTTTTAATCAGATTAACGGTCACACATCAATAGTGAAACGTAAAACTTATGGATGGATAATAGCTTAGATGTGCGTAAAATTTCATTTTTATTAAAATCCAAACGAAAATGCAAATTATCGTTTTCTTCCCTATGTCGATCCATAATAATTGGCAACCAGTCAGACGGAAGTTTCAGACAGACAAATTTATGGTATAGGTACCAGAGCAAATAAATCAACAAATCTTAAAAATTAATGAAGTTCGTAGGGTTTATAAAAGAACTTTGGATTATTTGGCTAAAGGTTAAAAAAACCTACTTTCAAAATAATATAAGTAACTTTTTTAGCGGATTTAGATTAAATAAACTTGGTTTTTCTACAGTACAATTTTGGAATAAACTAGATTTCCCTGACACTTTAAAAGTGTACATTAACACATTTAAGTCAATTGTGCTTAAAATATACTATTAACAAGAACAAGAAGCATAACAAAGATCTGAACATAACCACATAGATGCATTTAGTTTAGCACCTTAGCTTACGTTTCTAGTATGATAATAAATTAAGTAGATTTACTCTAAATTAAATTATAAGCAATAATACATTCAAAAAGGGGCAAAGAATCCAATTTTATAAAATAACAAGTTTATTTTTTGTAATGTAAAAATATAATTTTTTACATATATAGCCAATATATTAATTCTTTTAAACAATTGAAGCTCTTTATTTTTATGTCTGAATTTTTATGATCAACTGGCTGTCTTCTTACTCTTTTTTGGAGTTTCTTTCTAAAAGAAATAATTTGTACCATTAATGTATGATTATCAAGATTTTTTACACTCTTAAAAGAATTTAAAAGCTGCTTTCTTGCAGTTACCTAGTTTAAGGTACAGAAATAATTAGTTATCAAAAATATGAACCATACATATTTATGCCTGCCTACTCTCCAGATTTAATCCGGCAATGCAGATTTTTAACTACTTTCTGAATTTACAGGTCATCTGTGCCAATTACTAGGGAAACATTAAACTTTTCCCTTGCACCAGGAAAATTGTTATTTCTGGAAAGTTGGTTTATTGAATTAACATGGTACTAGAGGCACAGTTGGCAGGTCTATATAATTTCAACTTAAAAGGAATAAACTAAAATAAGAGCTACACTCCACCACAGATTAAGTTTGCGTGCAGCCGCAGAGGAAACGTCGGGAGGAAATAAGCCTCACTATCGAATCAGAGCAGGCGCCGAAATTGATTGGCTGCCCCTTTGAGATACTGATTTTCGTACCCCTTGTTACGTCAAAATTGAAAGAAAAATATTTCACATTCAACTGAAAAAAACTAATAAAACTAATTACAAATATGTCTTGAAATAAGAATAAAGTGGTTTATTGAGTTTAAAATACCTTTTTTTATTCAATTCTCACACTCGAAAATAAGAACTATTTACCCCTTTTCTCATAGAACATTTCAATACTGCACACTTAATCTGTGATGGAGTATAGTATTCATACATACCTTCGCTATGAAACCAGAATTGAGTAACACACTTCTGGCAGCGTTGTTTATGTGTTTGAACCGATCTGCTCCAAGATGGATGCCCCCATACCATCGAGACACAATTACTAATACATTTGAGACATCCAACACCTTCAAATAGGAAAAGTAAAATTTAAAAAATATTGTGATATTTTAGTATTTGTTTGTATGCAAGGTAATCAGATTAAAGCAAATTAACAGATTTTCAAGTAGATAAAATTACAACCTAAAAACCATTTAAATTTTAAGCATTTAAATAAAGCTACCACCATATGCATTTTCTTATGCAGGGTTAGTTTTCAAAATTGAATGTGCTACTTGATCACTGATTAAAGTTTCAAAGGTGTTTATTTGATGTGTTAAAGCCTGTAATAAAACTAGTTATTGATAGGCATAAACTATAACAGATACAGAATTCTGTTGTTAAAGGTTAAATTTCTAAATATTCATAGAAAGTTATCAAGTAATTATGTTTCATTACATGGAATAAAATTTTTTAAAAATACATTTTGTTACCTGCAGTAAATGTAAAAGGACAGATCCAGCTTTTGTCTCCCCGTCGTCTTCACAGTCTTGAATAAAGGATTGGTTTTCCCGAGAAATCCTAAATATGGAAATAAACTCAAATGAAATTAATACTAAATCACTTTGAATTTTTCAATTAAAAAAATTTATAATTATTTTTTCTTTGGTAAATCTGGATAATGTTTTACATAAAATTAGTTAAAATGATATAGCTAGTATTGCACGAGGGGAAAAGGGATATTTTAAACCTAATATGCTAAAAATGCACATTTTCAAGTAGCATAGCTCATAAAAAATAATTTGGTTTTAAAAATCTTTACCAAAATTTTTAAATACAATTCAAGTATTTTGATTTTTATCGATAAGTGCAAATAGTTCTTTCATAGTAAAAAAAAACTCTAGAAAAACTAAAAAACTTATATGCATATATACTTAATTTAATAAAAAAAATTAATTATAACATCTTAAAAAAAAATTATGGTTGAAAGTTGTATAATAAAGTTATAAAGAAAAATCTATTCCATGTGTTGTTTTCAATGTATTATAATACATAAATTATAAGTGTTTATTTGTGCAAATCTCTTTAAAGAATACATTAATTTCTACTCATTTCATTTTTACTAACAATTTATTTTACTCAACTACTATGACTGACTGACAATATAGTATTTAAGAGATATTATTTGTAAGATTATTGAAATTTTTTTCTCCCGAAATAAGAGGTTAAATAACTAATCAATTCCAAACAATTAATTGTATTTACCGATATGCATATATGTTATGAGTGGCAATTGCTATCTTCTTATTTTCTTTTAAGTTTTGCAAAACTTGTTTCACCTGAAAAGTACAATGAGCAAGAAGGTTATACATATTTTTTTACAAATAAGTTTTTGGAATTAATGTTAATTTTTACAATTATTAACATGCATCGAATTCATATAATATTATATTACCTGTTTCACAGAAACAACTTTAGCGACATGAGCTTGGAAAACACTCTTCCTGTCCATAATAGTTTCCCCATGTTGAATTACTGGTATTTCATCAGACCAGCCTCCATTTGATTCTTCACTATCTAACAAAAATAATATATATATACTTTTATTATAAAAACAACATGCTTACAATTGTAATTTAGTAAAGAATGGTTTTTAAGTCTAATATTCTCTGTTAGTTAACTTTTGATTACAGGCTAAGTATGTTTTGTTCAATTGTTAATATAAAAGGGGACTATTTTAACATTTATTAGTTAACTTTCAAAAATGTTTGTTTAAAAATTCAATTCTAAAAGCACGGTGTAGTTTTGTTGTACAATACACTAGTTAATTTCTAATCAGAATTATAGGCATCTAAATATATGTTACTTAACTGGAAAATATTACAACAATAGAATTTACAATATTTTTTTTTAATTTTATGAACCAGTTAAAATGGCAATAAACTAAGGCAACATAGCTAAGATATATAATGTAGAATAATAACAAAGACAATATTACAGACTTTTTTTAACAAAGAAAACAGAAATCTATTTAGAAACATAAAAAAAAACTATACAAGCCAGTTTATCAACTTTGTCCAACAAGTCTACAGCTAAAAGATTTTCTGCAAGCTCTGCTGAGCAGTCGTCAAAAGTGCTTGATGCTTCATTCACATCTGCTTCATTGATAAAATCTTGAACACGAATAATCCACTGATATATTATACTCTCTCCAATATTCTCGCTACAAAATAAAATGTTTGAATATTAACATAGTTTGGATAATAGTTAGTTAAGCAACTATTGCCGAAAATAATACTTTATCAAGCAGGTGGCTTTTATTTCACGAGACTGTAGGTCAAGTGAAATAATGACAATAGCTTAATAAAGTATATTTGGCACGCGCTTGCTTACAATATTTTGCAAAACTTGCAAAAAATTCATTGTTTGGCATGAAATTTGTTTTCTTACTTTTGTCTAATTTAATTTCCTTTAATAATTTTTGTAGACTTGTAGTTTCCATGGAGATATTAGAAAATGCAAAAGTAATGAACCAATAGAAATAAGTGAGTTTCATGACATCATTTAGTTTCCATAGAGATATTTATGACATCATTTTGTTTTTCTACCAATCAGATACTCTTATTTACTTTACCGCATTAGTGCCGAAAGTACTACTTTCGTCACTGTCCGTGACGTAAGCACATAAAGTGTCATTTTCGCAACGATTGATGAATGAATATGATATAAAAAAGTTAACTTTTTTGCGCATTGTTATAAAAAAATTTAATTATTATTAATATTTTTTTAAAGCAATTCCTTTCAAAAGTAGTACCTGTAAATTTCATCTAGAGCTAAGCTGAGACGATTTTTTGCTTGTCTACTCATCCAGGGTGCACTAAAAGTAAAGTTTTATCATTAATATTTACTTAATTACAATATTATTATGATACACTAAAAAAAAATTCTAGTTTTTTAATTGCTTGATATTATTTTAACAATTAATAAAAGATCAATCAGTTGCCAATTATGAAAAATTTAAAGTATCAAATTGCATAATTACTTAAAATAAACAATTAAAACAGAACCATAAAAGAGCGCTAAGAAGCCTCTGATAATATTAATTATTTTGATAACTTTTGTTCCTCTAGATAAATTTTACCAAAGATCATTTTTTTTAATTATATTTATGTAACTTAGTATGAAAAGAGGCACTTGTCCTATGCCACAACATTGGACATTGGCCCTGCCACAATATTCAGGTATTAAATAAAATATCCTTATAAAGAACTCGTACGTCTTTCAACCAGAACTCGGTTAAAACAAAAAAATAACTTAACTGTTAGAACTCACATTTTATGCCTCTAAAACATGCCACAAACATTCTGCATTAAGAAAAATCTATGGAAAATGATTATTCTAATTTTGTCAACTCAAACACCTTAACTTCTTTTTTTTTTATTTAATTAAAATTGTTAAGAAAAATATATTTCTTACCTAATTCTGTAAACCGGTGGAGATTTTAATGGGTATGAATTAGGTAGTATTACCTTGAAAATGAATTAATAACAAAAATAATTAAAAATTGAGGCATCTTTTTTAAAGAAATGTGGATAGAAAAGTATCCATTACTAGATTTACTTGTGAAATATTAATTATATAAATAAAATAGCTTATTATCTTGACATTTTATTTTTTGGTGAAAAGAAAATACATCCACTTTCCATCAAAAACACTTTTACAAACAAAGCTCCTAAAAGAGGCTAGAAATAGGCAGCTGGAAACAATGTCATTACATTACTTTGGAAAACTAATGAAACCTTCTACTAAATTTTATAATAATCACCAAAAAACATAGCAAATAATAGATTCAGATAAATTTGAAACAAATTAATACGCTTTACTGAAGATTTTAAGGGAGCAAAGGAAAAGAACGTACCTGAAAATACAGACATTTTTTGGAAGAACTAGTAATATTTATGCTATAAACTCTTTCATTGTAATCTTCGAGTACCCATTCTTCTCCATAAATAGACGATAATGCTTCAATTTCCTCTTCCTAAAATATTAGCTTTTAATTAAACTTATGTTAGATGCTACCTTAAGTATGCTATTTTTAAGCGAATAAATGAAAATAATAGCTCATTTTCACAACATAGTACTAAAAGGTAAAAATTTAATAAATTTTACTCAAATTATAATTGATCAAAGGAATAGACAGAATAAATTTCAGCAATTCAACCATTAGAAAACGGTTTAAAAATGGTTATACAATACCCTCTACCAATACTTTATTTTACTTAATCAAAAACACTAGTTCTAACATATTTAAGTAGGGCATTATGTTTACATAAAATGTCAATTAAGATAACTTCATTGCATGAATTTGACTATCATCATTTATAATATTGAAAAAATGAGTTATGCTACTTCACTATATTTGAATTAGCTTCTTAATCCTATTTACCCACCTAGCATAATATTTAAAAGTTGTGTGACTACAATTTCATCCTATAAAGCCATACTATAAGGAATAGCTAGGAAATACTAACTTGAAGTGTCTTATTTTCTGTACATGATTCCATGGCCTTAACTACAAAAGAAATCATAACAGTTATAGAAAAGGTAACACGTAATGGTTGGTTTGCAAGATATAATTTCAAGAAACTAATGAAAATTAAAACTAACAATTTAAAGCTACATGTTTTGAAGAAGAAACAGGTTAGTTTTACTCACCATCAATATGAAATTAAAAAGTTTAAATAATAAGATTAAAAAAATCGCCTATAAACGAAAAAACTTCACACTTATGATGTTGGCATGTTGGTAAACAAACACAACTGGTGTCGTGGTGTTCTGGTCTGTAAATAAGTTGAGTTGAATGCATCGAATAGTTTTTTTATATAGAAAATACGAATCTCACTTTAAAAAGCACTATACTATAAATATTCCCTTAAAAAATATTTGACTGTTTTTATTTTTTGAAGTTAAATATCGGTTTATTAAAAAAAAACTTGAAAACAGTTTATTAATAGAAACCAGTAAACCAAAATCAATTTGTTTCGCTGGTTTCTGTCTCTGTCATGGAGTCATGTTCTTTTGATTTCGTAATATTTAAATGTTATTTAAGTCGGTAAGTTGGTTCTTCTCTTTTAGTAAAAAAGATAAATAATAACCAAAGGTAAAAGTATCAGGGCTTTAAGTACTCGTGATTAAATGAATATTTATTCTGCGTTTTATTTGAATTTAAGGAAATGTTACCATATTTAATGTGTAGAATGTTATAATGGTATTTATTTTTGTGTAACTAAATTTCTCTCATTAAGGAAATGTTACCATATTTAATGTGTAGAATGTTATAATGGTATTTATTTTTGTGTAACTAAATTTCTCTCATTAAATAACACCCTACGATTCCTTTTTGACGCATAACATTTTCTTTCAGATAATAATGTTTTGCTTGAATCGTCTTCTTCCCATGCACAATGAAGCCATTATTTCTAAAATTAAATTTGCGAAGCACTTTCTTTCTTCTCAAGCTACACAAGAAGTGCGTCGTAAAGTGCAATCGAAAAGGAATTTAAAATATATCTTTATTGGTTCTTTTACTGTTGGTCCAGTTTTGTATTATCAAACGTTAGATTCCTTCCAAAAACGTCAAGTTGATGTTACAATATCTGGAATTGGGCGGTTTTTCAGGTGTGTGTTTCTTTATTTTTGAAATTATTGTAATTTTTTTGGTTGTGTATATAGCATACATAAACACACACACCTTTTAGTAGTTCTTATAGCTTACTATTTTGAATGTATTCTTTGAATTCCAATTCTACTTAATTATTAACGACTTAACAATCGGATAATTTTCAAGAACACTTAAATTTTTCATTGTAATAATAGTGTATGTTTTTTATCCCTGAAAATTATCTAAAAATATGTGTATGACCAATATATGTACTATTCATTCACAGTTTAATTTTTTTATAATGTAGAATAGCAAATATTCATATAGCAAAGCCAATCCATCATTTAAGACAGAAAGAAGAAGTTTATTAAAAAAAAAACTATGATGTATTTTTGGTTCTTTTCTAAGCTATTGACAACTTCTTTTTACTTTCGCCAAAGTTGAAACAATTGAATTAGCAAGTTTTAGAATAATAGTTACGCATTAGCTACCTTTCTTGAATTTTTGTGATAAGTTCCAATTTTTCCAAATGTACTTCGAAATTAATCATGGGGGCAGTCAATGTAGAGACGTTCCTGTTTTCAATCAACATACATCCATTATAAGTTTTATATATAATACAATAACTTGCATTCTTCTTTGTTATTCTTAAAAATTTAAACTAAATATTTTTTGTCATAATCACTTGAAGATTGATGTAGTGTGAAAGATGGTTGTTTTTAACCTGAAAGTTTTATCCAAATTTTACCATTTTAAAATAACTCAAACTTTATTGCTATTATTCTCTTTTTTTTTCAATACTTTTTTTATGAAAATTTCTAATTTGAAACATACAACCCCATTTAAATAATAAGATGTGCTTATTAATAAAGAAGTAATTTATTTAAATTTTATTGCAAAACTTTTATGTTTAAGTTATATTGTTTAACGCAATCCTCGCTGTGTTTATTATTTCATTTTTAAATAAATATTTAAAATATATTTTAATTAAAACTCTTTTTAAAATTTATTATACTTGAATTAAATGTTTTATTTAACTATGTTTTAGATCTTTAAAAGTTGGTATTACAATTTCTTTGGACTACTGGTACAGTCTTTTGGGATTAGATGAAGTAAGCCATAAAATTTTTATTAGCCAATCTTTTTTATTATGCTAGCTTAAATTTTTTCGAAAGAGAGTTTTATATTTTACTTATTCTTGCAATTGAAAAAATAAAATTTAATTAATGACATTAATCAAGTATAAAACTTCTATTTAACCTTGTTTCTATTAAAGAAGTGTGAATTAAATTGTTTCAACTTTTATTTCTGTAGCAGTTGATTATAAATGATGGCTCCATCTTTCATTTAAAAATAATGCATAATTATAAAAATATAACTTTTAAATTATGTGCGTTGCTGGAAAACCTGACAGTAAAGTGAAAGTTTTATAAGTCTGTATCCCTCAAGGGTTAAAATCCTAAACACAGTAGTTTTAATATTAATCCTTCAAATGAAAGAACTTTTTTGTTTTTGTTTTTCTCCTCTTAAAAACCAATTGTTTTGCTAGTTTTTGGAAATTAACCAATAAATCATTATTTCAAAACGAACCTTTTAAGAGGGACTGCCAGTCCCATAAAGCTAATGCATTAGTTTTGAAATCACAACTTTTGCAAAAGAATTGCTTTGCCATGTTATACCGTTTTCATCAGGAGTGGGAATCATCCTAACATCCATTTTAAAAAAAATTGAAAAGAAAATAACATGTGGTTACTTTATTATTAATTAAGTTTTAAAATAGTGTTGCCATCTGCAGTAATTATTAACATTTTAAAAATATATAATTAAACAACTAGATAAAATTTTCGTTTCAAATTTGTTTCATTTCAATGTTGTGATTTCCACACCTATGGAAAAGGGCTAACATGGTAGAGCAAAACGTGTGCAGAAGCTGTGATTGCAAAACTAATGCATTTGCTCTATGGGACTGGCAGTTCCTTTTAAACAGATTTCATTAGTTCTTTTATTCTTTCATTCTTTATTCTTCTATTTATTATTCTTGTTCTTTTATTATTTTTTCATTTATTCTTTTGTGCAGGAATCTGAGGAGTATGCCGCAGCCATAAAAAACTGCCACAAGAAGTCTGCTACACGCTTATTAGAGGGATGTTTGCAAAATGGTGGCATATACGTAAAACTTGGGCAAGGGCTTGTGTCGTTAAACCATATACTTCCACGTGAATACACTAGTATACTTTCTGATCTGCATGATAAAGCCCTTGTAAGAGGTGAAAATGAGGTTAGTATGATGGTTATAATATGTTGTTTTTGATAGTAAATATATACTATACAGTGGACATTCAAAATTCAGCACAACTTTCAATTTGTGCAGATTTGTCGGATTTTAGGGCATAGCTACAAAATTATTAATGTTTGCTTTGAAAAAAGAAAAACTAATGCAAATAAACTATATGTTAATGGGATTTTTTCATCACTTACAAAAGTTTTAACTTTAAATAACTTTATTAGTAGATAAAGTTTCTTAAATTATTTCCTTCAGTCTGACTGACTTTGCTACAAAAATTTCTAAAATATTCGGTTAAACTAAAGAATTATGGCCGGATTTGGCCTCTTTTCAAAAATAAGGCCAGTTTGAATGACAACTAACCCCAGAGTGTGCCTAGAAAACCAATGAATGACCGCAGTATGGAGAACGTGACATGATAAGAAGCTTTCCCATTGCTATTTTCGCCAAAAGTTGCCATAGTACCAGTAAGTCAGGGTTCCCAGATTTGGCGTAAAATATCCCTTTACGATTTTTTAGTTTATCCAAATTTTCATATTAATTACATCTGAAAACCTGTGCAGATTTTAGTACAGTACAGTCCCGATTATCCGAGCCCCGATTATCCGATTTTCCGCTTTAACCGAGCTTTGAAATATTTCTAGGATTTTTCCGACAACTACCGAAAAAATTCTGAACAGAACATGATCTCACGAACCTTCAGGAAAAGAAATCCAACAATAATTCTCCCTTTACTTTTCTTAAACTGCTGCCGAGAAACGCCAAAATAACATAAAGCAAAAAAACAATTAAAGACCTTTTTAAGTGAAGGAACTATTTCAATGTCCTGCATATGGATTGCACGTAGTCTGTATAACATTTGTACTTGTTAAAATATACACTTAGACATACAGAATTGTTTTATTTACATTTTTTGCTTTAACCGAGTTTTTCGGTTATCCGAGTTAGTCTCGGTCCACATTAACTCGGATAATCGGGGTTCTACTGTATTTGGCGGATTTTAAGTCTGCAGGTTTTTGGCTCTCCTTGATTGTATATTCTAGAATTCTGATGATTTAGAATCGCTGACAACCAAAATCCTGATAGGCCAAAAATGGTTTATATAGAGAAAGAATAAAAAAAAAACTTTTTATGTATTTCTAGTGTTAAAAATTTGACTGTTGGAATTCTATCAGTAACATCCTTTTTAACATGCATGATAAGCAATACTTATAAGAGGTTTTAAATAAAACCTCTTATAAGTATTGCTAATAAGAAATTTCTGTTATTTTCAAGAAAAATTTAAAATAAGATTTTTGTTCTAGAGACTTAAGGGGGAATGGGACGGCAGGACCGGGGGTCTCCAAACTCAAGTGCCTCAATGTTAATCCAATGGGAAATAATTATTTTCTTTGCCACATTTCTCCGGCTGTATTGAATAATTTTACAAGCGGATTTTTTTATGTGATAAATGTAGCTGACTTACAGGTCTCTATCTTCCCACTTTTTGAAATTAGTACGAATATTTTTTTTAATATTCAATAAATTATTTTACACAAAATATTCGAAGCAATTTCAAAAAGTGGGAAGATAGAGACCTGTAAGTCAGCTACATTTATCACATAAAAAAATCCGCTTGTAAAATTATTCAATACAGCCGGAGAAATGTGGCAAAGAAAATAATTATTTCCCATTGGATTAACATTGAGGCACTTGAGTTTGGAGACCCCCGGTCCTGCTGTCCCATTCCCCCTTAAGTTCACTATTACCAAATTTCAGCAGCCTTATTTCCTTAAAACTGGGTCTATAAATAGCTAATTTCTCTTCTTAGCAATTTTATATTTAGATGCTTGTTATTCCAGTAGAAAAATATTCCTTGAAGTTTCTTATTGCTTTAAATAGTAACTCTTTTTATTTGTTAATTTCTTATTAATCTAAATTATCCTGTTATTTCTTGTAAATTATTAGTTTAGTTATCTGTTTAGTTAAATATAAAAGAACTGCTTTAAAATTAATATACTTTTTTATTCATTTACTATTTGTTCTTATTTTCAGTTAGAAACTTTATTTCTTGAAGACTTTGGTGGCCACCCTGAGGATATATTTTTGGAATTTGATAGAAAACCTATTGCTGCTGCTAGCTTAGCTCAGGTGTATAAAGCTACAACGCACAGCGGAGAAACTGTTGCTGTTAAAGTAAGATTTCATTTATATTTAAGTTGTGTATCATTCCATTCAGTCATTGTAAATTTTGTTACAATTAGAACGCCTAACTTTCAAAAAAATGTAAATAAGCATTTGTATGACATTGTTAGATCACTCTACAAGTCATGTTCATTCTTCAGTTCAGTTAATTTTTTCGGTAATACAAAAAGTCTATCTATTACAGTGAAATAATCAAAATATAAGGTCAATTTGATTAATAGTTTTGAATAACAGCATTGAGAGCAATTTGAACTGTAATAAATTGGGGCATCAATATGAATAATTTATTATTTTTTTCTCTAATGGGGCTGTAACATTGGCGGTCAAGCCTTTGCAGACTCAGCATATTCCCCAGAACTGAGAGCCATTTCTTGTGGCACCATCTAGTCGATTCTCGCTTCCACTTTTGACACACAGAAGATAATGAATCTGAGCTCTCTGTGGAAGTTAAAGTATGTATATCGAGATTTAACTTTGTTGAGAGATCCCAAGCCAAATGGGCTTTCCAGTTATCTTTTACCTGCCACATATGAAAATTTAAATTGCATGCATTATTAAGTTTAACTCTAATGTGTTTGGAATTGTAATACAGCATATATGTTCTGTGCATATTCCACAAGTTGTTCCACGTGCATATTCCACAGAGTATAAAACTTTGAAAGTTTTCTTCTCTCAATATTTGCTTGTCATAACCTTTGAAATAAAAAAACTATAATTGTAGCACCACTAATACTTAAAGTTGTTATTGTGTCTATTGTAAAGCTATTACTATATCGGGCCAAAAGTGTTGATGATTACAGTCGTCAGTATTAAAAACTGTCACTTAATAAGAAATATCATTACAAACCAAATTATAATAAGCACATGTGAAAGTGTAACAAGTAATATCTTTGCCCCTTATCCCACCCCTAGAAATAATACATTTTCATTTCTTTCCTTTAGGCTCAATATATTGATCTGCAACAAAGGTTTAATGGAGACATTAATACAGTTTATATTCTTCTGAAGATAATCGGATGGATGCATAAAAATTTCAATTTTACTTGGGTTCTTGATGTAAGTATATTTTTACTTTTTTTCCCCTCTCTAACTTTTCCAAATAATATGACAACTATTATTTTATAGAATATTTTCTGTTGTTTCATTTTCTGATTCTACTATAGTAAATTCACACTTATAATTTTCTCTCCAGAATAAATTATAATGATTTTATGCCCATTTCTTCCTAAACCACTATTCAGAATTCTGCAGGTGCTAAATTATTTTGATTGTGATGCAACCAAGAATATCTATTTGAAAGTGTAAAAAGTGTAAAATGATAAATTTTTCTTGTTTCGGCAAAGGATGTTCATTATTGTATAATCATAGAAAATAATCCATTTTTATTTTAAAAAATTATACTATAGCTTAAACAGTATGTAATATTTATATTATTACACACATTTATATAACCAAATATTTGAGCATTTAAAAAAAAATATAACTAATTGGACCCCTTGTAAGTATTTGTTGTTATTCACTAAAATATTTTCTTATTTCAGTAGTATATGCATGAAAGTCTTGGATCTGAGCTAGATTTTCTTCAAGAATGCAATAACATGGAACGATGTGCCCAAGACCTTAAACACTTGTCATTTGTTCATATACCTAAAGTGCACTGGAAGTTATGCACAAAAGTATGTCTTAAAATAACCTTCCTATGTAAAAAAAAGAAATTGTTCAATTTAAAGGTTTAGATGTAAAACTGGCTTTCTCTAAAGTATAACTAAGGCATAGGGTTCAGCCTGTTCATTGGAAACTTTCAACTATCGTAAATTCAATTGCAAGAAGTCACCAATAAATGGGCTGGACCCTGTATCTTAGTTATTCTTTAGATAAAATTTTGCAGGCCCTTTAATTAGAGTAGTTTATGTTTAAGAAATAATAAACAGTATTGTATCAAACGCAAGAACTACATTATGAATCGCAATAAGGCTATTAATATTAACAATTTGCTGTTTTCTCTCATAATTAAAACTTAAATAGAAATAAATTTTCCAATCTTATTATTTGAAAAGTACTTTGGCATGAACAAAGAAAGATTACAATTTTTTTTTATCAAAACTGTTATGTAATAATGGAATCAAAAATAAGTTTTGTCAAGTATTATCAATGTTTATAAAATTATAAATATCAAAAGTTTAATCCTTATTAAAATTTACTATTTATAACAATAAGGAACAATTAAATCAAAATTTTTAAAATTTTGTTTGTTATTTCAAGCTTTTTTTTTACTTATAATTTTTTTAGCGTATTCTAACTGCCGAGTTCATTGATGGTGTAAAAATTGATGATGTAGAAGGGATTAAACGTCAAGGTATAGATGTAGTTGATGTAAGTTACTTTTAATTTTATGAAAAATTTATACTTGTAAAGTTTTTTTGTATTAAGACATATTTTGGTTCTTTTCTTCGGCATCACCCGATTTTTGCTTAATAGAAATTCTTCAATATAAACCATTTTTGTTAATTATTATTGACTATCACATAAGCTCATGATATATTCATATACACATAAATAATTCGATGATTTTTATCACGATCTTTGGCACTTTTTTACTGATCACTACTTTGGTATAATCAATACTCTTGATTAAAATATTTTTTTTATCAAACCTTAACTATTGATTTGATTGTTTTTCATACATTTTATTAAATTTGTTCATTTTTAACTATTATTACACAATTTTAATTTTGTTATTTGCATCTTGCAATTTTTTTAACATTTTTATTGAAGCTTTGTTATATAAGGTAAAAACTAAAAAAGGAAAAAGTTATATTGGAGTTGTGTTGCTAAAGTTTTATGCAAACCATACTATCACATTATATGAATTTAAATAATTAATATAATGTGGCAGTCTGCATCTACAGTTTACAACTATGTAATTTAAAATATAACTTCTAACTTAGCAAAATAAAGATGGTTAAGTTTTTTAAATTGAAATTTAAAAAAAAAGTTTTTCAACAATTGTTTATTAAACATGAAATTAACAAACTTCAAAGCTTTTTTGCACAATTCCCATTGTAATAAATTAAACCAGTTCTTTTATTGTTGTAACATCATATTTATAATTCAAAATTTGATGTGTTTAGGCTGGCACAAAGATGATTTCTGCCTTTGCTGAACAAATTTTCCACACTGGGTTCGTTCATGCTGATCCACATCCTGGAAATGGTGTGTAATTTAAAGTCTTTATAATTTAGGTTAGGTTTGAATTATCGCTGCACTAGAGCTACACGAGGGCTATTGATGATGGGCGTCATATTTCAGTATTATTTCACAGTCAGGTGACGAGCCAACACCTGAATAAGCACCCAACGCAACCGTTAAGGGTGACATCGTACGCAAGCAGCGTTAGGACTTTGAAGGATATTTAACGTGCACTCCCTTACGCAGGGTATAATTCGTCAGACGTTTTGGGCTGCTTTTATAGGTCGGCAGCTATTTTGGGATTGCACGGACCCGAACCTGGGACCTTCCACATGCTAAGCGAGTGCTTAACTGACTGGGCTCTCCAGCCGAGTCTTTGTAATTTAGTATGTAAAGTAACTTTTAAACTTAAATAATATTTTTATTTAACTTATTACCATTCCCTTTGGATTAAACCGTTAACTACCCTAGTAGCATAGCTTCTCGAAATTTGCTCGATCGGTCATCGATCGATCATCGGTTTAGCGAAAACTCCCCGGTGATCGCATCCGTTATCCGAAAGTGCTCGAGACGAGATCGGCAACCGGTGATCGAAATCTTATCGGTAATAGTCATCGATACGATATCGGTCAAAGAGTAAAATTCAATCAACGTACGTTTCATCGGGAAATTCTTTCGAATCGATATCGCAACGATAAGAATTAGAAAAATTTGACTTTTTTTTAATTTAAGTACAGACAAATCGCGTTAAATTATTTTGAAAACTTCATATCCGAAAAATATCATGTTCCAACTGGTAATAGTTATTTTTCATTCGCTTATATTTCATTCACTCACCATTTTTAATTACGTGCAAATAGATAAATATTTTTACTGTGTGATAACTTATTTCTTTCATTTACTTCGAAATTAATTTTTAACTTTTTTTGCCATGATTAATTTTCGATAAACTTAACTTAAATAAAATAGATTTTTGAATAAATATTATGAACCAAAAAACTTAAATACGTAAGGTACCAAGAGTTATTTTTAATTTCTATTAGTGTTGTTGACTTAAATAAAGTCATATTTAAATGGAATTTGCAAAAGAAAAATTTCTTAATCAATAACATACAACTTCATTAACCCTTTTCAACTCTTTACGTATATGCAAACTCACTGCAAGCTTCTATGGCCGAGTGGGTTAGAGCACGGTGCCCCAATGCAAGAATAACGCGGGGCTGAAGATCGGTGGTTCGATCCCCCTGAAATCCGAAATTCCAAATAATAATACCAACAGAAAAATTAGTGTCGCCCTCTAGTTTAAAAATTTTGTACTAACATGTCGCAAACTGATCGGAATGTTATCGGAAAGTGTTCGAAATTCCATCGGACGATGAGATTTCGATTGCTGCTCATCGGATTCTTATCGATTTCTTATTGACATTTGATCGGAATCTCATCGAAAAAAACTCATCGATGGATCCTCGATCGAGCGGACATAACCGAGCAGTTATCGCGGAAACGGGCACTTTTCGATTGAAATCCGATGTTCGAATTCTCATCGGCTCACCGGCGAACGATGAGTATTCGATTATCGGTCGATAAAAAATTGCTACTAGGGTACCTTCTACGATTTTTATTGAGTTATGTTCAACTATAAGTTCTCAATCAATTGTTTGAAATTAACTTTTAACAAAGGACTAAACTCCCAAATATAAACAGTTGGCATCAAATTTATTGTGAAAATAATATAATTAAATCTTTTAAAAATTAATTTGCATGATGCCTTTTTGAAATTTATATTATTTGTCATTTTTTTAAAATAACAGACATTTTACCATATGAAAATATCTTTTGTTATATTGATTTTAGAACTAGATCTTTAAATCGTGTTTTAATTTGTAGACCACTTTTTGTAACTTAAGATACTGCTTTATAATTAATATAGAAGCTTAAAGAAAACTAGATAAAAAAATTTTGCTAAACTTTTAAACATTTTAAGAACTAGATACTATATCCAATTTATTTTTCCTTTTGATGCAACTTCTAGTGTTTTTTCTCATTACATTGCTATCTCTAAAGCAAACTATCTTCTCTGGTGTTTGCTATTACCTCTGGTGCATATTTTTTTAATATTTGGTTAGTTTTGTGTATAGTAAATTAATTCAATCAAATTCAACACCTTCCTCCCAGTCTGTATATCTTTTTGGTTAATTGATTTAAGAAATGAATGAATAAATGAATACTTGTGATTAATTGCGCGTGTGGCAATAATTTAATATTCTAGTTATTTTAGTTTGTCTGAATAAATATCTCACAAGAACTGGCTTTGCATTAATTTTATTGAGATAATTTGCAATATTTCTCTTTCAAGCATACAAATTACTTATTCAAGCTTTTTATTTTCAGTTTAAGTCTAATTCAACACAAGTTTAGTTAATGGTAGACTTAATATTCTAGTTAATTTAGTTTGTTTTAAAAAATATATCACTAGAGGTTGCTTTAGATTAAAGTTTCTAATGTATTTCACATTATTTTTCTTTTAAGTGTGCAAATTACTTATTCAAACTCTTTTTTTTTTTTCAGTTTACGTCTAATTCAACACCAGTTTAGTTAATGGTAGATTTAATATTCTAGTTACTTAGTTTATTTGAAAAAATATATCACTAGAGGTTGCTTTAGATTAAAGTTGCTAATATATTTCACAGTATTTCTCTTTAAAGTATACAAATTACTTATTCAAACTTTTTTTTTTTCAGTTTACGTCTAATTCAACGCCAGTTTAGTTAATGGTAGATTTAATATTCCAGCTACTTTAATCTGTTTGAAAAAATATGTCACTAGAGGTTGCTTTACATTAAAGCTGTTAATATATTTCACAGTATTTCTCTTTAAAGTATACAAATTACTTTTTCAAGCTTTTTATTTTCAGTTTAAGTCTAATTAAACAACAGTTTAGTCAATGGTAGATTTAATATTCTAGTTACTTTAGTTTGTTTGAAAAAATATATCACTAGAGGTTGCTTTACATTAAAGTTGCTAATATATTTCACAGTATTTCTCTTTAAAGTTTGCAAATAGCTTATTCATTCTAACTTTTAGTTTTCAGTTCAAGGTTTATTCAACATTCGTTTAGTTAATATGTACTTCTTCACACATGTACATTTTTACTTCTCTTGTTTTAGTGTTTGTTCGCAAAGGCAAAAGTAATAAAGCAGAAATAGTGCTGCTGGACCATGGGCTGTATGAGTACTTACCTGAAACTAGTCGCGTCTCCCTGTGTAAGCTGTGGAAGTCAATTATATTAAATGATCGAGATAAAATGAAGAAATATTCTACAGAACTTGGAGTTGAAGGCAAGTCATTCTATTCTAATGTTCATTGAAATTATTCAATAAACTTAATTCTATTATTTCTATTGACATTCTTAAAAAATCAATAGTTACTGTTTTTAAAGAAAAACAAATAAAAATAAATGTACTTTTTTAGCTGTTTTAAAATATTGTAAAATCTAATTGACTTGTCAAGGATTTTTTTAATATAAATGGCTCTATAAGTGCACAATAAAAAAATTAAAATATATTTTTAAAAATTACTTTACTTACGTAACTTAATCTAAAACAAAGTCAATTGCTTCCAATATTACATTTCTTTTTTAAATCAGACTATTTTCTTACCTGTTTTGAATTTATGAAATTTTAAATTTAAAAAGAACTGTATAGCTTTCAAATTGGCTTTTAAAATGCCTTAGTACCACAAAATATTATGGGATATATTTTTAATATGTTTATGATATCATTCTGACATTTCAATATTTGGAGTCAACAACAATAATAATAATAATATGTGGTCTTAGGATGTGTGTTCTACTTAGGTGTTGGTAATATATCTTGTTGTCCGTCTTTACTCCTGTTAAGAGCTTTAAGGCGACATGTAGGCATCAACATTTTGAACCATGATCATGTGACTTGATCAGAAGTGACATTTAAAATCTTCATAACAGCACTTAATATCATACCTCAATTGCTTTTGACTTTAATTGCCTTTTTAATGTCCCAACTTAAATTATAATCTGCAGCTATACCACTGTGGTTTGGTCATGTGACTTGACAAGGGTTCAAAATTGGATACAGAAATTTAGGAGCAATCGGTGCTGCTAATAACTTAAGAAACAAGACACAAATGCACATTACTTAGGAGCATTTTTTAAAAATTATTTAAGGTCACAGGAGTTGTGTGCTTATAGTCATCGAAGTTTTGCTATTTTATTGAATCGCTAGTTTTGCGAGGATAAATGGAGTTTGAAAATTTAAGAAATCACAACTTATCACACCAGGAGTTTCTGGATATTATGGTCGCCGGAGTTTTTGGAGTCGCCTGAGTTTTTGGAGTCGTCTGAGTTTCTATATTTAACAAACACCACAAGCATAGCATTCTATCCCTTCTGGTCAAGTGCTGTTTTCCTGGCATTCCCTCAGCTTGGCTACCCAAGACTGTTACTATCCTTTATAACCGTTTGTTGCCATGTTAGTCCTTGGCCCTTAACTTTTTCTCTTTCCATCAGGTTCCCAAGTAAGTGCAATGCAAGTTAGGTCTGATGGAGACATTCATATTACATGTCCTAACTTCTGCCATCTTATTGTTCTTATTATTATGTGGATTTAGGACTAAGTTAATTAAAATGATTAGATATATTGTGTAAAGATGTTCCAACATAATTATCTGGATGCACGGCAGTGCATCGCCAAGTTCATAACGAAGGCGGCACTGACTATCCTTTACTGGGACCATTTCGGCATAATTTTGGAGACCCAGTTCTTTTCTTCTACGCACTTTAGATTCGAGTTTAGACTTTTTTCTGGGTGTCCTAGTGAGACTTAACCTAGAAAAAAATTTCCAGCGTTCGAAATTCATTTAAGCCAGAGATAAATGAACCAGAAAAACGACAAATATGTCCCTCACTCACTGACTGACTCACTCACTGACGGGCGATCATAATGTTTAGGTACAACGGCTTGTTATGGAGTTACGAAAATTGGAACACTTATAGAATAGAGCATGCATATAACAGGAAAAATCCGAAATTCGAAGATTTTACCCGGGGTTGGGCGTAAACTGATTGGCGCCCTTTTTCATAAGCAGTTGCCATACGCTGATATACCAGCGGCGATTAAACGTCGTCGCCAACAATTCAAATAGTTATTTGCCTTCAGATACGTTAAAGGTTTTCATGTGTGGGATTTAGCACACGATATTACTAATTTAATGTCTCAACCTGAGCTGGCAACCAGCACCATGTTTTATAAAGAGCCATTGGTTGTTTGGAGGTAGGATTAACATCGCACAAGGGCTACATATGAGTAATGGTTGGAACCAATGCTTCACAACGGGCAAATGTTTTTTTTTTAAGGATTTTGCTTGCAGTAACGTTGTACTAGAGCTACATAAGGGTTATTGGCGGCGATTCTCGTATTTTTTAAATCGTGGTCAAGTGACGATTTCTTGAACAGAATCTTTCCAACAGTACCATCGGATTTAAAAAAATATTTTTTTTTGTTAGAAAGAAATGACATATATCAAAGGCTTGACCTATGTTTTATACTTTTTGTCCGTCCGTCTGTACGCTTTTTCGTCCGTCTGTTCTTTATAAGACGGTCTGTCATAATTTCGGTTCTAACCGCTCGATTTTAAAAATTATTTTTTTGTTCGAAAGGTATGACATCAAACCCCCTATATTTCAAACTTTTTGATTTTTTGTCTGTACTTTTTTCTGTCCGTCTGTCCTTTATAAAGCAGTCTGTCATTCTTTCGGTTCTAATCGTCCACTTTTAAAAATTCTTTTTTTTGTTGGAAAGGCATGCTTATAAAAGTTTAAATTACAACTAAATGTTGTGTTTGGCTAGTTTTTTCTAAGGTGTATAAATTTTGTGTGGAAGCAGTTCCAGGTGACAGTTACTATTACAAACCTACTTGTTATTCTCTAAGAATTTCGGTGAGTATTAAAGTGACAGGACATCAGTAGGCTATTTTAGTTCTTTTAGAACTTCTTGTTTAAAAAGCAGTCAGAACAGGAAATAATTTCACTATAGATATTGTTTGGTTTCAGCTCTAGTGCGACGTTAATTCAATTGTTGTTACAAAATATACTTAAAAAGTTATAAACTATTTTTACTGCTTGTTGCCACCAATATATATTTCTTTTAAACAGGAATTGTAAATATTGTACTCGCCGCAGTGTAAATCTCCATCCTATGTTTATTTTATTAGGATACTGCCTATTCACTAAACACATTATTCATTATACTTCACTGTGTGTTCCCACTTACAAAAAGAAGTGAAATCCCAACAAAAACATCTCTGTAAAAGAGGGCCAAGTTCTTACAAAAAAAGGTCTGACCTACAAAAGAAGTGAAATCAACAAAAAGACCAAGTTCAATGGAATTTGCTGAGTTAAAGTTCTAGAAAAAATTAAGCCTGGACAACCAAAGATTTGAAAACAAAAAAGGATCAATTTCAATAGAAGTTGATGAGGTTATAAACCCCAAAACATTTTGTTTTAAGATGCAGCTTAGGTCTAACACATTCTTACTAGCTGTTTGTGTAACTTGGCCAATACGCATCGTGAATATGGAGTTGAACCCTTCGTACCTGGTTGAATTTCACCTCGGGGCGTTTGAGTAAGTCTGTATTTGATTTATCCCTAGTTAATCAAATGGTTAATCCTAGTGGTATTCTGCGTGGTGATGGCTATGTGTTGTATATCTATAGAACAATAATGCGCTGTGGTGTTTTAATAATGAACTATAAAGTTGACACATTTAGTTAGTTTGTATTATGTAGTTTTATGTATATATATATATATATATATATATATAATATATATATATATATATATATATATATATATATATATATATATATATATATATAACATATGCAAGACAAAAAAAATACTAGAAAAATAATTAAAAAATATGGAATTAAACCAATAAATAATATTTATTGGTTTAATTCCATATTTTTTAATTATTTTTCTAGTATTTTTTTTGTCTTGCATATGTTATTTTGTTTTTTACTGATTATGGCAGCTTCAGCGCCTGTTGGTAAGATTCTTTATTTTTGTATTCCGTGTTTAGTATTTTCCATTGCTTTATGTGTATATATATATATATATATGTTCGAGATTATTACATTTCTGTTAGTGTTTTTATATTAATAAATGCTACATCTCTGTACAGGACATCTACATCTCTACAGGAATCTTTTCTTCCATTTCGATTTCACCTTCTTCGCTATCCGACGAAACAGCCGAACTTCCGGGCTTCAACACCATATCGCTGATTTCCTCATCTGTTAATTGGCACACAGTTGGGGCTTCATCGTCGCAATGGAAAACTTCCAAAATATCTTCTTCAGCTATTTGCTTGGCCGATGTTTTCACATATTCGAGGAGAACCATGATTTCCCTTTTCTCGTTACTAATTCGAAATCCTTCGAAATCATTTTCTTTGTCGTCGTCGCCTTCATCTGAAAATATCGTCGCCGGCCACAAATTGTGCCAAGCATTCTTGAGGGTCGTGGTCGGCATGGCATCCCACGATTTTGCAGCATTCCAGACAGCCATCTTTAAACTGTACGATTTCGTAAACTCTTGAATAGTTTCCCCTTCATTGAGAAACGCCAGCATCTCCCTAAAAAAGTTCGACTTATAGTGGCATTTAAAAGCACGAAGAATGCCCCTGTCCATTGGCTGGAGAATCGACGTACAGTTCGGAGGAAGGAATAGCACTGAAACGTTGTCTTTCACCAAGAGCTGTTTTAAATTCCCTTTCAAGAAAATCGATTTTTTTTTTAATTGAGAAAAATGAAAAAAGTCCGGATTTTAGGTATTTCCGGATTTTAGGGTTCCGGATTTCGGATATTCTACTGTATTTGCAATTGAAAAAACATGTCTTTCTCCTTATTCAGCTGAAACCTTATTGATAATCAAGTAAAATAAAATAAAAAAAAATGTTTTAAAAATTTTAAATAGATCAATACAATAGTCGATGGAGATTGGAGCATTACTTTACATCACGTAAGTAAATGTAGCATCTCGTTTTCCAATGCTTGAATCTTGTAGTAAAACCGCTAAGCTTTACTATAATATATGGAGCTTTGATTACTCTTTCTTACTTTCTTTGAAAAAAATAGAACGATTACCTTATTAAAACGCTTCAACAGTTGCAAACAGCTAAATGTTCATTCAGATAAGTATCACCAACTAAGTGTGATGGTAATCCTGGCAACAAAAGCAAACGTTTTTATTTTTATTATTTACCTGCAACGCCAACGCATGTGGTACGACTACTATTTTACCCCTTTCCACCCGAGAGGTGCGTGTCATTCACCACTTAACTGAGGATAAATCAAATACAGACTTACTCAAACGCCCCGAGGTGAAATTCAACCAGGTACGAAGGGTTCAACTCCATATTCACGATGCGTATTGGCCAAGTTACACAAACAGCTAGTAAGAATGTGTTAGACCTAAGCTGCATCTTAAAACAAAATGTTTTGGGGTTTATAACCTCATCAACTTCTATTGAAATTGATCCTTTTTTGTTTTCAAATCTTTGGTTGTCCAGGCTTACTTTTTTCTAGAACTTTAACTCAGCAAATTCCATTGAACTTGGTATTTTTGTTGATTTCACTTCTTTTGTAGGTCAGACCTTTTTTTGTAAGAACTTGGCCCTCTTTTACAGAGATGTTTTTGTTGGGATTAATTTTACTCTTTTAAATGGGTGTAGCTTTATTATTTAAAAGTGTTATTTAGTTAAAATTCAAACTTTATTATATTCAAAAAATATGATGTATATTTTTAGATTATTATCTCTTCTGTGAGATACTGATGCAAAGGCCATTAAATAGGAAACAGATGCATATTCCAAATCGTTTAACAGACGCTGATGCTGCTTACATGAAGAAAATGGCAAATGAACATTTTGATAACATTATGACAGTCATACGTAGTCTACCTTTGCCTATGCTACTAGTTTTTAGGTGAATTGTTCTTTCTAAGTATAGGCTTTCATTTATTTGTATTAATTTTTTATTGAATATCTATTTCGATTGTTGTGACTAAATAAGTCTATTAAAGCTATTTTGTATTTTAGTTGTTGATATATAAAATGTTTAATTAAGGCTAACGTTTTTTTTTATTCTAAACGTTTAGTAAAAACGAACTTATGGCTTTTGTACAATTTCAACAAAAACGAAGTTTGAAGTTAATGCTGTTTTGAAGTGAAATCAATTACAACCCCTTTATTAACCTTATTAATAAATACGAAGCAAAATTGTATGCTTTCAATTAAATTCTTTTTAGTAATAAATGTGGTTAATAAATTTTGATGATTACACAATTTAAATCCAAAAACAAGGTATTTTCTTATAAGTTCTTTGCACATCATCTAAGAAAAAATAAAATAAGTGTTTTCAATTATAAAATAACTTTTAAAGGAAAATAATTTTATGCTGTGAATACATCTTTTAACAGTGAGAGAGTCAATTATACTTTAGTTTATTGAAATAACAAACTTATATACTGACCTATTCTTATGTCTAGTATCTGAGTTTCTGTTTTTGATTTTCATAAATATTACATCCTGACCACCAAACTAACTTTAATTGTTAGACATCAATTCATTTCTAAATTAAATAACTTATAAAAAATTCAGCTGTTGATTGAAACTTGAAATCATGCATATATTGTATACCATATTTGCATTTTGACTAATAGTACAGGATGAGGCAAACAAAAGTGGCCCCGGTCTAGAGATAGGAATACTTTGAAATGCTCGGCAAGAAAAACTCTTGAAGCCGCCTGAAACCTGTTTTTGCATTGGTTGATCGGATTAGCTTCACATTAGAGCTACTCATAGACTAGTGGCGAATTCAGATCTTACTTCGTATGGTATGAAGACGTCCCATAATGCAAATTTTGTGCCTTGCAATCAATTTAGAATGTTTTGTATTACCAAAAACAAAAAGGTCCGATTCTCTAGGATAAATAACGGCTGAAACAATCAAATAATCACTAGTGTATACTTTTCTTAATCACCTCTACAAACCTTGTTTATATTTCATTTCAACTAACTTCTAAAACTGTGGCGTAGTTGCCGGCAAAAAGTCGCCAAGCGTTTGTTTGGGCTTAATAATGAAGCGATCAATAGCTTAAATAGTTAGGAAACCAGTTTTTGTATTGGTTTTAGACTTGCAACATTTCTGTCGTATTCTTATCTCTAGTCCGGGGCCACTTTTGTTTGCCTCACCCTGGTATAAACTATTTACAGTTGTTGTAATAATTCTTTTACATTTTCTAGAAACATCAACACAGTGCGATCAATTATGAAAGGCCATGGTGATTGTGTTGATCGTTACTCCCTGATGGCAAGAGTTGCCACTCGTGGTGCTTACAATGTTTCTCATTATAGTATGAAGGGGACTTTCAGTGGTCTGTTTGATATGGTGAAGTTGGACCTTAAACTAAAGTAAGTATATACAAAATTTATTTCATTGTTTTCTCACTAGTAAAATATGGGGATATTTTTTACTAGTAAAAATATATTTCCACTAAATGTTATTTTCCGTAGTAATGTTGCGTGTTTAAAAATTATATCACTACTCACCAGTAATATTTTTTAGCATGTGATTTGTGATAGTTTGGTGGTGGTACAAGTATTTACAGTTAAAGGGATCTTTAAAAAAGTAAACATATGCTAGTTTATAATTAAAATGAACAATCTGTATAAAAAAAATTCTTTTCTGTTAAAAATTTTGAATAGTGAAGAAATAAAAAAAAATATGAGTTGTCTATGCTAAAAATATATACAAAATTTGTTAAATACATTCTTAACTGTGTTCTTATGCATGAATGGTTATAAAACAAATAAGAAACTGCTTATCAAAAATAAAACATTTATACTTATATCAATATTTTTATCAATAATAAATACATTAGAACTTTTCTATATTAGCTATTCTCCTTATATATGTTGCTTTGATTATTTTTTAGGCTGGAATCTTTGCAAATGTTCATCACTGCAGCTTACCTGCGAATACTAGTTTTGCTAGGTCGAGCTACAGAAGAAAGTGCTGCTCAAGTGCTGGCACTTATGCAATAGTAGTTGTACTTAAATATATATATAATTTTTGTATTGTTGTTTAATAAAATATATTACATAAAAATTATTTTTCTTTCATTATTATCTTTTTTAAATATTTCTACCCCCTTTTTTACGCTTTTGATTGTGCAAGTACCTTCCTTTACCCACTAAATTCCAGCTCTGCATATTTAGAAATATTATTTCACCTACTAGAGTTTATGTAAAAAAAAATATGCACTGAAATCTATTAAATTATTTCTTTGTATATATTTACATACAAATCCTAGGCTGGGCTGTGTTGTTTATCACGTTTTTAACATTGACAACCAAATTCTATTAAATTCAAATTTACTTCTGTTACAATGTATAAAAAAATTTTCACTAAAAAGTTAACCCTTTCAGTCCCAGTGATGCTATTTGGCATCATCACTTTCAATATTTTTTTTTCAAAATGTTTATGCCTCGTTATGACATCCAAACACACATCATTCTATCATCATCTATTAGACAATATTTTACATTAATCTCAATAGTAGTCAGATATACTATTTTTTTAATTCAGAAAATAGCCAACAAGCGTTTCACCTGATTTTTGATAAGTTCACTTCAGTTCCACATATTTAAAACACAACTTAAACTATTTCAGTTTAAATAATTACTAAATTTTTTTAATAATATGGTCAGATACCTTAAAATATATAACTCGAAGTGTTTTTTTCGGTAATATTTTTTTTATTTTGTTGTTTTCCACAGTTAAAAAAATTTGACATTATTTCAAAAACCATATAAAAAATTTAAATGAATTTTTTTTTCTTATGGAAATCTTATATTTGACCTAAAATAAGCTTATTTTGTGAATATCAGAAGTTTCTGTAGTGTAGTAAATTTTTGGGACTGAAAGGGTTAAAGGGTTACTTCCACTTTTTTGTGTTATTGGAGATTAAAAGTGTCGGATAACTATAAGTTTTCAGGGGTTTTAATATTAGAGAAATAGAAACATGATGTTCCTCTAGTTTCTCCAATCAAAGGAGGCTCGCCAATAGCCCTCGTGCAGCTCTTTTGCGACGATAATTCAACATAACTCTCAATCAAAGACATTTCGACCGGTTAGACATTCATCCATTTAACTTGGATAGACGGAAACAACTGTAGCTGTAATGTGTAAAAGGTATAGAGCTAAAACGGACTCGAAGGCATCGTTCCAACTCCGTATAAATCATAAAGAATAGTTGTCAATACAAAAATTGCTTGAATATGCTGCTAAGAGATGGTAGCACCACAATTTGTTGTGTCTTTCAGCTTCCAATTACCTCGTTCAAAATGTTGCTGTTGAGTTGAATTATCTTCGCACTAGAATGAAATACACGAGCGCTGTTGACGACGGGTGCCGAGGTGTTTGCCATCTCGAAATGACCAAAAATACTACCTAATTTCTAAATGGCCGCCTTAAAACAACGGAAAAAGTCATTAAATTGCAGACCATATTTATAAAAAAAAAGAGGAAGAACGTTAAAATGGCAAAGAATTGATTAAAAAATAAATATTTAAAATCATTAGGAATTTAATTAATAAAAGATTAGTATAAGAAAACTTCAGAATAAATTATACGAATTTAAGATTTAAATATATAGCCCTTTAGAAATTGTCAATGCAATTGCTAATTTCGCCAAAGATTGTCATAATACCAATTTGTCAGGGTTGGCGTATTTATAGCTTAATCATAAATGAAAAAAATAAAAAAAAAAATTAGCTTATGTGACCTTGGCGATCAAGTTTATAAAAACCAATAACAACGTTAGGAGCGACAAAAAAAAAATAACGTTTTTGAGAACTTTATTAAAATATCAAGTTAAAAATTAAAAGTTACCTTGATATAAATTAAAAAATAATATAAAATGAAAGTTTACTACTTAAAATGATAGTAACTAGATCTTTAAAATGAAAATATTTATAAGTTTTTAAGAATAAAGTACGTATTTTCCTTTTTATTTTAACTATTTTCGGAAAACGAAATGTTTATTAGGCTTGAACGCTTAGTAATTCCCAACTATTCTGTCTCAATATACATTAAAAATTAATTTACTTAACATTTTCAATAATATTAATATTTATGCCCTGAATTAAGATTTAATTTTAATTATTTGTTATTGTCTATTTTAAAACACTGAATCTTCATCTGTACTTTTAAAAATCACCTCATTACCTTAATTACTTTGTCACACACATATTGGAACTTTATTTTAAGAAGAAAATATATCCATTATTTTTGTGATAGATTTACACTTTTCCTTCTGAGGGCCGGCCAGAGATAATGTGTGCTTCTTTTTTCTGATCTTAGTAATTTACATTAAACGTGCAATACATTGTAGAAATGTCGTTAGCAACAGCTGGCTTCATTTCTGGACACTTCTTTCCTCTGGATGCAGAATCCTTTTCACAACCAACTTTGGGTTGACTTTTGGAACTGTTTGCGTCTGCATCTACTCCACCGGGAAGATAAACTTCACAACCAGCTGGTTTGATCTGTCCGGCTTTTATCAGCATCTTGGTGAACTTTTCCGAATGTTCCTTGTTGGGATTCCATTGTATCGAAAAAAGTTCATCAGTTCCTGGGTCGGTATGTGGCCGCTGGAGATTAATTCAGCTTCTACAGGGTGAGGCAAACAAAACCGGCCCCGAGATGGAGATACGAATACGACAGAAATGTTGCCAAGTCTAAAACCAATACAAAACAGGTTTGCTTACTGAAGCTATTGATCGCTTCAATATTAAGCCCAAACAAACGCTTGGCGACTTATTTGCCAGCAACTGCGCTACGCTTTTAGAAGCTAGTTGAAATGGAATATAAACAAGGTTCGGTTGTTATTTATCCTAGAGAATCGGACCTTTTTATTTTTGGTAATACAAAACATTCTAAATTGATTGCAAGACACAAAATTTGCATTATGGGACGTCTTCATACAATGCGAACTAAGATCTGAACTCGATCTGAACTGTAGCTCTAATGTGAAGCGAATCCGATCCAACCAATGCAAAAACAGGTTTCAGGCGGCTTCAAGAGTTTTTCTCGCCAAGCATTTCAACGTATTCCCATCTCTAGATCGGGGCCGGTTTTGTTTGCCTCACCCTGTACGAACTGGATGAGTCGCCTCCAAACAGGATCTTGGATGGCGTTTTCCGTCGACGACTCAAAGGTATCCTTGGTATCCATTTTGACTGAATCTGAGTAATCTGACACGAATTTAGGTAATCTTGAGACTGAAGAATTTTCTAGTTTAAAAATCGTTAAAATTTTGCTGATGCTTTTAGAACTGCTTTTTACGTAAGGCGATTTTCAAAATTCTAATTAACTATAATTACGTGCCACGTTTTGAATTAAAAACGTGATGTTATTAGCTTGGTTTAGTTTTTGCAATGTTTTTATTATTTTCATAATTATTATTTTGTAACCCAGCAGATGTATACCGAGAGGTGTAAGCGACGAGCCTCACACCAAGAAGGTGTTTGGTTCTGTCCTTGTCCTGGCCATACTAAAGACGTATTCGTGCTAGTAGAAAAATTCCTCTAAAATTCACCGGGGTGCCCGAGTACACTGCGATATACGTGCCCGTTAAATCTGTGGAGTCGAAAGTCCCGACGGTGTTAACGTACGATGTCGCTCGAAGTTCCGTTGGGTGCCTGCTCAGGTGTCGGCTTCGTCACTTGACCAGGGTTCTAAATTACGAAGCGTAATTGGCTGTGCTAAAGCTCTTTAAAGGAGGCTAGAAATAGGCAGCCGAAATTGATTACATTACCCATTACCACGATAGAGAAGCCGCCTCGGTGGCTGAATGGTTAGTGTACTAGCCTTTGGAGCTGCTGAGGTCGGGTTCGAATCCCGGTCAGGCATGGATGTTTGTGACAGTCAATAAATGTTGTTATTTGTCTATGTGTTATTCATTTCTTTGTGACTGTAAAATTTCTTTCTGTGTCTGTCTCACTTGACGAAAGCTTATAAGCGGTTCCATGAACAAGCACACAAGCTGGAATATATATGTATCATACCATAACATACCATACCATACCATACGTTAGAGAAGGCAGTTGTTCAAATAGCTTTATGTTTAATATCATTTATTTTAGCTTTGGTTAAAGTTTCATAAATTTTGAAACTTAAAATTTCATAAAATTTGTTTTATAATAAATAAATCTTGTAGAATCACATATAAAAAAATTATACTTATATATTGAGTAGTTAAAAAATTACTTGAAAGATCAAACTATGCTTTGTAGTACTTTCTTTTCACATTTTTAAGACTCCTATGACCCCTTAACTGAGATTGACGGAAAGAACTGTAGCTGTAATGTGCAACAGGTATGGATTTACGGCGAACACGAAAGCATCGTTCCACTTCATATAAATCGTAAGGAATAATTGTCAATACAAAAATTGCTTGAATATGCAGCTAAGAGATGGCAGCACCATAATTTCTGCTGTTTCATGCTGTTGAGTGAATTATATTCACACTAGAAATACACGAGCTTTCTTGGGCGTCATAATATCGAACCACAGTCAAGTGACGAACCGGAACCGACACCTGAGTAGGCACCCAATGGCCTTAATGCTATTTTAGAAGCAACATCGTACTCAGAAGCAGGACTTAGGAACATTTTGCTGTGTCTTACGGAAAATATAAATGCAATTTTTCTTGCTCCTAAATAAAATTTTAAAAAATTGGTGTCAAATACCAGATTGAGTAATAAATTGTTAGGTGATTTAGTTGATTAATGTTAATTTAGCACGCTGTCGGTCTATAGTAAATTAAAAATTGTGTATTTGTGATATTACTTTTAACCAAACCCTTGCGGCTCATGGTATCTGTTCTGCCTAACCTAACACATTTACACGCTAAATTTGGATAGTTTCATTCAAAAGCAAAACCAAATATGACTATTATGCCATAAAGTTAGTGTCGAGGTTAAATAACTGGATACTGAGTAGTTGTCTTTTAAAATATCGAAGGACAAAAAAAAATCACTAGCTAGCCTTTCAATGCTTAAACAATCTTTTATTTTAATTTATAAATTCAATTTTAATTTATCATTCTGGCATTAATAAATTAAAAACCAAACAAACATTTTAATTCTTTGTAAATTTGTTGTGAAGCAGTCTATATTAAAGAAAAAAAAGAAGGTAGTGATAAGAAATGCGCTCTAACACTATCTCAAACGTTCTACAGTCCCGAAAAAAAAATTTGCCGCGTAAAATGCTTTCGAAATAGCAGATGATGCAAGTTTTCTAGAATGAATTGATAAGTTCCTCAAAAATATGTTTACATTATGCTTGTGTATTCTCTCATTGTAATACAAATGTTAAATATAATTTATTTCTTCTCATTTCTTTCCCTTTACATTTAATGTATGCATTTGGCATATAACGTAAAATATATAATGTAAAAGAAAATGTTTTTTTACCATGATATATTCTGTAGTATGGCAGCTAAACTCTCACTGTAATACAAATGTTAAATGTAATTTATTTATTCCCGATTTTTTCTTTCTTTTGAAAAAAGAACTGTTTTCTCTCTATATTAAAAAAAATATCCATGTAAAAAAATACGGACAAAATTCCTAATACTAAACTCAGTAGCACTACATCCATGGTGGTGGAAGACCTGCAGTGCCCATGCTAAAGGTCCGTGGTTCGAACTCGGGGGCGGAACTTTCTTAATCCTCAGTAGTACAGTACTGTGGTCAGTAACTCCGCCTATCACTGGGGTGACCGGTTGTGACAGTTCGTTTCTTGAAAATTTGTCAGTTTAAAAACAGCATTTGCTTTAAAATGTCAAATCATTAACCGACTTTTTTTCCCAGTGTATGAAATTATGAAGAAAAAAATAAGTAATATGTTTTTTTCATTTTTTTATAAAAAAATAAGTAATATTATCAAACCCTACTTGAGTAAAAAGTCGTCAGAAATATCATAGTCGTATGTTCTATCTTCTTGAAAGAAAAGTCGGACTTCTTAGCAAGCCAATCGATGGCGTAACTCGATACTCTGTAAACATTATACAGGGTGAGGCAAACTAAAGTGGCCCCGGTCTAGAGATAAGAATACTGCAGAAATGTTGCCAAGTCTAAAACCAATACAAAAACAGGTTTTCTAACTGAAGCTATTGATCGCTTCAATATTAAGCCCAAACAAACACTTGGCGACTTATTTGCCGGCAACTACGCCACGGTTTTAGAAGCTAGTTGAAATGAAATATAAAAAAGGTTTGTAGAGCTGATCAAGAAAAGTTCCCACTAGTGATTATTTTGATCGTTATTTATCCTAAAGAATCGGACCTTTTCGTTTTTGGTAATACAAAACATTCTAAATTGATTGCAAGACACAAAATTTGCACTATGGGACGTCTTCATACAATACGAAATAAGATCTGTAATCGCCACTAGTATATAGCTCTAATAATCCGATCCAACCAATGCAAAAACAAGTCCCAGGCGGCTTCAAGAGTTTTTCTCGCCAAGCATTTCAACGTATTCCTATCACTAGACCGGGGCCACTTTTGTTTGCATCACACCGTACATTTAAGCGAAATAAAGTTTATGGTCGATTTCACGAGGGGGATGACACCGACTTTCACAACCTTGTGCTTGGTAAACAGTAAACATGTTATTACATTAGAGATGAAAGACAAAAATCATGCTGTGTTTTCACTCATTTGTTTTTCTTTAAAGTTAAATCATAAAATTCCGAAACAGTTATATCATAAAATCCTCAATGATCTTGGAAGAATAACAATAAGTACTAAGAAAACATCTTTAAAAATAAAAAAATTCTTTTTAAAAATGTATATTTTATTTCGAATCACGTCTTGGGTGTAGACCTTACAGGAAAAAAAGCAGCGTTATATTCACTGGAACATTCATAAATAAATGTATCTTTATCAAGAATAAATATTTAAAGATTCTTAAAAATGCCTTAACAATATAAAGCATTCCCATGTCAGTGATTGAATTTGTGTGCCCACGTGACATGCCAAACCAATCACTAAAGAGTTAAAATGCTTTCGGTAAAGAAGTTAGTAATATGTTCATTGACACAAAAATCTAAATTTTCAAAAGATGTCACTTAGCACGTTCTTCTTCAAAGCTTTTTAATTGTAAACAGGGCATGAGCTTTTAGGGGATAACGCATGATTTTTTTTCCTGAAAAAAAACTTCACCTCGTTAAATAAATATTTGGTATTTTTTGTTATATTTTAGCATTTAATGTAATATACAAAGACGTCCGTGCCCAAATAAACTGTGTTAACTTATTTATCACCTCAGGTCGATTCAGATTGAAAAGAACGCATTAAAATAAGTTCTACTGTATTTCGCTAACACCATAAGAAAGGAAATATTAGTTCCTGTAAAAGTTGTTTTCTTATTGCTGTTGTGTTATGACAGTGAAGACAACATGCAGGATGAAATACGCAATGGGACAAAAATCAAAATAGTGACTTTTTATTGGAGAAGTTTAGTGAATATAGTGTTGATCTAAGATAATCATAGTTTCCCAAAACGGTATTTTTAAGTCCAAAATAATTATAAAAAAACTTTAGAATAACTTAAAATAAGATTTTATGGAGCGGTAAGAAAAACTGCGTTACGGAATTAATAACGACATAACGTCTTGTAGGATTTTTAAGTGGCAATGTATTGCCTAGCCATGCCTATCTTTAGGGGAAGTAACTCGATATAGAATTCTACTAGTAAACTCAGACTCTCGACAACTAATAGCTTCAAGGAGTAGGAAACCGTTTAGTTTCATCGTCCGAGGCAAATTACTCCCAATTAAAAGCCATTTAAGCCAATAGCTAACTGCCATGCGTGCACTAAAATATTAATCTTAACGCTTGTTCCATTTTCGCCAAAGTTGCTACGACCCTGGCTAAAAACAGAACAAGTGACTGCAGTTTTAAATGATGTGAAAAGAACATTTAAAGAGAACAACTATTATTTGTATCAAACTATCTCCCCGTCCCTATCAAAATTAACTTGAAAAGATGATTACAGTGCTCTTTTTCTATTGCGGAAAGTCTAGAACACACAGTTCAGCTCAAAGTTTATCACCTCACCTTCGCATTCAAATGAATAGTTTCAACACGCCATTAAAGCGTCCCCTCTGGGAGGGGGGGGGGATTTCAACACGCGTTTTTAATAAATATAAGTGGAAACCGTGTCCGAAAAACCGTCATAACTTTAATTTAATAAATTCGCTTTGGTTTTGGACTGACTGAAGACTGGTTTTAGACTGAAACTCAAGACTGTTCTTGAATTTAACAGTTGTTTTCGAATTTAATCGTGAGTTGATATCTTATTATTATTTTTATTTCCTAGGTGATACACTGCATGTATTTAATGTTCAAGATAAATTTTCTCTTAATTTCATATCTATACTAGCTTTATAAACCCTGCTTTGCACTGTGTACTCTCAATAACGGAAATTTGTTTTTAAATTATTTTATACCAAAATGACCTTCTGAACTGGTCAGCCCCCTACAAGCATTTATTGAAAAAAAAATAATAGGTGGGTGTCCGATCGTATCCAGGCCCTTCCAGGAGTTAAAGGGCTTTCCCCTATGAAAAATTGCCGGAACAGCTACGATATAACAACCGGACTCGATTTGTGTTACGTCGCCATGCAACGAAACTGACCGAATATAGTGAATATCAAACTGAATATTTCATATAACTTGATAGGGGTGGGGAACCCGGTCAATTATGGCGTTCACCTTGCATGCTCAAGATCCCAGGTACTGGTCAGGGAGACGCCAAAAAAACTGTCGAAAAAACAACGAATTAAAAAAAATAATTAAAAATGATTTTTAATTAAAAATAAATTTAATAAATAATTTTACCAAAAATATATATTTAAAAAAAATGAACTAGTATTTCTTTTGTACTTGAAACACACACAAAAATATTTTGCTGAAACCCCATAAGTCCTGTAATTTTAAAATCAATTTTGATTATTAAATAATGCTTCTTTTTAATAATCTTTCAAGTTGTAAAAATGCATCCCGCTCAAAAAGATTGTTACATTTTGTGTTCAATAATTTCGATGTAAGGTTGCTGTAAAACAGGTTGTTTTTTAATTTCGAAAACGCTTTTTTTTTTCTCAAAAACTATGGTTAGTGGACTTACTGAAAAAAGTAATTCAATTCCAGACTAAAATATGCCGCATTCCGAAGAGGAAATGAAAATGAAGGAGTCCTGCGTCCTACTCCTGTTCGTGCGCGGCCGGCCCTTCCCTGGCAGTCGCTGGTTCTACAAGGAGATCATCGAGTCGGCCCTCGACTTCAGGCCCCGAGACACAGACATCCTCATCAGCACCTTCCCCAAGTGCGGCACCAACTGGATGAAGTACATCGTACACACCATCATCACCAGGGGCCAGAAACCCCTGGAGTCCTCGCACCAGCTAACTTACGAGGCGGTTCCTTTCATGGACATCAGCGGTCTGGCGCCCCTGGAGAACTTAACGGACCCGAGGCCGCTGCATTACCACCTTCCCTATGATATGATCCCTAAGAACCCGAATGCCAAGTATATCTACATCTTCAGGAACCCCAAGGACACGGTCGTGTCCTTCTACCACTTCACGATGCAAACCGATGAGCTGATGAATGTCACGTTCGATGATTATTTCGAGACTTTCATGAAGGGCTTAGTCGCGTATGGCGATTACTTCGATCACGTCTTGTCGTGGTACGAGCACAGACGCGATCCCAACGTCCTGTTTCTGTCCTACGAGCAGCTGCAGGCAAACACGAAGGGGCAGCTGCTGAGGATCGCCAAGTTCATCGGCGAGAACTACTTCGAGGAACTCGCCAGCGACCAGGCCTTGATGGAAAAGTTCCTGCACCTCACCAGCTTCCAGAACATGAAGAAGTCCTTGATGAAAGAGGCCCCGAACAAGCGAAACGAGTACGAATTGGAATCGAATGCCATCGACTCGCCTTTCCCGGCGCCTGGGCCGAGATACGAGGTCAAGTACTTGAGATACTTCAGAAAAGGCATCGTTGGTGATTGGAAGAACCATTTGTCGCCGGAACAGAATCGTCGCATGGACGCCCGTATCCAAGAGAAGTTCGGAGGCACCGAAATCATCGAAATGTTCAACGCAAAGAGAACATGGATTTGAAAAGCTGGAAGCACTCAAGTACTTGGAAATCACAAAAAATGAAGTTAACGAATGGAGTGCTTTGAAAACGAAGTTACTACTGTTTAATGTAAACCTTAAAGTAATGAATGCAAAAGTTATTTAAAAGATAAAAACAGGGCCAAAAGATGCATTAGTTTTCACCATATTGAAATTTATTAAAATGCATTTTGACCTACCAAAAGTAGAAACCTTTGAACGTACTCTAGCAAGGTTTAAAAGCATTGATAAGGTTTAAGTAAGGATTAAAGTTTCGTGTAATTTACAACTGTTTTTAATAAATTGACAAAGAACCTCATGCGCAACCTAGTGCCCAGGTTACAAAAAGCCAAGATATATATAAACAAGTGCACCAATTGTAATATTCAGTCAACAGAAAACAAGCACCAGGGGCTTTGGATGAGCTAACGATTAAACTCATGTGACAGCATGTGCTTAAGGTCAATTGGGATGTTGTATCTGCTGAAAAAAATTATTGAAGAAAACTTAATGTAAGCTAAATTAAGTTCATTGCCATAGTTAAATTTATCATAACTGGTTCCATAGTAGGGTTTTAAAGAAGCAGAAGTTAGTATCCTAATTTTAATTTATTGGTACTTCTATTCATTACTTTGGTATTTAAAAGAAGAATTTGTAATTTTGCTATAAATTTTAAATAAATTATGGTTCAATATTTTTTTTCAACTATGTGATTATATTTTTTATAAACTTTTGAATTTCGCTTAAAAATGTATATCATTCTTAAAAATTGTTTTTTAGTAAGAAATTGATACAGTTGACGTTTATTTAAACTAAAGTCAGTTTATATTCAAATATATTTTTACTTGAATGTAGGTTTAAAAGTTAAAATACTGGTTGAAAAATACAAATATTTTTAGAGAATTAGACCATATTAAAAGCTACTTTTAAACTTAAACAGACTCAAAATGTTATACTTTACCGATACTATTTATTACCATGATAAAGAAATTTTTGTGGTGTACCTGTTTTTTTAAAAGAAAAACTGCAAAACATTAGCTTCAATAAACATGAAACTGGATTATATTAAAATATTCTAAATAAATATGAACATACATAGTTTCAAAATAAACACCACTTCAAAATAGAATTGAAAGGAAACAACCAAATAAATATAAAATATTACAAACTTATAAAAATATATACATGCATATATATACATAAAAATAAACATATTGTCTCAGATATTAATAATAGTTCCACTGATCTCCAAATTTATCATTGAACTTCCTTCTCTCTGCTTCATCCAATTTCTTCGCATAATGCTTGTATCTTTAAAAAAAAATAAAAATAGAAACTGTGTTAGACAATAAATCAATTGAATTCATACAACATCCCAGGAAGTAGCTATAGGATCATTTAGTGACATTTAGATAAAATAATACGCTCATTAAGCCTCTATCGCAATGTTTTGTAATTGTGTCATTATACTTAAACATAACTTTCTATACCTAGGTTTATAACGGACGGTGGGGGGCAGGGGATATTAGGTTTTTTTTGCCAGATTGCCAGTACGATTTTGATGATACCAAAGCAACTGGCTTTAGGTATGTTTATGTTTGACATATATACATATTAAAGACATACACACACAACACATATATATTGAAGAGGTAAACATACTTATATTTTCTAGTCCCAATGATTTTTTTTTCTTTTAACCAATTTAAGTCATTTTATTTTTATTGACATAAAAAAAATTGGCAGCTGCATTGTAACAAACTTTACATTGAATTTGCCTGTACAGGCAAACTCACTTCCAGAAGAATATGCGACGTATTTATTTCGGTTCGAAAGTATAATGCAATGTTACATTGTTCACAAACTCATTTCCAGAAGAACATCTACGTTTCATTTTATACAAAGAATAAACAGTTGAGTTTATTAGTTTTGTGAAAACAGAAATATACCTTTTCATTATCTTTTTGGTCATTCGCTCTTTAGGAGTAGTTTTCTCGATTTTTATATTTGTTAGTCCACTTTTCAATTTTTCTCCTTTTTTCTTTCCTTTTTTTGGTGGAAGTTTTAAGTTAATACCAGTGGTTGCTTCGATATCTTTTAATAGTTCTGGATCTTGCCAATCTGGTACTGCTAGAAAAAAAATGTATATCAATACAACCCAATAAGGAACACATATATATTTAACTATCCATGCCATTGCAAAGATATCACAATTATATTAGTATGGGGAAAATATTAATTTTTTTAGTTACTTTAAAACACTTGTATTTTATGAAAAGGCAACAAGTTCATTACTTTTTGGCATCAAGTTCATAATTCTTGTTCATTCAATTGAACATTTCATGTTATAAAACTATATTTTTTTAGGGAATAAATAAAAAAATATTCACTTTGGTTTTGAACATTTAAAATATAAGTAAAGGTGATAACAAATGCATACTTTTAAAATATCTTAAACGAATTCCACTGAAATTCATTTCTTGTAAGTTTTTGGTTCTAAGCATTCGTGACTGTTACAAAACTAGATGCTTATGGCATTATAAAATACGAATCTTTGATGGTTGATGCCATTTCAAACAATTTTTTTAGCGAACTGAAAAAAAAAAACAGTTTCTGGTTTGTAAGTTTCATGGCACAACAGAGCAACCCAGAACTAAATTGCAAAGGAGTTGGAGTGATCAAGATAGAAGCTGCAGAATTTGTTAGCAAGGCAGCTGTTGTTGTAGCTACAATGCAAAATTGTTAGCAGCTACAATGGTTTACGTCCACAAATTGTGGGATGACTTTTTGAAGTACTTATATACAGAACTTCTCTAAAACAAATTAAAGCACAGAAAAATAAAACTGTTTCCATAAAGGTTTTGGGCAACCAAATTCAAGGAGTTTCCACGATAAATCAAACATTTTTCATAAGTTAAAAAATAAAAGCCAGAAAATATCTTAATGAAATCAAAAAAATGAAAGTGAATTTTCAGTATTTATTAGAAATTACTATTTCAAGAAATAACAAATTTAGTGCAAAAGATCACTGTATAGCATTTTGTGAGTGTTAGGTGTTCAATCATTATTATACATTAATAAGAAAATTTTGGATGCAATAATAGCTTATCATATTTAGCTTAAATTTATGCAATTACACATTAGTTACCTGTAGTTTTAGAAGTACTTGGACCTTCAACATCTTTCGGATCAACAGGATTTCCTTTATCATCTCTTTTAATGATTTTACCATGTAGAGGACACTAAACAGAAATTAATATAAAAAATATTTGCTTTTGCAAATAAGGACTCCATGTTACGAGCATTTAGAGCTCAACTACAGTGACTTGCAATGCAATCATTATAGTCACAGACTATATTACAATGTTAATTATACTGCAGCTAAAGTGTATCAGGATTAATATCCAAATAAACTTTATACTCAGTGATATTTCAGATGCGACCTAAAATAGTTCAAAAATGCAAAATGTTAGAGAAAGTATTTTTTTAAGTTAGCTTTAGTTTTAAAGTAAATTGTTGCTTTAACATTATATTCTTATTATCTACCACGCTCTGTACCTAAATCAAAGGAGAAAATCCATAATGTGCCTAACATTATCTTTCTTTAAAAAATGTTCTTTTTTTTGCAAACAAAACATACATTTATCCATTTGCTTTAGATATTAAAAAGTAGTAAAGATACAATCTAAAACAAAATCTGTAAGGTTACTAAGAATTCTCTAGGAAACTCAGCTTAAGTTTTTTTTAGTAATTTTACATAAGAAATATGTGTATAAATTACTAATTAAAGCTTAGTATCCAATACAATCATTTAAATTGCAAGCATACTATAATAACTTCAGTAAACGGTCGCTACATCAATAAGGCGTTACATCAATTTACTTAGTATTACTACAGCAGTTTGTTTAGTATACCTACTATCAGAGATTGGTTACAGGTGATTTTTTAGTAAATGGTGTGATACCTGTAAAGTAACTAAGTAATTGCAAGTAAATTCAGGCAAAAAAATTTTACAGTGTATAAGTTAAAATATAATTCTATGTTGAATTCAGTAATTTCTATATACCAACTTTCAATAGCAGATATTTACTTTGTATCTATCCTTTCTAGGACACAGTTTCCCACTTGGCAGAGGGGCGCGGCACGACCACTTAACAGGCTCGAATTTCCCACTGAAATCTATCTTGCGAGTTCGTAAGCTTGCAATTTGGGCCTGGTATGGAAATAAAAAAAATATATTAAAAAATTACTAAAAAATAATATTGCATTTAATGGTCGTATTAAAAATTAAAAGTTAGTAATTGAAAATAAACAATGCTTATACTTACTTCTTTTAAAGCTTCATTTTCTTCTTCATTTTTTGACTCCCAAAAATTGTGCAGAGAATCGAATCTTTAAAAAAAATACATATTTAAAAGCAAATGATTAAGAGAATGCCCAATTCAAACTTGAAATTAATATAAGGTTTGGTTCCAAGTTGTTTACTTTAATTAGTAATAAATAAACATAACTGCCAAGCTGTAAGAAATAGGTAGTTAAAAATATAGTAATATAAATTCACAAAAAAGAAAGTGGTCAACTGTTGAAGAATTAATCTTAATTGTCAATACAGCCAGTACTTTGTATCATTTGAATAATTTAAACTTAAGAAAAATATTCATGGACATTAGCCCTTGTTCAACTATGTCACAGAAATTAAATAAATTCATTATTAATGCGTTTAAAGCATAAATAACTCACTTGACTACTTCAGGTATTAAAGGCTTTTCTTCTTCCCAATGATATAAATCAATGTCATATGGTCTAACAGGGGCTTTGTTTAATAATTCTTCTTTTTGAGACTTTTGTCTGTCTTTTTGCTTGAATGGAAGTTCTTCAATGCTATATATAAAAAAAAAGTTGAAGTGTAAAAGAACTTTAAAAATAGATAAATAAATTTAACAATTAAATTAGTAAAATTTGTTTGTATATTAATTCATGCATATTTAAAGTAAATTAAAACAAACTTCTTACAGAGGATTATTTAACTGATAATAGTTATCATTTAAAGTAACTTTAGAAAATTGTAATATACTAATCAGTGAAAATTGAATATGTATTTAATATCTATGGTTACCTTAAATAATTACCATTACCCTTTTTTTCTTAAATAGAAAAATCTCTAAGAATATTATAGAAAATTCTTTTTTCCTTACATATTTTAAACAACTTTGGTAAAATACAACAGTTGCAGAAAGCACATACTACATAAAAATCAACTAAATGGCTTTCTTCTATTCTAGAGCTGACTTTTTCAATTGATACACTTAATTAGTGAAACCTGATTATTCTTTTGTTAATTTTCATGGTTATTTTCAATAATTTCCCTTATGTTTTTCTATGGAAGTATATATCTCTTGATTTAGCAAAATTTCCGTGTTTCTATATTCACAATGGAGTTGTTTCAGATGATGTAAATATCCTATTTTCATTTCTTGCAATTTCATTGGTTGCTTGGATTTCACTCTCAAAAGGAGTGTTTTTTCTGCTGCAATCTATTTTAAAGTTTTCCATGGGCAACTTGCTTTTATTATTCCTTATATTTATGGAACTTATAGTTTATAATTCGATTAAGTTTCAAGTTTGCAAAAAGCATTACCAAAACATTACATTTGTTGGGAAAACTTCGCTTTCGATGATATTTTGTCTTATGCAGAGAAATTAAGCAAATACTCTGACAGCAATTCAAAGTGATTTATATACAGAGAAAAGCTATAGTTTTACTGAAGGAAAAGTTAGAACACAACATTTGTTGGTAAGAAAATATTGTATTATTCAAAACAAATGTAATTACAGAAAATAAAAAAATGAAAACATTCATCTGCAACTGTTAGATAGATAGAAAATAAATTTATTGTAATGGGTCTAAACCCCTTTACAATGGTTGGCAGAATGTATACATAATAAATCTATTACAAGGATACCTATAAAAAATTAAACACAAACAAACACTTAAATAAAACAGAAGGATGCAGAGACATTGCAGTTGGCCAACTTATTTTGGATAGATAAATAGTAGCTTTTCTTGTTGTTTTCCAAGTCATCGGGCAAAGAACGGTTAAGTTTAATAAAATCATTTTCAACACGAAATGTTTGCAACAGTTTGCCTCTTGAATTTGTAATTTTATATTTTGAGTTGTGGTGACTTGTGTGATTAGTTTGGTATTGGCCTTGAAAATTAAGAAAAATCGGAGTATTGTTTGAACAAAAGTGTGTGTTGAAATCCCCGAGAATTATAGTATTGCAGAAATTTAAAGGATTTATAAATTGAAAAAAAGTCTTTGAAAGCATTATCATATTTTGATTCATATGTAACTGTTGCCCTTCACAAAATGTGTAACAAGTCCATTAAAGTAACAACCCCGTAAAATACAACTGTTAAAGAAAAGTATACTGTATAAAAACCAACTAACCAGGGAAGTGACTCATCTGCTTCGGTGTTGCCTATTCTCTTACTGAGGGTTGAAAGGGCGGAAGTAGGATCGTTGGCATTATCTTCGGGATGTTTGAAATTCCACATGTAAGCTTTCTCTGCAACTGTCGGCACTTTTGAACAGCTTGGCTGGGAAGAGGGTCCTAAAAAGCATGAAACGGTTATTCAAGAGTTGGAGTGGAAAAGAAAATCATAGCTAAATATGTATGGAAACGAAAGCCTTTAAAATGTATTATGTAAAAAAAGGTAATTTTATTTTAAAAAAAACATTTAATAATATTTAAAAGTGAAAATTCCTACTAGTGATAAACACTCTTCATATTTAATGAAGTGAAGCAAAAAGATGCTTTGAAATTTTATTTTCATATGTGGTATGTATCTGTATGGAAGATTAAATAATAACAATACTTTAGAATTTTAGACCAACCTTACTGGGCCGCTGGCCTGTAGTTGATCGACAATTTTTGTATTCGTATTTGTTGTATTTTTTAAATGTATTAATTACATATTATTTTCTAAAATTTTTTTACCCATTAATCATTTTTAGAGTGCCTTATAGTAAGATAATTTTTTATAATGAAAATCAAATACAGTAACAAAGAGAAAAAAATTAAAAAATCTTACTATTGACTTTTGTATTTTTGACTTCTGCTTCATAGCCATCCTTATCTTTCACTTCAACAAAATCATCTTCATCGTCATCATCATCATCTTTATGTAAACATATAAAGACATATCAGAAAATAAACATTAAAATTGGATTTAAAAAAATACTTTCTCACAACAATAAAGAAATAAACCACACAAAAAAGGAATAAAAAGTAGATATTTAAAGTTCTTTACAAAATTAGATTTAAAAAATACATAAATAATTATTTAAAAAAACACATTAAAGATTTTATAAAACTATATCTAGAGACTGAAAGGTTTATAATTCATGCAAAGCAATTCAAATAGGTAATATTGTAAGTGGTTTAAAAAGAACTACCTACCTAAACTGGGAACATCTGATTTGATTTTAAGATCTTTATACTTCTTAAATACTGATTCAATCATTTGCTTCAGGTCAATAGCCTTTTTTAAATCATCAATACAGTTGTTTCCTTTAGTCAATGTCTAAAAGTTAAAAAGAAGCATAAAAACTAAAATAATAAATACCTTGCTTGATACATGGAAAAGTGAGACTTTTGTCATTGTACCTCAATGTAAGAAGTAACACTTAATAGCATAGATTGTAGTATAAGATGTATGTATATAATTCAAAAACATATTAATTAAACTAGATTAATGATATTTGATAGAAAATTTAAATAATAGATATTTTTTTAACTTTCTTTTTTTTAGCATTTATGGTTAAGTTTCTGAATCTGAAATGATTCTGAATAATCTGAAAATGTTCTAGGAGTGGATTTGTTTACATTTTTTTTCATTACATATCTTTCTATATTATTAACCAATAAAATCTTTCTAGAACTCAGCACCATCTTAACAAGTAACAATTTTAAAAAAATCAGAATCTTGCATAAAATGACCAGTAATATTACAGTTATACAGGTATATTCATTATCTATTCAGCAATGCTCATTATAAGAAAAAAATTAAGTCGTCCAACCGAATTCATTAATTCTAAATACCTGAATTTTTGATTTAACATGATATATTGTAATACATATTGTGTTTCAAAGTTCATTAGCAAAAATAAAATCAAAAGGTGATTTTTTTCTTGTTAAGCCATTATAAGTTTATTGTTAAGGTGGTATGTTACTATATTCCAAACATAAACTGTTTTTTTTTATTTACTAAGATATTTTTATTTGCTGCATTAAGCTATAAAAAGTAGTGTAAAATATTTTTTAAAAAATAATTGAGCCTGACTTTTTCTGGGACAGTTTTTTGTAAATAACAAATACAAAATACTTTTAGCCAAGTTGTCACCATTGGCAGAAACCTGTTGGTCATTTCTTTGTAAAGATCATTAAGATTTTCAATGATAGGCAAATTGTCTTCATTGGTTTTTACAACTGCTTGAGAATCTGTAAAACACAATTTCATAATTAGAGGCCATAATAATTCTTGATGCAAAATTTGCATCGAAACACAAAGAAAAATGTACTCCTAAAGAAAACTTTTAGACAGTCTAGTATGACATTTAAAATTGTATAGAATGTATAGTTTTGATTTATTCAATGATATGTTGCGACATTAAAAAACAGAAGGTTATACTAACGAAAAAGGTTGAATTCAAAACTCAGTAACCCAAGGAGGGCCAAGGTCTGCTGTGTCCATGAGAGAGGGGACTATAGGATGGCACTTTTGATCAGTTATTCAGACTGACATGAAACCCCTAAAGTTAAAAGTTCAGTTTTGAAGCTAGTTTGATCCCCCTTTTATCAAACAACTAAAAGAATTAATGCAGATTGAATCATATCCAATACAAGATTTGAACCCCAGACCTGTGACCTGATAATGTATATCCTAGCCTATGAGCATCAATGTTGAATGGCAACATAAAATAATAAGCTGACCATAAAGGCTGCAAAAATCCTCGATTTTGTAACTATAAAGTATACAATTAAAGCAGACAAAATTCTTAGAAACTTACTATCCTTCACCTCAATGGTAATGGACTTTTTCAAATCATATATTCCATGATCTCTCAACGTTTCGCCAAATGTTGAGTCTTTTGCTGAGGAAGAACTGGGTTTTTCAACTTCTGTTTCAAAGTCCTCGCTTGAGAACAAATCATCCGTAGCACTAGGTATTAGAAGCTCAAAGCAATTCTCCATCTGGATAACAGTGTTGGAAATTTCTGTGGTCATTTCTGGAAATTTTAAATGATATTAGAACACATTGATCACATTTAAAATGAATAATAACAAATAATAAGAATGGTACCTTATGTTGAGAATTTTTTTATTTTAAAATTGAAACTTGTATTGAGATATATAAGACGACATTCATACCTATTTTTACTATTCATACATTAAACCATAGCATACATAGACCATTAGATTATAAATAGGAAAAAATGAGTGGGAATTTTAATTAAATACGAAAAGATTTCATAAAACACCAAAATCTAACTTCTCTCAAGTGGGGGAGGGGGAGAAAGATTAAGTTTTGGGCAGTCAAAATTGTAACTGTACATAATTAAACATCATGTAAATATTCTTCAAAAATCTAAAATTTTAGGGATAAACATAAATGAGATGGGAGTTGACTAGACAAAAAGCAGTGAACCTATGAAATAATAAAACAAAGAAGTTTCAAAATATCGCAATAGATTTCTTTTCTAGCAAAAAGTACCTTGTGAGGACATGAACAAATTCATATTGTTTTTATCTACAGTTGTGTCTAGAAACAAGTTTGTAACATGCAACTTATTTTATAGTTAAATCTACAGAAGCATTTTGAAGTCTAGGTAAATATAACAATTACAGTTTTTTTAGAAGACTAAGAAACAAGATATTAGCTACAATTAACTGCACTAACCTTTCATTTCAGATCTTATTTTAACGACTCTCTCATTCAAAATTCTTTCCTTCTTTTCTTCCATTCTTTGAATTCGTTCTCTTTGAGCAACACTTCTGGCTTCCATATCATTAAAATCAACCTAAGTAATCGATTAAAAGGACAGGTATTTATTAACTAGTCTTTACATACAAACTAATTGCAAAACAATTTGTAAAAATTATAAATTATTATGCAAATGAGATATTCTGGAAAAGATAGTTTCAGTTTTGTATAAAAATATTTATGTTTTAGTATTTAGTATGGAAATGGTAACTACAGCAAAACACACCTTAATTTTGCAGCATTGAAAGGTTCTACGCGGAGGAAAAGGCGTAACCAAAGCTGTCGCCAAGCAAAGGCGCCGAAATCTTGCCTGCTCTGATTGGTCGCTCTTCTGTGATACGTCCGCGCTTATATTTGTGGGCATTGCTACGTCAGAAACGAAGGAAAAAATAACTAATATTATACTCTAACTGAAGCAAAAACCGATTTTAAAAAAATAAAAATATGTCTTGAAATAACGAATAAATTGGTTTATTGAATGTGAAATACCTTTTTTTAATCGATTCTCACACTCCAAAATGATAACTATTTACCCTTTTCCTCATAGAACATTTATATACTGCAAACTTAATGTGTTTTACTGTAGTTTCTAGGATTCCTTATTGTGCAAGGGTATTTTAGTTTTAAAAGCAGACAAAATTAATAAGTTATGATTAAATTTGTGTTAAATTACTGCAATGCAAGAAAAACTATGATTAATAAATGCTAAACTGTTATTTCAGATATTGTGGAAGTAAAATTGGTTATAAGAAACTAACTTTTTTGCAATGTTTAAGAAAATCTAGACCATCTTGTAAGCGGAAGTGCTGCCTACCATGGGTAGAGGCCCATAGTTTGATCAACTCCAATGCTTTTATCTTTAAATCCTTTGCTCTTGGCTAAAATAAAATGAAAAACTTTTTTAGAAACTAATGAAAATGTAAATTGAATTAACACATAATATTTTATTAATAAATTTAGTAAATCTGGATTACTTTTGAAAATAATGCCTATTTCAGTCTTCTTTATCAGGTATTTTATAACTTTTTGTATTACTTAAGTGACTTTAATACAGCTAATAAACATTTTGTAATTTAGATCCGCTGTCAAGTAATGAGGTCCAAACCTGAGCTGGTACCAACTAGAGCAATAAGCAATACTGCTCGTCATTTCATTTAGGATCTTGTTAAACAAACATTGCCATCAAGTGGCAAAATTATCTTTATTAACAATCCCCCCCAAAAAATATGCATAACATGTTGTCTTAACCCTTTCGCTATGAAGGATTTTTGTTTCCTCGCAATCTGTGACAGGAATATCATTATCGAATCCTTAGTCATGCGGCCGTCGTGGGCCATTTTAGTAGTAAAAGGGTTAAACATTTGTTTATTGTCATTTTACCTGAATTCAAATCGGACATTAGCCTTTCTCATCTAAAGTAACAAATTAATTTCAGTGGTCAACAGCCTATAGTAGGCCAAAACCTGCTAAATACATTTCAGCTATCCTGACTAAGGAATCTAAGGTGCAAAACATACATCCCAGAGTCAGATACGTTCAATCTCCAGGATGCTTGATGTCTGAACATACTTAGTCTTTAGAAAGAAAGTAAACTTAAAAACACTGCTGTTTAACATGTTGGATGCCACTGACTCCTTAAGGAGTCGCGTGGTTCCGATTCACCGATAACAGCACATTCTGATGAAATTCATAGTACCATTTCGCCAACCGTTCTTATGAGTTCAAGTTCGTTTGTAACTTTTGCAACCGATCCTTCTGTGTTTAGAATAACACTTGGTGATTTGAAAGAGGGCATTCTATTTCAAATTACGAGGAAATTAAATCCTTCGTCTCAAGTGTAGGGCGACCAGACACATGACATACCGCATTTTGTAAAGTGATTCAGTTTGTAATTCAACAATCTAGCTATAAAACAATTGCATATAGTCTGTTTTAGTTATTTTTTTCACAAAAACTACCCAAAAATAAGAATTAGGAAAATTTAATGATTATTTCTTAGTCGAAAAGCTAATCACTGAAACAAATCTGGTAATTGGCTTTCAATTCAATTATTAGTGACAGATGATGAGTTATCCGGTTGGAAAAGCCAGGAACATTTCCTTGTATTTTTACGACTGGGTAGCTGTCGTGTAGCTTTAGTTAGTGACGTTAATTCAACCTAACCTTGCTATTTTACGATCTCGAACTAAGATTTGTACTTGTTCAAAAATGAACAGTTAATTTAATTCCATTGTAACGAACAGGTTTAAAAAAACAGGATGTTTTTCTACTTCATCAGCCTCTATCGATGAAGACTCTATCGATGATTTAGTGGCAGCGAATGTGTTAACCCCTTAAAGACTAGATAACTTTTGTGAAAATGAAGTAATGAGATAAAAATTTTAAAATACTAATTTTTTTCTATGAACATTTATATAAAAAATTGTGTATGAACAATATATAGATTCATTTAAAATATTTCATTTGTTTTCAGTGTGAAACTGGTTTTTTAATTCAATTTCTAAAAAAGGTCTAACAACCTCATTCTGTCACTATTAAGCAGAATAAAAACTTGTGTTCAGATCTGTACGCACGAACCAAATATCCAGTTGATTATTAAACCTAACTTAACCGGACAAAAAAAATATACCCATGGTTTTGGAAGGGGTCTGTCAAGGTTAGTTTCCACCACAAGTTCAAAAAATTCACTCAAATCTTTCTCAAGCAGAGTCCTGAATTTATTCGACCTCATGAAGATCTCGTGGATGGTTAGGAGAGCCGAGTAGCGGATTTCAGCATGCTCTTTTCTGAGCTGGGTCATCAAGGCGTAATAAGCGTAATTCATTAAGTCTTTTTCTTTTCTGCAATGGAAAGAAAATTTTAAGAAAAAAATGTCTTTGTCAAGTTGGTCAGAAGAGAAGTTACAATTTTGAAGAGGAAATAAGGAATACTTTGATGTTTTAGTATAGCACCTGAATGATGAGTTTGAAAACAATTTACATTTTAATCAGTCTTTTTTTTTAAATGCACATCATTATAATCACTATAATAGCAAGAAGTTAAGTAATATAAGAAATCTTTCATTGAACCTTTTCTTGGAAGCATGATATTACAAAATAAAAGTATATAGAGATAGCTAAATTCCAGGATTTTCAACGCGCGAAGAACTATTCGACTGACATTTTGTCATTCTTGTGAGCAAATCGAATATAAAACTATAAAGTGTGCATTGACCATTGGACATTGTCTGGAAGACAGACTAAAAAGGCATTTTAACATTGAAAAGAATGGCTAACAATTTTTTTTAATATTGTTGGCTAAACTACAAAAAGTCCAACACACAATGGAAGTGAAAAAAAAAATATTAGAAATTAGCTATAAATCAATTCTGACAAATCAAGTACACAAACTTATTCCTTACTTACATTACAAAACATATTGAAGTTTATATGCATTTTTTTTATTTAAAGTCATTGGTCACACTAAAGATCAACATAATCTTTTAATTGAATTTACAATCGTTACTGGAACCATATGAAACTTAATTTATAAACTACACGTTCCTAAGTAAAGCTTAAGACAATTATCAGAAAACAGGTCAAATAGCTCTATGGGACTGACAATCCCTCTTAATGAAAAGGATATGTTTTTTTTTAAAAATACAAAACTACAATACATTTGCAGAAAAATAAATTATGCTTATATTATATGCAGTTGAAATTGTCGGATGTAAAGTCTCATAAATCAGCCAACCATATGAATTGGTAAAAGTTAAAACAGGGGTCAAGTTCACAGGAAGATTTCTGTACTCACTTTTTCTTTCACTTAAGGGGGTTCAGTATGTTGTATATCGGCAATGTTAAATTGGCCAATTTCAATGTACCTATTCACAATAACAACTGATCAGATCATCTTAAAATTTTCTGTGTGTGTTATACCAACCTTATATATTAATCTGAGGTTAAAAGTTTTTGTAAATAATTGTTAGATTTTTTTAAACAAAATAAGTTTTAAAGTACCCAAAAAATCATGAAATTTTTCACTTTTTTGTCCCATAAAATTTTTTTCACTTCAGTTTTATAAAAATTTACAACCTCAGATTAATCTATACTATGTATTACATCATATAAAAAAAGTTTACGGGAAAGCATAGCATAGTTTTTGAGAAAAGGTACATCGAAGTTCAAAAAATCAAGTTTTGAGAAAAACGTGTTTAAAGTTTTTATTGTTTACCCATTTCCTTACAAAGCCATGACATTAAAACGGCTTTTAATGTCAAAAATATTTTTCCAATCGTCTTGATACTTAGTGGCATTATTAATAAAGGTTGTAATACTATTTTAAGCCAATAATTTTTTGTTTTGATTTTTTCACTGATTTTGGGGTACTGAACCCCCTTAACTACTAAACAGAAAGAGCATGGTTTAAAATGACCCTATTGTTTCCCTCCGCAAGGTTCATACTCTATTTGAGAAAAAGAAATTCAGGAGTTTTAAGGAGTTTTTTCAGGAGGAGTCTTCCAAATATTCAGGAGGCTAAATTTATCTAACGTGGGAAAATGCTTATGGCAGATTTTAACAAAAAATATTATATAGTTAAAAACACTGCAATTCAATGTAGATTTCAGGTGTAATCACCATCTAAATATCCAACAAGAAAGCTCTTACGACTTTCAGCTAGTAAAATAAGTAATTGATAAAAATATGCACACTAAAACTTGTTTTCTTGTGAATGGTTCCCGTGATGTTACTGTAAACAGCTGTTAACAGTGCTTAGGAAAATTCATCCGTTACCCAGCAAACTTACAGCAAATCGGATATACAAATTTCAGGAGTAAAAGATAGAAATATGCAAAAATTCAGGAAAATTAACTTAATTTCATGAGTTTTAAGGGCCCTTATACAAAAAAAAGTAAAATTCAGGAGTTTTCAGGAAAATTCAGGAGGCGTACGAACCCTGCCTCCGTGATTTATATTTAATGACTTATAGGTGCATTTTTAAAGGAAGGCAATGCAAAAAATTAGGAGAGAATTATAATCCATTTTACTTCAGCAGTTCTATTAAACCCTTCACTTGACCCTCATCCAACGTTTTCTTGCCAGTAGTTGTCAAGGAATCGATGAACTCCAAAATTTTGGCTTCTTTATTTTGTTCCATTTTCCTGGAAATAAAAAGTTGAGGCTCTAGAATAAAGACCATAAACTTATATGTATCAAAAGAAAAAACTTTAAAGCCATCCTTCGCTAAACTGACATGTCTGACAATTTAAAAAATTGCTATGTACAAATAATCAATAAGTAGGATGTAAAAATATATGTTCGTAAATGATGCATCAATTACTTAATGAAATGCAAACTAAATTTGTTCATGATTTTTTTTTATCTTTTGGACGCATCAGAAATAAATGTCATTTATTACCTGTCCATAATAAAAATGATTTATTAAAAAATTTCATTCCTACAGCTAGTTACGGACATATATAGAAAAAATCATTTAATCTGCATAAATTTTATAAAAGTAAGATAACTTTCCAAATTAAAGTTTGACATGTTGACATAAATAACCACAGTTGACATCAAACTACCCACTTGAAAACACAAAAATAATCTATTTTCTCCAAACCAATGCAAATTCTACAGCTCCTTTAACAAAATTTTAAAATGTTATACAATACAAGTATTTCATTTCAGCTACAATATTACAAAACATCAAGTAATAACCGAAACTTCAAAAGAGCTCAAATGACAACTAAGACGAAAAATTTGCATAATAGTATTACAAAACAACAATAGTCTTACTTGTAGTGAGCATTGAAGTATAGAAAATTCAGTGTGGTAAAAATAATTTACCTGAATTAGAATACTAGACTTCTAAATAATTCTCTAAATTCATAAAACTAAATTATAAAATGTAAATAAGATATTTTAAATGTAATTCCAAATTTAAGCTTTTAATTTGTCGGTGTAACTTTAACTTCTACTTCTCTTACGGCATCGGCGTCACTCCGGTCACTTTGCAGACGTCAAAAATCCCTTTAAATTCCAGACGCTTTAATTTTTGTTCTCTTCTCAAAAAACCTCAAAAACTCAATAATGCCTCGTGAAAGAACCTTTATTATGATCAAGCCTGATGGCGTTCAACGCAATCTAGTTGGAAAAATTATCGCACGATTTGAAGAAAAGGGCTTCAAATTAGTTGCTATGAAATTCATGCAAGTAAGTTTTTAAACACGTGTAATCAATTTTTTTTTCTTTACAATGTTATCCCTTCTTAAAACGTCCTATCCTTAACTTTTTTTCTGGAATATATTTTAACCTGATACTAATTTTGTGTTTTTAAATAAATAGGAAATGCTTAATTAAACAGGAGCCGCCCATTTTTGCGACACCCCGATTGTACTTCATTATCGAAAATATACGTGATAGAAATGCGGCTACATTAAAGAAATATTTAATAAACTTAGGTTTCTCCAGTTTAATATGGGTTATATATCATCAATTTAAGTGATTTGTATAATAATAGTGTAAGATTTATTACCTTGAGCGTTAATATTTGCGACTGGTCAAGGTCTCTTTTAACAGCGGAAATTAACTTCAATCAGCAAGTAAAGCGTCTGTATGATCCATTTCACATCTCTTTATATTTTTCGTCGTGCGATTTATTATGTAAAGTTTATTACGTTTTATCTAGACGAAAAAAACTTATGGCTATTTGCAGCTGAAATTTGTATGGTGTATAATTTTTTTTAAGAATTTAATATGTGCTTATACTTTTAAAATATGAAAATTTTAATTGCATTTCTTTAGAATTTTTCAATTAACTTAATATGGTTTTATGCAACTTTTTGATAACAATTTAATCCGATTAAAATCTTAACAATGTAGCCTTATATTTTAAACCTGTGTATTTATTTTAGGCATCTCAAGGTCTTTTGGAAACACATTATGCTGACTTGTCGAGTTTGCCATTTTTCCCCAAACTAGTCCAATACATGCAGATGGGACCTGTTGTGCCCATGGTAAGTATGATTTTTTTCTTGCACAACCATCTCCCTCACAACTTAATATTGCTTAATAATATGATGCCTTGATAAGTGTGCATTGAAAGGTAAAATATTTTTTCTTTAACCAACTGATGTCTTCTGACTAAATATTTTACAACTAACTTCTGCAGTTTGTTATTGTTATGTAACAGTAAAAGTTATTTGAACTTTGCATTACAATTTCAGTCGGTATATTTACTATGCGAGTTCCGAAGTTTAACACGCTCTGACTTTTCCCCCCATCCCTTGGTTTTCTGAAACGGGGAGCAATCACTTTTCTAAACCTAAAGCGTTTGAATTTTTGTTGCGAGGTTAACAGTTCAAACCCAAGTGGGATGGGGGAGGAAAATGATTTAGAGACTCGTATTCTAGATAGACAACATATAACTATGTTCAGCGTGTTTTAGTGCAGAGTGACACCCGCTTCGATACTTGAATAACAGTTGAAATGTAGCTTAGAGGCTCATAGAAAATAAATACAATAGTGTAATGTTAAAGGACTATGAAATTTGGGTTTAAATTGATCAGATGAATCTTTTCTGTACGCCAATTTTTTAATTAAAAATAAAATAGAAATATTAATCATAAGATAAGTGAATCTGGTCTCTTGAAGTCTAACCTGAATAGTAATTTCAAGTCAAAAAGGTACATGAATACTACAAAATTTTAAAGAGGCGAAAATTGTTTGAACTTCAGACTTATCCCAATATCTAGATACTGCTACACTCTGTGCCACCCAATTTTGGGTAAAAACAAATAGTAAAAAGGCAGGGGGAAAAACTCAATTGGTCTGGTAGTTGGAAACTCTTGTAAGGTAACATTTACATACAAACCTAAATGCAATTTAACCAAAAGAAACTTTTCATTCTGATAAAATTGCTAACTTTTCTCATAAAATTGAAATCTGTTGGACCTTGAATGACGTCAATGTTTTAAACATGTTTATTGTTTTCTGGATGGATTCACAAATAATTTATGGAACACTTTGCAAGTGCAGAAAGATATTCTCCATAGCATATTTCTATTTACCCAACTTGGGTTGGCAAGGAGTATAGTTTATCTTTCGACTGCACTATGAAATTTTCTTTTTAGGTATGGGAAGGTGACAATATTGTGAAAACTGGTCGGGATATCATTGGTGCAACCAACCCTGCTTTGTCTCAACCTGGAACACTGAGAGGAGATTTGTGCATCCAAGTTGGAAGGTATAGCACAGCTATTGCTATAATTATTTAACTAATTAGCTTATCTTTATCAAAGTTCTTAACTTATTTTCATGAATGGTTTTATTTTTGCATGTTGTCAAATTTTTACGAGGAAGCTAGAAGTTGATCAAATGAGATCTTAAATTTCTTATGTACATAACATTTTGTTAAATTCCTAAAAAAAAATTTTACACTTGAAGTTGTATAACTGCTTGTTTCTAACTCTTGTATGAAATGTTGAAATACAGTTCACTCTCCAAAATTAACTCTTTTAATACTTTGAAGATCTTGTTTTATGGGGTAGTCCCACTGAGAATTTAGCATTTTTTTTATCATTTTATAATTTTTTCTGATCGTTATAGCCATTTATGATATCAAAAAGCGCATCATTCGATTCTTCAAACTATTTTCGTAAACAAAATATTTTTTTATTAATCCCAATGTTATCGTCCCTATTTTTTTAAATTATGATCAGAAAAATGATGCCTGAATGCAGGGTTCGTTGATTGAAATCAAGTTGAATTAAATCATGATTTAAATCAATGATTTCTTTTAAATTTAATTTAAACCAATTTTTAAAATTAATATTTTAATAATGACATTATGATAAAAGATTATGAATTTACATAAATGCGTTTAATTTTTAACATGACATTGCCAGAATGTCACTGATAAATTGCCAAAGTGCCACTGCAAAATTTTCAAACATTTTAACAACAGTTAGACTGATCACATAATGAAATAATAGACTAATCATTCAAACACAAGACTATCAATTTATCAAGTATTGTTAGTAGTTTTTTGTTAATCAAGTATTTACTATTATGTTAATTAAGTACTATTTTAGTAATATTTTGTAAGTGACTTATTTTGTGCATCTGATTTGGAAGATTTTTTTTCTTCAATAAACCTGCAATTGGAAATTTCAAATTTTTAGTATTGGCATGCATTTTTAAATTATGGTATTATACATATAATTAGGCTTAAATATTTAAGTAATTTTAGTAAGACAAATTGCCTGATACTATGCATTTAAAATTCATTTAAAAATTAAACATTTGATTAAAATTCGATTTAAATCAAAAAAATCAGATTTAAATAAAAAAACCGATTAATTTGATTTTTTTTAAAACAAATCAAATCACGAACCCTGCCAGAATGGCATCACTGGGACTGAAAAGGTTAACTGCGAGAGGGAGATATGGCTCAATGTAAATTGAATGTTGCTTCTGTCTTTACTACTTCTGTCTTTATCATTAAATGAATTTAATGATTTGATAGTGTAAAACATTAATTGTAATTTTGCAAGAATCTTGAATATCTTGGACATTTTCAGACAAACTCCTCTTGTATCATCCTTTTAACATCTCATCTGACTGCATTTAATTTAAAAGTTCTAATTTTTAACATCTGAATAGAAAAGAATATTTTTGACCAGCTTTGGTGAGGATTTATATTGAGGTTTCTAGGTATCATGGTTGTGTATATTAACCATTGCCTACATTAGTGGTGCTTACTACAGGTGTATTTGTTTGTGGCAGGTATTTTTAAAACAGTTATTCATTTTTAATTTTCAGAAACATCATTCACGGTTCCGATTCTGTACCAAGTGCCGAAAAGGAAATTAGTTTATGGTTTAAAGATGAAGAATTGGTTGATTACAAGACGGCGCTGGAAAGCTGGGTTTATGAAGACTAAATTGTTCTTAATGACTTCTAAATAAATGTTACAATAATTTTATGTCTTCAATTTGTCTTTTTAATAGTTTTGGGGAATTTTAAATTATTAATTCTGAAACAATGACTTTGTTATAATAAAGTAAGTGTTAAAGCAATTGCTTTGAAAATCAATTAGTTGCAATTAATCAACTTTTTTAATTGCGGGTAAAGGTGTTGAAATTTTTGAAAACATCATATATAGATGAACAAATACACTTGTGGCTTTAGTATCAGGTTTGATGCAAATTCAGCATTAATGCTTGTATCATTGGTGTACAATTAGTTTTTTTAACAAGATTACTGTTTGTAAGTGATGAATCTTATTTTAATTTATGAGTTAATGCTTTCAATGGCACAATTTATACTTAAAAACGATTTGGCGATAATGGAACACATTTTCGTACATTGCACATCAGTCACAATGTTTGATTTTTATGGTACCGCACAGTGTGTATCTAATCTATGCTATCTTCTTCGAGGCCACTTTTAGAGAGCGTTGGAAGTATTGATTACTCGGGATCTTTCCTCGAAGTTTGGTTTGTTTTAGACCCTTTTTCGAGGTTTAGTTTCCGAATCGTGTCATTTCCTCTTAAATAGCTCCTTGCTAGAAGTTTCAATTGACAGTCGGTTCATAAAGCAAAATAATATCAACCGAACGACGTATCAACGGTGGGCTGATAAGATAGTGTATGTTGTGCAGAATGGCCTAGGGGTTTGGATCGCAAACCATTACGCTATTGGAATAAATTACGTTATTAGAAACTATTTCAGAAATATAATGGGGAGATTATGTTATGTAACAACTTCGGCATTATTAGTCTCTTATATTTTACTGACCTTTTATAACTTTTCTTCGTGACAGGCAAAATTGCAACACTATCTTGACCAATTTTAGAGAGCTGGCAGCTACCTGGACGGACCCCCTTTTTTTTTTTTTTTTTAGAAGACTTTAGCTTTTTTTTACATTAAGCCCATTAAGGTGTGACATTCGAAGAATATTGTGTCCAACTTTCACGAAGAAATATTTTTTAAAAAAAATACGGCCATAGCAGTAATTTTTGTCAAGCTTCTCGGAAGAAAGTTGAATTGCGGTGCCCATCATAACTTCGTGCTAGATCATCTGAAGTTATATCGTTAAATAATGACTTTCTCCAGGTAACGCTGGTACGTTTTTTTTTATTAGTTTTTCATTTTTGGAAAACACTTTAAAGGGAAAAACGCGATTTTGAGCGAAAATTTCAGTTCATTTTTTGTTATAAAATGAAAAATATACACAATTTTGAAAAAAAAACTTCCAGCGTTATCTCGTAAATTATGTACAGAAATAGTGTACAAACTTTCAAAAGGATTGGTGCAGTAGTTTTGTAGTTATGATGGGCACCGACTTTGAAAATGTGAGCTATGGGAAAAAGTTTTGAACACTATACCAATTTTTTTTAGATGAAACGTTCGTGGGGTTTTATCGCCCCTTACCTCACACTGTGAAACGCTAGTCACTGTAACATGTTTTTACTGTCGTTAAACGAATACAAACAGAAAAACACTTTTACAGAAATTGATTGAGGCCTGGAGTTGCATTGTATTGGAACCAGGCATGAGTTTCTTCCGCGGTTCCGCTGATTTCCGCGTTTTCTAAAAATTTTAATTATTTCCGCTTTTTTTAATTTTTTCGTGCCAAAATCCGCGCATGATCTATTTTTTAAAAAACCATTAGCTTCATCGCCGTAGTTCCGCGGCTTTCGGGTCGCCGTAGTTCCGAGATTTTCGGATCGCCGTAGTTCCGAGATTTTCGGATTGCCGTAGTTAAGCGATTTTTGAAACACCGTAATTCCGCGACTTTCGGATCGCCGGAGTTTCGCGACTTTCGGATAACCGTAGTTCCGCGACTTTCGGATCCCCGTAGTTCCGCGACTTTCGGATCCCCGGAGTTCCGCGACTTTCGGATCGCCGGAGTTTTGCGAATTTCGAGTACCCAAGTTGAAACCCTTGTGTGCACAATTTTTTTTTAGGTGCAAGGTGCACCCGTTCGCCCGCTAATTTCGAACCCTGGTGTAACATCCAAAGTTAAAAAAAGAGTGACTAAAAACCATTGACAATTAGTGGAAAATAAATTGATAATTGAATCGGTGAGTGCAGAAACAACGTCAGTCACAAATTTCAAATTTTTCAGGAGGGAGAAAAAATGTAACAAATCCTCCTCTATTTCTGCACTCAACACTCGAAACAAACGTCCTGTATTTACGGAACTACTCAACAGACTAACGTAGTTTTTGCACCCAACACGCATCTTGCCTTTCTACGCTTATTTTCATTGAAAACAAGTTTTCGGAAATTTTTGACTGAAGTGGTTTCTGCACTCACCGATTCAATTAGTGGATAGGGGTTTACTGATAATTGATAAAGATCTGTGTTTAATACTCTGCTTGTTGGTAATGTAAAATCAATTTCTGCATTAAAATGTTAAACTCTTTAAAATGTTGGTTATTCAATTAATATAAACCTAATTACCTTTAATATTTTTTGTTTAATTAAAATATCAATCTTTCAACAATAAATTTTGATATCTTGATTTAATAATTTAATTTGTCGTATGCATGTATTTCAACAAATTTAAGGTTTCCTCTTTTTTGATGTTTCTGCACACTCATGCCTGATTGGAACTATTGATTTGTAAATAATAAGTTGTGTTTATTTTCAAATATAGGAATTTTGAATTATAAAGAAAATATTTTGATATACTCTTTTACATCTTTCTCTTTTAGTACCTCTAGACATTTTTTTTTCAAATAAAGAAAAGTTAAATATATTTTTATAAAGGCAGGGAATGTATTATATAGTATATATTCACTTTAAAATTTAGATGATATTTTCATAAAACCAAACTCAACGTGGCGTGACAACCTGTAGGGGGTCAAGGCCTTCTGTATCCAATTCATCTTTCCAAAGAACTATGGGGTTCGAGGCATATGTTAAAAGTTTTAGACTTAACGTGGACAGACCAGGGCAGAACCAGAAGATAAGGGGCATAAAATTTAACTAAGATATTGGGTCCGGTCTTTTCATTTTCAACTTTTGCTTTAAACTTCGAGTTAAACTTTTTTTTTTTATTTATGGCTATAGCATGAAATTCTCCACTTCTCCTTCAGTAAAATAATGAACCTTGCCTGATTCAGGATAAATGTCTGGGAATTGTGCAGGAAGGGCCGTGAAGTACAGTTTTTCATGTGATTCAAATCTTTAAAATACCGCTATTGAATTTTTTTAGAAAGCTTTCCTACGTCTATGTTTCATACTGTAATAAAATGAAAATTTGTCGGGTTTTTTTTTCGGTGTATTCAGGGCCGGATTAAAAGACCCGGGGCCCCTAGGCACTAGACATTTGCCCCCCCCCCCCTTCTCGAAACTATTTTTTGGAAAATTAGCAAATTAAACACACTAGTACAGAACATATAACTTTTCAGTCGACTTTAATAAACATCAGAATAATACAGCATATTACTATATTCTATAATTTTATAAAATTTATAGATCGTGTGAATTTGTAAATCGTGTGCCGATTTCTTAGAATTTTTATCTTTTTAAGGGCCCCTTCCCTGACTAGGCCCGGGCCTTGTGGGTACAGCAGGGCTGTGTGGTATTTTTTTCCCATGTGATGCTAGTCTCAAATACCGCCCTTTACAAAAACTAACTATAGTAGCAAATACAAAATTTTACTTTTTAGAAATAAAAGTAATGCAGGTCAATCAAATAAATGTTAATCCTTCAACAATTAGCTGTTATGACGCATTATTTTTTTTTCATATTATTCATTCCATTGTCAAATTTTTTTTATAAATTAACTTATTGATTTGATGATATAACAACTCGTAAAAAAACGAAAAAAAAATCAACCCACACAACTTTTTTATCAGAAGTGCCGTCTTTTTTAAAAAGAATCCGCTATTTTAGGAGTTAGAAACATTTGTTTTTCATAATTGGTCCCAAAGTGCAGTTTTTTTTTGATGAAAGGGTGTGTGTGAGGTAAGGACGATTCGTCAAAACCGAAAATGCCGCCTCTAGTCAATTGTCGCCTGATGCGGCCGCCTCTCTGCATCATAGCACCACACGGCCTTGCCTTGTAGGCCTAGGTTGAAATCCGGCTCTGGGTGTATTCACCAATTGGAATGTATCCCATTTTATCAGAAATGCCACTCTTTTTTTTCCCTGATATATGGAAAAATTTAGGAACATTTGTTATACAATGGTAAAATAAATTTTTGCTGGCTTTTCTCATTTTCTTTAAAAACTAAGAAATTTTTAATTTCTTTTAACGGGTAGGGGGGGGGAGGGCAAACTCGAAAATGCCGTTCCTTCTATCGCCGCCTCATGCAACCGTCTCTCTGCATCATAGCACCCCACGACCTTGTATGCAGGTCTCTTCGTCTGTGTTTTCTAACGGAGTACACTCGCCTAAGACGAAATCAACATCGAAACCAACCAAACCGGCACCAAGGAAGTTTTCCCACGATTTCCCATGCATCGCGAATCACTGGTTTTTCAAAACCCACTTCAGAATAACACAAAAAGAACGAATCCTTTGAATAATAATAAATAAAAAAAAAAAAGAAACTTTACCGCGTACTATGTGTCTAACACCAAACCCATGCGGTCCGACAGAGGAAGTAGTATATAATTTGACTTTCGATCCGCCGCGGCAGAAAAAAGTATCCGCTAGGAAACGAACACAACTCATACATATAATTAATTTCAACTTAGTATTTTACTCCCCTTTCGTTTCTGAGAATCTGAAATCCTTTTTCTAATGTGTAAGAGAAGTTCGTTCTTTATAACAACATGGTAACTTTTGGTATCCTTTAGGTTTGGTTGTACTCAGGCCTTTTGGTTGTACTTCATCGCCTAGGTCTGAAAGACCCGGGCCTTAAGAGTTTTCGAGAGTGCTAAACATTTATAAGTTATTAAAATTGGGTGTTGCTATTGGAAATTTCAAAGTTCGTAACATTTTTAATATGAAGACGGTCCCTTATGCAAATTTTGTGTCATGCAATTAACTCAGAATGTTAATTGTTCACAATCTCAAAAAGTTCCGATTCTATAGGGTGACTAGCGGCTGAAATAGTCACTAGTGGTACTTTTTTTTAGCTTCCACACTACGTTTATAACGTAAAAAGCGGAAGGTTTTATAATCGTTCTGTCTGTCTGTCCGTCCGTCACCCACTTTCACAGAACGAACCGCAAGTCTCACAAACAAGTGGGATACGTCATTTTGAAGCAAAAAATCAGTTTATGCTACATTCCAAATTTAATTAAAAATTTTAAATTAAAAGTTTATTTAAAATTTAAATAACTAAAAATTTAATCTACATTGAAATAACATGCGAATTCCATTTTTATTCAAAATTTTCACTGTTGCCATGACATCAAACGTAAGAGAAACTTTATTTAAAATAAAAATAAAATTCTTGAAAAAAATATTTATTTTTGTGTAATAATTCAATTTGGATTGTTGTAATAGCACAATAAAGCTATTTTGATAATTCGTTATATTTTTGGGAAGAAAGATGCATAAAAAATTCGAAATTTGCATAAAAAATATGCAAATTTTCGGTTTTATTTTTTAAGCAACAATTTTACTAATTTATTTTTCGAAATGTAAACTTGTGACTGCAAAAAGATATTTATTAAAATATTCATCACTATTCTTCTAAGTTCAAAAAAATTAGCAAATGATAAAAGATTAATTATCAAATCTGCAAAAGAAGATTAAAGAAAATTATTAGTTTTTGCTTATAAAAGTTTGAATTAGAACTAGCCGCATGCCCTTTTTTATCGAATTTCTTTTTGAGGTGTTAGTGTGTTTCCTGTTGAGCGTAAAATATTGTGTGGAAGCGGTGTAAGTGACAGATTCTGTAACAAACCAACTTGTTTATTTCCACAGCTGTACCAAATTTGAAGTCTGCTTTACTTTTTTTTTTGGTGATACGTTTAACCTCTTGCGACCTGGTGTCCCCATTTGAGGACATTTTTTTAAAACCTCCCCACAGACAATAAACAATTAAATGATAATTAGTTTCGAAAATTGACCTGGTCCGACAGAAGAAGATCCAAATATCAGTTTTCAGCCTTTGAATACAGGTAACAGCCATTTATTTTTATTAAAAAATGAAGTTGAACGAGGGTCAATACGATAGTAGAGTTCTTTTTTTTTTAAATTTCCAATTTTCAAAAAAAAAGTTCTTTTGGTAGTCAAATTTAAAGGCATTTTTCATGAAAAGCAATGTTAAAATAAACTGTTGACTACAAATAAGTGATACGGCCTTTTTTTTGCATTTATAGCCCAAAAATTGTGTATTTGTCGAGCTTAAGGCGTGTCTCTCAGTAACTATGAAACATAATTTTTTTTAAAAAAATTCCTTGCAAAACAAACTTTTTAACATATATTTGTTTGAAAAGTATGTTTAGATTAAGAATATACGTATACCTGTAGGATTTTGCTCGGGTCTTAAGAGGTTATACGCCAAAAAAGTTCTTTGTATAAGCTACCCGAATGCGCAATTTTGTCGAAAACTTTATTTAGACTTTTCTCAAGTACTATAGAAACTCGTTTACCAAATTTGATGTTCGTAGCTCTTTTAGTTAGACAAACAAATGTTCGAAAACAACTTTTTTCGAAATCAGCACCCTCCAAATGGTGTAAAAAAAAACAAAATGTTTATTTCGGATTTTTAACTCCATTGTAATACGTTCAGTGCCTAAAATTTCATATTCCATAGCGTATTAAATTTAAAAGAGCTAAACCTAATCTAAGAGACCAGAGGAACTGTCAGTCGCTGCCTATAATTTAATTATTAAAATAATAAGAAGAATAACAAACGCAACTTTGAACCCAGGCCGCCATTTTTATAACAATCTCAAGATGAAATTCGAAAAACAGACAATATAAATTCACGCAGCTTACAGAAGGACCAGGCGTCCTGCTGAATTTTTCAAAAATGCTGTCAAAAACGAGTGATTCAAAATTGCGCTAAACCTCTATGCGCGAAACAAAAAAAAAATGCATATAACTTTTTTAAAAAAAATTCGATAACGGTTTTTGAGGAAAAAAAACGATGGCGGTTTTTGAGGAAAAAAAAACGATTTTCGGTTTTTAGACGGTTTTATCCACAGAAAACCGGTTTCCAGTTTAGACCGCGGGCTCCTCGAAAAACCGGTTTTTCAGTCAAGCCCGAGGGCAAAAACTGGTTTTTCAAAAAGCCGGTTTCAGTTTTCCATCCCTATTTTACGGGACTTCCCCGTTTTCCGATTTCGTTTTATTTTTATAGTTCCGCTTCCGCTAGTAACTTGGAAGGACAGTATTTGTCATAGACGCTAAAAGTTACGGTGGATTTTTTTTTGCAACGAACGAAAAGTGACTGAAAAAATAATATGTCATACATCGGATCCACTAAATTTGCATTTAAAAGAATCCAACGGGAATGTCAACTGCTCAATCAGAGTGAAGAAGCATCTCAATACTCGGTCAACATAGAGGTTGTAAATGATCGCTTTTTGGAACTGAGAGGAGAATTTACTGGACCACCAGACACACCGTATGAAGGAGGACGTTTTGTATTGAAAATCAATGTTTCCGAAAGTTATCCAATTATTCCTCCAGAAGTGCGATTTGTAACTAAGGTATGGCACCCGAACATCAGTTCTGTCACTGGAACAATAGGCCTCAACATCTCACAGTATCAATGGCCTGCCTGTGCTAAGTTACGGGCAATTCTGCTGTCACTTCAGATCCTCTTGGCCACGCCTGAGCCCGACGAGCCGCAAGACGCTGTTGTTGCCAAGCAGTTCATCGAGGACCAGTGGATGTTTGAACTCACTGCCAGACACTGGACCCAGGCCTATGCTGGCGCTCCTAAAGTCCACTCGGAATTCGATGATAAAATAAAAACCTTAGTGGACATGGGTGTGGAAGAGAGCAAAGCACGCGTGGTCTTGTCCTGTTGTTCCTGGAATTTGGAGGAGGCGCTTGGCAAAGATGCCCTATTCGACTGAACTATCATACATTAATCGAGACTTACATTTTGCGAGTTGTTTTATTTTGCAACAAAAACATAAATTAAGAAGGTACTGCTAGCGTATTCGGTCTGGTTTCGATTTGGCGGCTTATTTTTTGCAGCCAAGTAGCGAAAACGTACTTAATTAGGTAAACATTCCAGTTCAACTTTGATGTTTACATCCATCTTGTTGCCAAATCTTGCTAACTAAAAGTTGATTTGGTTGAAAATACAGCATACAAGAATTATGTAAACAATAGTAAAGCGTGTATAAGCCATGGGTTCATTTTGAAAATTCTGGTTTCTGTGCGGAGTGAGTATTTGTTCGAAAGGTGTAAGGTTTGTTTTCGATTTGATTATAATCGGCCGCAGGCCGATAATAATTAAATAACTTATTAACATCTTTTGACTGAAAATAATCACAACAACGTATGAACCATATATTAATGTTAAAAAATAAACATTCTTTTAAAGTGAATTTAGTGATGCCTTGCTGGAAATAATATAAATATTTCGTAAAATTCTACTAATTAAAGCAATGCTGTGTTTACTATTTTTTTTTTCATGAACGCCAAAAGTCGCCAAATAGCATTCCGGCCCTAATACGCTAGCTGTTCCTTTATTCATGTTTTACTTTTGTCTGTCCATTCAAAATTTAACATTATAAATAAAAATATTTTTTTTTTAAAAATTCAATGGGGTTGCTTAAAAAAATGGATTAAATTGTTTAACAAATTTCATCTAGGTGAATTTTTTTGCTTGTAGTTTAATTAATAAAAAAATCTTGCATTTTTTTATATATTTATTAAGAAACTTTTATTATATAGTACTATATGGCATGAAAACCGAAATCACGAAAAGAAAATAATAGATGGAAAAAAGTACAATAAAAATCATCAATTTTTGACACCCAGTTGAAATTGAGTAAAAAAATTGCTCCCCAACAAAAATTTCGTTTTCAAAAGGTAACATACTTTAAACAAAAAAAGGCGACATAGCACACGTTTTTTTTTATTATTATTATTACATTATGTTTACTAGAATTTAAAAAGCTCACCACATTTTGTTGTAAATGCAAATAATAAACCACTAAATTTCTTTTAACTCTAAACAAATATTTAATGCATTAGCAAACGTTTTCAGTAGCTCTTATAGTTTTCCAGGTATTTATCCAGTTCTTCGCTTTGCTTTGCTAATTCGGATCTCATGGATATCAACCTATGATGAGACTGCAAGAGCACCCTAAAAAGGAAAAGTATCAAATAATATTTTTTATTGCTGCTTACATTGAGGTTGTAAAAAAAAAATAGGATATACATTGCTATACGTACATGACTTTTTCTTTCATTACATAGTTTGCAAATTGTTAAATTATTTGTTTACTGGGGTGGGGTCTCTAACAAAAAAAAATGAAGTCTTCAACCTCGTATACACCTTACAAAAAATAATACGTAATAAAAAGGGTAGGGTATTTTACATATATATTCCGACTTGTGTGCATGCTCAGTGAGCCGCTTATAAGTCTTCGTCAAGTAAGACAGACACAGAAAGATTTTTTACTGTCACAAAGAGAGGAAAATACACCCAGGGCGAAGGAGGGAATCGAACCCGCGCCCGTTACAGCACGCAGACTGCTGGCCTGCGATGCTTACCACTCGGCCATCCGGGCCCCTACGTAATAAAAAGAAAAACTAAAGGTTGAAAAAAAGTTTTTAAGATTTAAAAAAGTTTAAAGATTAAAAAAACGTCAAAGTTATAGTGAAAATTAAAGAGCATGATTGAGAAAAATAATCATATAAGGCGCGTTTACATGGGCCATCGAATCCAGGGAATGAGGAGCAATCTCCGCAATGTTTCCCTTTTGGGGATTTTCGCCCAATCAGAACCGGAATTGCATAGTTCATTAGGGGGTTTCACAAACCCTTCAATGCAGGAGGGTTTAATGTTTCATTCCATTTATTCAGCCACAGGCTATAATTTGGGTTAGAAGTCCTGCTCGACCAGTTTTTACCCTATTGGAGGGTTTGGCATTCCATGGATTCGATTACTCATGTAAACGCGCCTATAGTTAGATTTGTAATTATATGGTCTACCTATATTTCTTTAAAAGATCCATGATGCTGTCCCATAATAAACTATTGGGTGTTGCTTTATCAACTAAATCCAAAAACTCTTCATTATTTTTAATCTCAATATTTATATCCTCCATATTTAAATCATTCACTTCCCTTGTTCCACTAAAATATAAAATCATATTGTAATGTTTAGACGGTGAAATGAAATTATCATTTTTAAAATTAGGAACATTTTATGCGAAACCCCCTTCATTCTTGAAAGTATTTTAGATTACCAAATGAAATTCACAAAACGTCATACCGCAAATGTCTTTCTTGTGATCGATTCTGTTTATTATATTCATTGTTTAAAAAAATGTTTAAAAAAATAACATGATTTTTTAGTGTAACGTCACACCAATACTAGAACAAGCTGGCTAAACCAAATTATGTAAGGAATCTTCCAGGAAACATATGTAATCTTCTACAGATTCTAAGCACATGTGTAATCATGAATGTTTCCAAACAAAAAAGATTCTCTAGTTAAACTTATAGTTTCCTTGCACAGAAGCCACGACCATGGGTGGAGCTATAAAATTCGCGGAGCAATCAGGTGAAGAGGACCCGGTTGGGAACCCCGGACTTAGAGTAAAAAAAGTGCGGAATTCCACCGTGAGTTTAGAGGCAGGTTTTGAGTTTCTTTATTAATTTTTGCGGTTTATCCTTACTCCGCTTTTATGGTGTTAAGTTACTCATATTTGGTGTTAGTACACGCAACTTTATCCTGTAATGTAATGTTACTCCCTAAAGGTAGGGGCAACACTGGCTACCACCACTGTATTATACAGTAACTTAACACTTAACACCAACCTTTTTACACCTTTTTTACAAGAAAACATTTACCATTTTCTATTCGTTACAAAAAACTTATGATCTAGATAATGGACTTTTTGGGTAAAATATTATTTTTTATTAAGGTAATTCAAAAAGTAAAGATATTATAGTATTTAAATTATTTATGGATATAAAGTAAAAATAATTGTAAGCAGTTAAAGCTAAAAAATCTTATATTATATCCTATAAAAAAAGAATAACTATCCCATTTGCAACATGTACAATGTACAATATACTGTTTCTTAAAGTATTTATTTTTATGAATTTCAATAAGTGTATGGATATCAGTATTTTTTTAACATTTAAATGTTTCTGCGAGAATAACTAACTTTTTTAGTTGAACAAACTGTAAAAACCCTTCCAAAGCCCGACTAGTATCAAACGTTCCTTCCGGGCCCTCAATTTTACAGAATTTCGTCATATGTTTCTTTAAGTCTTTTAAGTCCTTTGTAAAATCTATTTTGAATACCTGGAAGATAAAAAGCATGATAAGATTTATCAAATTCAAAATGTCTTTCCATTGCAATATGCATTCTGCAGTCTTAAATAGGAGTTGTGTGCTATTTGAACGTTCCGATTTTTTTTTTAAGTTAAGATCAGCGACATGGAATTTAAATTGACTATTACATTCAAATGTTTGCAACTTACTAATTAAAAATATATATACTAGAACTAGGTAGTCGTGCGAAAAAACCCTACTTACAACAACTCAAAAGTTTTTAGTTATTTTTAGCGAAGAAATTTTCAATTAACTTAAGTGAAAAACAATGGTTACATGAAATAAGAAACTTATATGAAATTACACAAAAACAAAATTTTACATTTAAGAAAATGTTTTACCACCAATTTACATTGAATTTATAAATTCTTATCACGGCAGTTGCAATCGAAAAACCTCAATAGAATTCTACAACTACAGGAAATTAATTTGTGGAACAGAATATTCGATGCCATTATTACCTCTTAAGAGCAAAATCCTGCACGTATATATTTAATCTAAGCATACTTTTCATACAAATATATGCTAAAAAGCATGTTTCTCAAAGAAACTTTTTTTAAAATTATGTTTAATAGTTACTTAGGGACACACCTTAAACTCTAAAAATACACATTGTTTTTGCTATAAATGCAACAAAAAAGGCCGTATCACTTATTTGTAGTTCGCAGATTATTTTAACATTGCTTTAATGCAAAATGCCTTTAAAATTAACCACTTAAAGAACTTATCGAAAAGTTTAACAAAAATTTAATATTTTTTTAAACTTTTAATTAACTCTAATATCGTGCTGACCTTCGTTCAACTTCATTTTTTTAATCAAAATAAATGACTGATACCTGTAATCAAAGGCTGAAAACTTATATTTGGATATTCTTCTATCGGACCAGGTCAATTTCGAAAAAATTTAACGTGTTGTTTGTGGGGAGGTTTTAAAAATGTCCCCAAATGGGGACGCCACAGGTCACAAGAAGATAAATACAAACTAAATTTTCATTGTCTGAAAAATGTATAAACGTCTCTGTATATCAAAGCAGTCTAACTTTACTACTTTTGTGATAAAACCATGACTTTGATGCACCGCTAAAGTGCTAAACCCACGCTCCAAATAGTGGTGGCAGCTATAAAGTTCCAGGATTCCGAAGCAATCTTGTACCACAATTTTTAATAACCGATTCGATTTACTTTAAATAATTCCAACCACTTGATTTCGTTTTTGAGTTCCAATGTCTCCTTTGCGTAGTCAGCCCACTTGAAATCGAGCATGTATCCCTAAAAATGGCAAAAGGGTGATTACTTGAAAGGAAAAGGGTACAAGTTAGCCAAAGTTAATTTCTAACTACACTTAGTTTCATAATTTCGTTATAGTTCTATCGAAATAATAAAATTATGAGGCCCGTCGCGTGTGAACAATTTCCAACTCACAAATATTAGTATCAAATGTTTTTTTAATATTTTTTACATAACTTAAAGACTTATCCTATTTTCTTGCATGAGTTTTGTCTTGCGTGACCATTTGCAGCGGGATTTTAAGAGTCATGTGTCACTAATATTCCATTGATTTAACGAAATATTTTAAGGGGGTCTGGCACCTCCATAGAAGCCCATGTTAAATTGTCCAACTTTGGGGGCATCTCAAGAATTAACTAATTAATATATCCATTTCAAATTTTCACAGTTTCATCTATAGACATTTTTAAGTATTTTAACACAAGATTATTTTGAAAAACTAAAAACTAGATTAAATATGAATTTTTTTTTAAATATCGTTGAAGAATGTCAATATTTTTAACCTAAAAGATTTTTTTTAAAAAAAAGTAAAAACTTTACAGACTATTCCCTGCGTTAAAATGTTTAAATATACTTGTGAATTACACATAAAAAAATTCAAGTATTTAAATGAATAACATTTTTAGTTATGTGCCCCCAAACATTCACATGATTCAAAAATTGTAAAACCGAGAAAAACCAATTTAAAGTTTTTATTGTTAACTCATTTCCTTACGAAGGATTTTTGCTTCCTCGTAATATTTGATTGGAATAACATTATCGGATCCTTAGTCGTTCGGCCGATCTGGGCAGTTTCACTAAGGAAAGGGTAAAATAAAATTGCCTTTAATGTCAAAAATATTTTTCTAACCGTCTTAAAACTTTGTGACATTATTAATAAAGGTTGATATAGTATTTTAAGCCACTAATTTTTTTTTAATTTTTTCAATGATTTTGGGGTGCCAGACCCCCTTAAAGAGTATAGCGAAAATTTTACTCAAAAATAGATAAATCTACATCATTTTTGCCCTAAGCATTCGATGTGTGTTCCGCGAATATTAAAATAAAAAGACAGCAAGTTTTCGAACTTGAAATATTCGGCTCTTTTTTTAACTTGTGGCCTTTTTGCCGCGGTCCTTTATTAACTAAGGAAGGATAGGGGGTGGAGTGTACCAGAAAAACTTTCACATTCTATTTTTCTGTTAGAAATAATTGGCTTGAAGAGGTTTATCTTAAAGATATAATAAAACATAAATATTAGTCTGATGCATTTGTGTGTTCAACTGGTTTTTCGTTGTAGTGTCGGTTGAAAATGGAAAAGGTTTTTGAAGGACAAAGATCTCATTGGATTCAAACCGAATACAGTAGGGTTGATTCCACGAAAATGCGCCATGGACACCATTTTTTAAATTTAAACTTTTTTATTTTAAACAAAATTTGCTCGGCAAAATTCTTGACACTTCATTTTCTCTTTTAATACCTCAAGATAAACAGTTCGTAAAAAATTCGAAAATTAAATTTAAAATTTGAGTGAAATATAGAACATCAAACTTTGTCATGTCCGTCACGCTAATAAATATTTTATAATATTTTACTATTTTTTTAAATTTCTTAATTTTTTTCTTTCTGGTTGGCACATCAGAATCTTATATTGATTCCAAAAAAAAATTCTAGACTTGAAATGCATACCAGTTAAGAGAAAATGGTAATAATATAAGGTCACTCAAAATCTGTGTCTCAATTTTGTCATGTCCGTCAAGGCATGTTTTAACCCAATTTTAAGTATTTTCTCTTGAATGAAAATTTCAGTGTTTTTTATAATCAAGACCTTTATTTGCATCAACCCATGGCAATTTTTTAACAGTCAATTAACATTTAGTACTTTTTTAAGAGCCGAGAAAGTTGTCTTATGTCATGTCTGTCACGAATTGAATTGGACGTAGAAGGATTTTACTTTAGGGAGTCAAAAGTACATTTTGCGCAACTAAAAAAACCCGCCAGAAATGTAAAAAGTTTCATTTCATTAAAAAATAATTACATATATTTAAAATTGCAGTATCCCTGCAACCGTATATCTTAATTTGCATAATTCTTATCATTTCTCCTTACAACTCAACTCGAGTTTCCTGGATATATAAGTAGCGTGCCTGCTACTGCATTCTGTTCTGTATGTGATCGCCTTATCTCAAAATAAAAACAATGTGATTAACAGCTGTACAGTTTCCTGCTTGACCAAACACCGCAAAAATGATGTATGCGTATATTGTATTTAATTTTAAAATTGGAAGATGACTTCCGAAAAAAAAATAGTGGACAGTAAAACTTTTTTCTGTGTTATCATACTTGGTTTCAACACACTCAAAACTATACGAATAGAGCAAATTCATTCAAACATTTTTTTTAATTGCTTAATCTCATTCAAATTTTTCATTTTACTATATCTTAAGTACATTCATATACTGGCTTCGGATATGCAGTACATTCGGAGAACTGAAATCCATTTACTGCTCGCGTGTAAAAAAGATTTCAATTCCGAAAATTACCAATTCATTTGCAATGTGATTCAGTAGGATCTCGAAATTTCCACAGCAAACTAATTCTCTAAATGCTTCAGCAAAATCGTCGTCATGCAGAGTTTTGATACTTTTAGGTGATACATTCTTTGAGGCTTGAATATCTAAGTTCGAAGTACCTGTTTAAAAAGAATAGTTAGTTATATATAAAATACATACAATTGCCTCGTAAAATAATACCAACTGTAATTTAAAAATAATATTTTACTATACTCCTTTCCAACCTAAGTTGGGTAAATAGAAATATGCTATGGAGAAGATCCTTTCGCGCATGTAAAGAGTTCTATAAATTATTTGTAAATCTATCCAGAAACCATGTTTTAAACATTAATTTCGTTTAAGGTCTAACAGATTTGATTATTATTTGAGAAAATGTGGCAATTTTATCGGAATGAAAAATGTATTTGGGTTAAATTGTATTCAGATCATTTTATATGTAAATATTACATTACAAGAGTTTCCAACTAACAGACCAACCGCGCTTTTCACCCTGCCTTTTAACTCTTTGTTTTTACCCAAGTTAGGTTGGCACGGAGTGTAGAAACAACATTTTGAGTTGTTTGATAAAAGCAATGAGGAACAATGTGCTCATTAGACTTAAATTTTACAGTCAAATTTATCGTCAACGCATTGATAATTTTTCAATGTTTTTAACTTCAAGTTTCCTGTATTTTTGACAATAAATATTGAGTTGTGTTTTGTTTTTCCATTTGGTGATTAAATCTAAAAGCTCGTACTACACTCCGTGCCAACTTTACTTGGTTCCCTTTTACTCTTTGTTTTTACAAAGAGTAAAAGGGAAGATGGAAAAGCGCGATTGGTCCGTTAGTTGGAAACGCTTGTAAGGTAATATTTATATACCAAAATGATCTGAGTGCAATTTGACCAAAATACACTTTTCATTCTGATAAAATTGCCAAATTTTCTCAAATAATGGTCAAATCTGTTACACCTCAAACGAAATTAATGTTTTAAACATGTTTTGATGGATTCACAAGTAATTTATGGAACTCTTTACATCCACGGAAAGATCTTCTCCATATCATATTTCTATTTACCCAACTTAGGTTGGCAAGGAGTGTTGAAATTATCTTCCGCGCTTATATGCTGTAAAGAGTGTATATTAAAAGACTATATGCTCAAAATTAAAAAAAATAATAACTTACAAGGTGTTGTGCCTTTAGACTCCAGCATTGATCTAAAAAAATATAATTTTTTTTTTTGTATTAGTATTTATTATCTTCTTAGTGGGAGTTTCAAATCCTAATAGCATTTATTGTGCTTTGAAATTTAAATATTATGGTTGTAACAAAAGCAAGATCTATTGTTTAAATTTACTTAGGAAAAAAATCGTAAAATAACCGGGATGGAGAAATTTTACTCAATACTAATTTATCTATTCAATATTGAATACCGAATATACTGCATTTGCTAAAAATTTAAAGATTATCCTTTTAAATTTTAAAATAATTATATGTAAAAGCTCATTAATAAATATAAAAATGCATATGAATTCGATTCTTACAAATCTTTTGAAATCCAAGGCATGTTCAATAGTTCTTCGTGAATCTTTTTATCTCCTTTCAAAAGAGCTTTCAAAATGTCTACAATTTCAGATCTTTTAACCTCAAATATTTGGTTGTGCCTCGAAAGCTTTCGTTCATAGGCTAATCTGCAAAAATAATTTATGCACTATACACTCTTAAAACAAACACTCCCAATTTACCTCAGTCTGAGTGGATTTCACTCCTCAAGACTGGAAAATGCACTTCTCCTTTTGGAGTGGATCCTTTGTGTGTTAAACCTCCGACAGGATCACTCCAAACGAGTGATTTTAACTCAGTCTGAGAAAATATGCATGCCTTTAGGGTGTCGAAAATGCACTTCTCCAACTGGAGTGGATTTCACTCTTTTGTTTTAAGAGTGTAGAAAACAACTATCAGTATTCACCTCATAAAAAACATATACAATAAGTTTGTAACACGAGAAGTGTATAATTATTCAGATTATAAGTTCATGCTAAGCAATCGACACAAACCTGGTTTTCATGTCTTTGACAAGGGTTCGCACACTCTTAAAACAAAAGAGTGAAATCCACTCCAGTTGGAGAAGTGCATTTTCGACACTGGAAAGGCATGAATATTAACTCGGACTGAGTTAAAATCACTCGTTTGGAGTGATCCTGTCGGAGGTTTAACACACAAAGGACCCACTCCAAAAGGAAAAGTGCATTTTCCAGACTGGAGGAGTGAAAATTAATCAGACTGAGTTAACATCGCTCGTTCGTTTTAAGAGTGTATATGCGTTGGATACACTGTAAAAAATTGTGCCTCTGAAATTAAGTGAAAATAATTAATCTAGAGGAGGAAATTCAGACCCTGAAACACCCTGACTGATGAAATGCCGAATATTGTTAGAAACATTTTGGAAATATTTATCTAGCTTTTGCTTAGTCTAATATTTGTTAGCAGTGACATAAAATGTAAGGTAAAAAAATGCCAAGCAGTATATATACCTCCACATGGTGATAAATATTATTAATCATAATTAAAAAAAGTTTTACGAATTTGTAATTTGGTTTTGATTACTTTGACTCTTGTCTTACTTATTGGAACTGTGAAGGCTGGCAATTTTCTTGTAGTAATTAAGTTTAAGGTTTTGTTGCTCAGATTTTTCTTTCACTATTTCGTCCTCTATCTCCTTGAGCTTCTTGGCTAGGACTGACTTTTTGTCCACCAACAATGTAATCTGTCCTTGTGTTTTAGTAAGTTCCGGCATGTTGTCCCGATAATTTCTTTTCATCCAATAAATTTCTCTTTCAAGGTTCGATTTGGTCATGCTGTAACTGCACCTGTACCGCTTCAATTCGGCAGATAACATCTGTAAAAATTACTTATGAAAAAAAAATGATTTATTACTGTTACAGTTTATTAAATTAGCAAGAACTTGAAAAAAAGGCAGTAAATTCCTGCAAAATTGACCTTTGCAAATTGGTTCACCCTTACCTCCTAAATGAGCGACATAAGCTGAATGATATCAAATGGAACATTTGTAAAATCATTATGTCCAACAAAGAATTTTGCTGAGGCATAATGTAGCATTTTCCATTTTACCTAATTGAAACTATAGAAGAATCATGTTTATATTAAACTACTATATTAGAATCTATATTAGGAATTATAATATGTCCTATTATTATAACCAAAAACCTGCTTGACCAGATTTTTCGGTCGTTCATTTTATACTATTTCATTTGAAGAAGTGTGCATTTGAAGAAGCTGTACAAAAAAAGTAAACATTATACAAGTTTTTTTTTTAATATCTTATATGAAGCAAAAAAGCGGAGTTTTCTTTTTTTTGTTTACCCCGTAGTCAGTTTTGATTATTTAGAAAACCTGTTGCTAAAGGTACTGTTCAGTTAAATTTTCAACACCAATCAACTATAGGGCTACTATTGCCAGAAAGATTGACTTGAAACCACTATTCCCCTGTCCTCATAAATACCTATTACTTAATATTTTTATAATATTTTTACAAACCTACCTTGACCAAAAAATAGTCAAGTAGAAACGTAAGAGCTGAGTATATGCTTACCTAGGTTACTCACAAGGAGAATAAGACCGAATGACCGCGGGTCCCCAAACTTAAGTGCCTCTGTGTTAATCCAACAGAGAAAAATAAATTATAAGCTGCATTTCCCCGGCTGTATTGAATATCTTTACAAACTGCTTTTTTCTGTGATGAATGCAGCTGACTTACAGGACTCTATAATCCCTTTTTTTATATAGATTCGAACATTTAAAAAAATTATAAATAATTTTACAACAAAATATTCGAACAAATTTTTAAAAAGTGGGGTCATAGAGCCCTGTAAGTCAGCTACATTTATCATAACATTAAACAAAAATTGTAAGCATATTGAATGCAGCTGACTTGCAGGACTCTATAATCCCACTTTTTGAGATAGGTTCGAACACTTTTAAACTTTTCAATAAATAATTTTACAACAAAATATTCTAACCAGTTTTTAAAAAGTGGGATCATAGAGCCCTGTAAATCAGCAACATTTATCATAGCACATAGCATAAAGAAAACCTGTGTAAAAACATCCAATACAGCCGGAGAAATGTAGATCAGAAATAATTTTCTATTTGATTCACATTTCACACAGAGGCAATTTGGTCTGAAGACCAGTAGCCATTCGATCCCATTCACCCTTACGGAGCCTCAGAACCATTCTGCAAAAAATTAAAACAGACAAAACAGTTCAAAGTTACCAGCAGGTCATCAAAAGCTTTCTTCCACAAACTCGAAACTTCTTGTTGGTCCTGAATGAAAGTGTCACGAATGTCAGCAGAGGTGACGTCTTCGACACATTCACAGAAAGTTTCCACTGCTGAAGCCTACATCAAGATTGAAAATGGATTTAACTGCTCATTGCATCCAATTGGAAGCTTATCATTACACTCTCAGAAATAACACTTTCATTTTTGACGATTCATTAATCCTCAAGCCTCATTTCGTTAATTTTGAGGATTATTTCGTCCAATTATCGCGTGACTTTTGAGTAAACGCGAATTCTCACTTTAACGATCTTGATTTGACGATTCTGTATCTTGATTTTGAGGAAACTGAATCTCATTGCTGTACTCAAATGCTCAAAAATGACGAAATATTTCTTTAGATTAGACGAAATTCGAATCCTCATAAAAATGACGAATCTTTCATCACTTTGAGGAAAGAAAAACTCGGAGCATTTGCCAGTAAACGGCATCGTCAAAATTAAGGAAAATTTCGTCGTTTTTGAGTATTCATTTCTGAGAGTGTACCATTTGCTAATGAAATCATATCTCTTTAGTTAAGATAATAATAAGAAGATTGCTTAACTAGTATTTATCCGTAATTCAACTGCTTACCAAAATCCCAACTGCAGCTTATTTATTATTACTTTCATTTGTTGAAATTATTTAGGGGGTAATAAAATAAGAAGTAGGATAACTTGGAGTAAGCCACAAGGTTTTTACTTCATTTTAAAACTTAATTGTATTACTTGATTGTGAAAAAGGCGTAATTTTAGCTCACCAGACCCTTAACCCTTTCAGTCCCAGTGATACCATTTGGCATCATCATGTTTCTGATCACAATTTTAAAAAAATAATATGGCTGACTTCTATTGGGATTAATAAAAAATATTTCTAATAGAAAATTGTTTGAAGAATCGAATGATGTTCTTCTTGATATCATAAATGGCTATAGACGATCAGAAAAAAATATCTAAAATGATAAGGCCAAATTTTGTCATTGGGACTGAAAGGGTTAAATAAAAACTTATTTAAGTTTGTATAATATAGGCAAATCAAATTGGAATGTCATTTTAAATTACTTAGAAGGCCCCTCACACGCCAACTACCTTTAATTTTTTCCAAAGGTTTTGAGTGGCATGCACAGTTAAAATTTTTTAGCCCTTCATTAAAAACAGTAAAAATGAGATGTTTTTAGTCATGCTTTCGACTACCTAAAAGCAAAAACAGTGAGTTCATTGGTATTATCACAGTTACTTGGTTTTTTTTGCAAGGAAATTATACCAAGGTACTCTAGTCATTTTTTGCAATTATTTTTTTAATAGAAAAAATTACTGAAAGAATAAGTTCATTTTTGAAGAAAATGTAATCTAGTAATTTTTTGTGCAATTATTTTTTTAAATAGAAAAAAATACTGAAAGAATTAAGCTCTTTTTTGTAGAAAATAGTTTCCAAATAAATATTACACATTTTCGCACTAGAAAAATATTTGTAATATACGAAGCTTTTCAAAAAAGACTGGAAGTATAAGTATGTAAATTTAAGCACGCACTTATAATGGTCACAGGGGTTGTTGCCCTACATCTTTAAATAAAAATATATATAATTTACTTGGCTGTCCATTTCATAGAGCGATTCATCAATCTTATTAGACCACGACAATCCAACCTCTCGCATGCAATTAGAAATGTTGTCCTAAAGGAAAAAATAAAAAAAGTATTAAAAATAACCATGTACATTAAAATTGTGACTACATCATTATTTTTTTAAGTTAAATAATAATGTATTGTGACGATTTACTGGTAAATGAAGACGTCTTAGATAGCTTTTAGTTTTATATATTATGTTATTAACGTATTTACAATATGCGGTACGAATACAAAATTAACCCTCTAATGCATGAATTTTTTTTCATCCCAAAAAATAGATATGTAGCTTTAATTCTCATACATTATGGGAAAAATACTGAAAAAATTTAACTGCATTAGAATTTAAATAATTTCAATTTTTAAAAAAATGTTCATGTGACAAAAACCAACTACAAAATTCCAATTTTGATAATAATGACAAGAAAACTACTAAATATATTTTAAAATAACCCTCTTTAACTATAATTAATTTTTCAAAACAATTTATTTTTGTGTAGTACTAATATTATTATACTTTGAAAACTGCCAAAAACGTAATTTTACAATAATTAATAACCTCACTCTTTATTTTTGAATAACTTTTACTACTGTCATCTATGAGGATTAATAGTAACTAAAACTTCAAATTGGAGTGTAACCGATGAAAAAAACACAAATTTATCGAGAGGGAGCTCTACTTTAATAGAATAAAGTGGGTTATGTTACTTGTTATCAAACGGCCACAGTATGCTTTAGAGGTATTGTACAATTTTCATTTCCAAAGGAACTTTCTTCGATGTTGTCACTCACAGTGTAACATCATCTTCAGGCACGTTTTTAAATCTTTACAGTATCTTTTAATTTTATTACATAAGATAATCAGATAAGATAACTATAGTTTCCTTTCTACTTCATTTTGAAACTAGAATGTTAATATATTTTATTATATAATTAAGATACCAAAAAACTTAATATATCTACTGATCTCATTTTCTAGGATATATTCATCTATTCTATTTGGCTATTATTTTTGATTCTTCTACAGTTATACCAAGATCGTCTATGTTCTAATGAAAGTTGTAAGTATTTGTTCAAAAGCGAAATAAACTTTAATATACAGCTTCCAATATTCAAAATATTTGCTTTAAAATAGCTTTAAAATGAAAATACCTGATTATGTGAAAATTGATTGGAGATGGTAAGAAGCTATGGGATTTTGTATGATAAAAAAGCGGCAAAGCAATATAATATTTAAATAATGTAGCAATAGAATAATGAAGTAAGGGAACTATGGAATGCATTAAAAATTCAGTTAATGGATCATTCCCTGACAGGTCAGCGACAGCGTTATATCTAGTATACATATATCTAATTTTATCTTCTTTGTTCTGAGCGGTACTAGTATTTGTATCAGTTGATTATAGCCCTTTTCATTGCCTTATTATTCCATTCATCCATAGAATTTATTCCATGACCCATAAAACAAAACTCTGTTGCTCTTGTGGAGTTCTCCTGTCAAATTTTAACTCATTCCTCAACTCTCCAAGTAGTTATCATTTTACAGACATTATTGAAAGCACCACTTTAATTGTAACGACCTGAAGATAATTTAAACTTGACAACTACTATTCAGAACAACATGTTTATTAAAATTTCTTGAAAACGATTACATAATCTGTAAAATAATTTATATAAATTCCACTTTAGTCTGCTAAGGGTTTTATTATACAGAGAATTAGGGATGCACCGAATATTCGGTTACTATTCGGTATTCGGCATATTCGGCCTCTCCAGTCGAATATTCGGTTTGGCCGAATAGCTTTACTATTCGGCCGAATAGTGAAATGAATTTTTTTTTATTTCTTCTTGTTATCATCTTCTGAAACACGTAAAATTTCCCGAAACAGAACTTGTTTTCCTTTTTTTGACAGACTCAAATACTTAAGTTTTTGTTATTTATAATCTTAAATCAAGCTCTACTCAAGTTGTATTAAATAAACAATAATTACTATATCTATCACAACTGTAATTGTTTTCACTAAAAGATAAAAAAAATTGTAATTGCATAAAAATATTGTAAGCCACTGTTTTATTATTTTTTCATTCTACATCGGTTCCACCTATTTCCTTCTGTTTTTGTTTTCATTCTTCTGTTTTCATGTTGTGATTTTACCAAGTTACACTTTTTAAAAGGCTTGTTTTAATAACAAACGAGTTCTACTTTATTGTGTGTTGCTTTAATTACAAATTTAATAGCTATATTGTACTAAAATTATTGTGTGATTGTGTACTTATACACACAATGTTGAGTTGAAATTGATGAATATTAAAAAAAATTGGTTTGTAGACCGAATATTCGGTATTCGGACGAATATTCGGCTAAGACTTAGGCCGAATATTCGTTATTCGGTATTCTGCAAAATTTGGTATTCGGTGCATCCCAACAGAGAAGCATTTTTTTCCAACAGAATTCGTATGAGAAACTCATGCCGAAGCAATTCACATGAAACTTCGAAGAGTAAAATAACGGAGCAGTAGAATTTACTGATTTAAGAGGCATTGTTCAGTTCAAGAACATTCATATCAAGTATAAGAAAGTACGTGTAAAGACATCAGATAAAAGGACTTTATCTGAGTAGCGTGTACATTATCATAACTTATTGCTTGCTGACGTATGGGAATAGGACCATATTAAAAGTTTTCTTGCAACCCAGTAGATTCATTGGCTCTCTTATAAAATAAAAAGCCACAGATATAAATGATTATCATTAATGTCATTTGAAGTGAAAAATTAGCTATAATGTGTAGCTAAACATGGCGATCGGTAATACTATCTATTTGTGTATTGAGTTATAAATTATTTTTTTAATGGGTTCGGCTCTCACTGAACAATTGTTTGACATATGCTATGTCCACACTACGACAATAAAAATGACAAGAAATTGCGTGCGCATGGAAATGTATATGCAATTTGGTCCATTCGAGGTAAGTGCGCGCGCATGCCTGACAAATTTGTATGGGTATTTCCATGCGCGTGCAATTTCTTGTCATTTTATTGTCGTAGTGTGGACATAGCAAAAGCGAAATTTATTTTCTGAAGAGTACAGGGGAAGGGAGAACCGCTTTATTTCGCGTAGAAGGCTTTTATTTTTGCCTCTTATTAGGGATGATAGCGAGAAATCGCCTAAACTGGTGTAAGGAAACCGGTTACTCGCTTTGTTTATCTTTCGCGGAAACCCTGATTCACGCCATAGATCAGTGGATACGAGTCACATGTTTGTACCGCGAATGAAGAACAGAAAGAAAAACCGGTTTCCGGTTACCAATGTCCGCCAAGCAGACACGATTACTGAAAGACTCTAAAGAAATCAAGCTGTTCCTCCCCTGTACTCTTCATATAGATACTGTCTTTGAAATAAGTGCCGAACGCACCATTTTTAGCGAGTCTTAACAATATCAAAAATCGAATCTGTAAAGATAATGTGTATTGTATTAAAGTCATAAAAATATCTTATTGTGAAATTGGTACACATATCATATCATACGGGTCTATATAGAAGTATATATACATTTTTTCAATTATTTTTTTGAATTAGATTAACACAGAGATATGACTTTGTTTTGGAAACCCGGCTGTCATTCTTATTCCCCCATAATATAACGTCTTCTACTTACAAATTATTGATATAATTGTGTTAAACTTGAATTTTTTTTCAGCTATATGTGTTACCGTTATAACCTAGAATCAGCTAAAACTACAATTAACTTTTTTCTAGTGATAACTAGTTTTAACTGAAGCCATTGGTGAAAACTAGTTTCTTATATCTAAAACTAGTTCTCACTAGTTAATACCGGTTTTGACCGATTGCTTTGGTTAACTAGTTGAAATTAGCCAAAACTAAAATTATCTAACATGTTTTAAATAAAACTAGAATTAACAGCGAATGCTTGACTTTTCATTTATTATGAACGCTAATTTTACAATCTTATTACGGCAATGGAGTCCTTAAAAAACTCGATATAAGGTTCTTAATGGAACGTATTCCAATATATAAACGCTTTCATTGCACTTCAGCCCAATAATAAACTAAACTAATCCAAACCAAGTGTCTTAAATCGTGCTATGTTCCGTTAATTCTAGTTTTATCTAAAATATGTGTGTTATAGTTAAAACTAGATAAAACGAATCTATTCCGTCAAAACTAGAATTAACTGGCAATAACTGGTTATAGCTAGTGGAAACTAGTTTCAACTGATGGCATCGGTTAAAACAAGTTTTCACTATGGTTAATTCCAGTTCAAGCTAATTTCGGGTTTTAACGGTAACATCGGGATTCTTGCTATAAAATTAGCTTATTAAAATATATTTACTTTCAGGATGGAAATTTCCTTATTCCCTGCATCCTCGACTTCTGTCAAGTATCTCTCCACTTCGTAAAACAACTCTTCCTGCATGTCTGACTGCTTCTTAGCGCGATTTTTACAGTCCTTGTACTCTAAATCAAAATACTGGGGAACATGGAACACTTTATTAGTTTTTAATTTAAAAGTTTAAAATATATGACGTACAAAAAATATGTAAAATGCTTTTATTTTCCTTAAATGTAATTTGAATAAAAAAATATGTATGAATGAAATTGGAAGTTAAAAATATGTTTAACTACAGATCAAATACAATGGGCTTCTGCAGCGGTATTATTTTCATTTTTGGTCCTGCTGGAATTCCTTAATTTTGACGATCCCGTTACTGACAAATGCTCCGAGTTTTCGTTTCCTCAAAGTGAGGAAATTTGAATCGTCCTTTTTATGAGGATTTGAATGTCGTCTAATCTAAAGAAATATTTCGTCGGTTTTGAGCACGTGAGTACAACAATGAGATTCAGTTTCCCCAAAATCAAGATACAGAATCGTCAAATCACGATCGTAAAAGTGAGGATTCGCGTTTACTCAAAAGTCACGTGATAGTTTGACGAAACAATCCTCAAAATTAACGAAATGAGGCTTGAGGATTCATGATTCGTCAAGAATGAAAGTTTTGTTTCTGAGAGTGTACTGTCTCTGAAATGTAACAGAATGCATGAAACTAATTAATTGTTTCATTAAAATTTTAATAGATTTTCGAACATGATAAACACTACTTGAGAATAATAGTTTAAATATTGTTAAAATTTAATAAATTGAAAGAATAAAAAAAGTTGCATGTAGAGAATGGAGAGATTGACTGCAGAACTACTTGTAAATTAAACATATTAGAAATGTGCGTTTTCTAATTCCCTTCGTGTCCATATAATTACATTAGTCAACGCCCTGGGCTGACATTATCTAACACAGTTTCAGTGAAAAAAGTTATAGACAACTTTAATAATCTTACTTCTTCACAGAGTGCGACTATTTTATCAAACTGTTGAAATACTTCTTCGCATTCCTTTTTACGTTGAAGCAACAGCTGTAAATAATAAGGTGTATTAGCCATTGAGATAGAAAAACCGTGCGTTATCCCCCACTATCTAGAGGAGAAACATAACGATGAAACCAGAGTGAATTTTGTTCCGAAGCATCGCCCAAACATGGCGGTGATTGGCGTAGAAAAAATCAGTACTGAAATTGCCCTTTTTTTAGAATCATGATTGTTGAGTTGATTCTAGTTGATAACTGCAAATATTTCGAATTTCCTTTTGTAAGTAACAAAAATAATATTATTAAGTAACCGAAAAATTTTCATCGTTGTTTATTGATAATTTGTGTGGAATTATTGATTTTATATTCATCGTTAAGCCTAACCAATCATAAAATATCATTCAAAATTGAGTCTGACATTAAAACTATTTCACTGAATAGAAATAGAAGTACCCAAAAAATGGCCCTGATTCAAATGGTATCAAAGAGCCACCAGCTCCAAGATAACAAACAGCTTCTAAAAACGCGCAATTTTAGTACTGTCATTTTCTACGCAACTGGCCGTTATGTTTAGGTGATCAGAGGTAACAGATTTTGACCATCCGTTTCCATTCTAGATAGTGTGTCATAGCGCACGGTTTTTCTATCTCTATGGTATCAACTGCAATGAGCCATCCTTAAGCGTGTGAGAATAAGCATCCCTGGAGTTTATTAATTTTTAATTACGTTATGATTACTTGAATGAAATTCATTTTATTCTTTTAAAATTCGCACCATCCTTTTCAGAAAAATACATCTTTTATGCAAACATATTACCGTCGATAATATGAAAAAAGGACGTTCTTCTTAAAAGTTTTATTCGACTTAAAAGCAATTAAATTACATATTGAACGTCTAACCAGTTCGACAATAATTTGATGATTATAACTTCATACCATCCACTTCGCGAAAATATAGCTATTAAGGCTTGAATATGGATAAATGACGCCTAAACAAATAACTGTTCTAAAGTTATACTTCCTAAAAGATGCCATTTGGAAAAACGTTTAACGTAACCCTGTTTGACACAACCCTCTTATAAGTAGAACTGAATGTTTAAAATACTCTACCGATTACCGTCGATAAGATGAGAATATGACTTTCTTCTGAAAAGTCTCATTTTGACTTAAAAGTAATTAAAGAACGTCATAAAAGTCGAAAAAGTAAGGCAATAATTGTCATTTGGACAACCTCTGTTTAACAATCCGTTTAGAAGTAGCACTGAATATGTTTAAAATAGCCAATAGAAGACTAATATAAAATATACTATTATAGTAGGTACCGGTAGGTACATATATATTCCAGCTAGTGTGCTTGTTCAGAGAACCGCTTATAAGCTTTCGTCAAGTGGGACAGATACAGAAAGAGTTTTTTACAAGCACAAGAGACACACAAACACATAGACAAATAACAACATTTATTGACGCTCACAAACATCCATGCCTGACCGGGATTCGAAACCGACCCCCAGCAGCTCCAAAGGCTAGCATACTAACGATTGCGCCACCGGGGTGGCAATATACTAATATGCATGGCCTCTTTTTTTTATGGGAAATAGATAAGAATGGCAAAAATAATTACCTCATTTAACGAAGAAGTTGCTGCTTTATTTTCCATACAATCCAGAAGCTACCAGTATAAAAAAAAAATCAGTAAATTAGTTACAAAAAGGTAAACTGAAGAATTTCTTGTTTTTTTGCATTTTTTTTATTTCGCACTCGTTTTAAACGCGATAATTTAAAATTCATTACATTTAATTTTTTAAATTGGATTATATTTGAGTACGAGTTTACAATATTTCTAAAAAGTGCATTACACTCTATAAACGAGCATAAATATTGTGTATTCGAAAAAAATTATGAATTAAATTTAGAACACTACAAAATATGAAGTAATACTTGTAAAAAAAAACTAATTAATGTCAGTATTGCTAAACCTCATAGAATTCCTTCTCCATTCACTTATCGATGTCGTCCATTTCCATATAATATTTGAGTACGAGTTTACAATCTGTCTAAATGCGCATTACACTCTATAAACGAGCATAAATATTGTGTTTTCGAATAAAATTATGAATTAAATTTAGAACACTAAAAACTATGAAGTAATACTTGTAAAAAAAGCAAAGACTAATTAATGTCAATATTGCTAAACCTCATAGAATTCCTTCTCCATTCACTTATCGATGTCGTCCATTTCCATATAATATTTGAGTACGAGTTTACAATCTGTCTAAATGCGCATTACACTCTATAAACGAGCATAAATATTGTGTTTTCGAATAAAATTATGAATTAAATTTAGAACACTAAAAACTATGAAGTAATACTTGTAAAAAAAGCAAAGACTAATTAATGTCAATATTGCTAAACCTCATAGAATTCCTTCTCCATTCACTTATCGATGTCGTCCATTTCCATATAATATTTGAGTACGAGTTTACAATCTGTCTAAATGCGCATTACACTCTATAAACGAGCATAAATATTGTGTTTTCGAATAAAATTATGAATTAAATTTAGAACACTAAAAACTATGAAGTAATACTTGTAAAAAAAGCAAAGACTAATTAATGTCAATATTGCTAAACCTCATAGAATTCCTTCTCCATTCACTTATCGATGTCGTCCATTTCCATATAATATTTGAGTACGAGTTTACAATCTGTCTAAATGCGCATTACACTCTATAAACGAGCATAAATATTGTGTTTTCGAATAAAATTATGAATTAAATTTAGAACACTAAAAACTATGAAGTAATACTTGTAAAAAAAGCAAAGACTAATTAATGTCAATATTGCTAAACCTCATAGAATTCCTTCTCCATTCACTTATCGATGTCGTCCATTTCCATATAATATTTGAGTACGAGTTTACAATCTGTCTAAATGCGCATTACACTCTATAAACGAGCATAAATATTGTGTTTTCGAATAAAATTATGAATTAAATTTAGAACACTAAAAACTATGAAGTAATACTTGTAAAAAAAGCAAAGACTAATTAATGTCAATATTGCTAAACCTCATAGAATTTCTTCTCCATTCACTTATCGATGTCGTCCATTTCCATATAATATTTGAGTACGAGTTTACAATCTGTCTAAATGCGCATTACACTCTATAAACGAGCATAAATATTGTGTTTTCGAATAAAATTATGAATTAAATTTAGAACACTAAAAACTATGAAGTAATACTTGTAAAAAAAGCAAAGACTAATTAATGTCAATATTGCTAAACCTCATAGAATTCCTTCTCCATTCACTTATCGATGTCGTCCATTTCCATATAATATTTGAGTACGAGTTTACAATCTGTCTACACTCTTAAAACAAACACTCCTAATTTAACTCAGTCTGAGTGGATTTCACTCCTCCAGACTGGAAAATGCACTTCTCCTTTTGGAGTGGATCCTTTGTGTGTTAAACCTCCGACAGGATCACTCCAAACGAGTGATTTTAACTCAGTCTGAGTAATATGCATGCCTTTACGGTGTCGAAAATGCACTTCTCCAACTGGAGTGGATTTCACTCTTTTGTTTTAAGAGTGTAAATGTGCATTACACTCTATAAACGAGCATAAATATTATGTATTATGAATATGAAATTATGAATTAAATTTAGAGCACTAAAAAATATGAAGTAATAGCTGTAAAAAAGTCAATGTCTAATTAATGTCAGTATTGTTACACCTCATAGAATTCCTTCTCCATTCGCTTATCGATGTCGTCCATTTCTCCGAGCCTCTCGAAGGGCATGATTTTCAAGGATTCCTTTGCGGAGATGTCCAAATCCTCTTCGGATGCGCGGTCCTCATGTCCATACGCGACAGCAAAGTCGAACGGGCACGAATCTCCGAACACTTTGCCCATCTGGATAAGGTTGTCGAGAAAATAATAAAATCAGAGGCCAACTTATACACTCTCAGAAATAAAACTTTCATTTTTGACGATTCATGAATCCTCAAGCCTCATTTCGTTAATTTTGAGGATTGTTTCGTCAAGCTATCACGTGACTTTTGGGTAAACGCGAATCCCCACTTTTACGATCGTGATTTGACGATTCGGTATCTTGATTTTGAGGAAACTGAATCTCATTGTTTTACTCACATGCTGGGGCCCGGATGGCCGAGTGGTAAGCATCGCAGGCCAGCAGTCTGCGTGCTGTAACGGGCGCGGGTTCAATTCCCGCCTTTCGCCCTGGGTGTATTTCCTCTCTTTGTGACAGTAAAAAATCTTTCTGTGTCTGTCTTACTTGACGAAGACTTATAAGCGGCTCACTGAGCAAGCACACAGGTCGGAATATATATGTAAAATACCCTACCCTCACATGCTCAAAAATGACGAAATATTTCTTAAGATTAGACGACATTCAAATCCTCATAAAAATGACGATTAAAATTTCCTCACTTTGAGGAAACGAAATCTCGGAGCATTTGCCAGTAAACGGATCGTCAAAATTAAGGAAAATTTCGTCATTTTTGAGCATTCATTTTTTAGAGTGTAAGTTTGACTTGAATGAAGGGCAGGGCCTGTTCCTCCATAAGTCCCGTTAGGACCGGTCCTAAGGCCCCCAAATTTTTGGGGCCCCTAAATTTTACTCTCTATTATGCTAAATCCCCAAAATATCAGTAAACTAAAAAAAATTCTGATACTCCACTTTGTTTTGTGCTCAATTTCGACTCAGAAATTGACCTAACGTGATTGTTTTCTTCCATGTTTATAAGGCAGCCTACAAAATTGTAGAAAAAATTTGATACAAAGGTCATTTTGTACACTCTAAAAAATGAATGCTCAAAAACAACGAAATTTTCCTTAATTTTGACGATTCCGTTACTGGCAAATGCTCCGAGTTTTCGTTTCCTCAAAGTGAGGAAATTTGAATCTTCTTTTTTATGAGGATTTGAATGTCGTCTAATCTTAAGAAATATTTCGTCATTTTTGAGCATGTGAGTACAACAATGAGACTCTGTTTCCTCAAAATCTATAGGATACAGAATCGTCAAATCACGATCGTAAAAGTGAGGATTCGCGTTTACTCAAAAGTCACGTGATAGTTTGACGAAACAATCCTCAAAATTAACGAAATGAGGCTTGAGGATTCATGAATCGTCAAAAATGAAAATGTTATTTCTGAGAGGGCAAGTCCCGTTAAGACCGGCCCTAAGGCCTCCAAATTTTAGGTGCCCCTAAATTTTACTCTCTATTATGCTAAATCCCCAAAATATCAGCAAACTAAAAAAATTATGTTACTCCACTTTGTTTTGTGCTCAATTTCGACTCAGAAATTGACCTAACGTGGTTGTTTTCTTCCATGTTTATAAAGGCAGCCTACAAAATTGTAGAAAAAATTTGATACAAAGGTCATTTTGTACACTCTAAAAAATGAATGCTCAAAAACGACGAAATTTTCCTTAATTTTGACGATTCCGTTACTGGCAAATGCTCCGAGTTTTCGTTTCCTCAAAGTGAGGAAATTTGAATCGTCTTTTTTATGAGGATTTGAATGTCGTCTAATCTAAAGAAATATTTCGTCATTTTTGAGCATGTGAGTACAACAATGAGATTCTGTTTCCTCAAAATCTATAGGATACAGAATCGTCAAATCACGATCGTAAAAGTGAGGATTCGCGTTTACTCAAAAGTCACGTGATAGTTTGACGAAACAATCCTCAAAATTAACGAAATGAGGCTTGAGGATTCATGAATCGTCAAAAATGAAAATGTTATTTCTGAGAGGGCAAGTCCCGTTAAGACCGGCCCTAAGGCCTCCAAATTTTAGGTGTCCCTAAATTTTACTCTCTATTATGCTAAATCCCCAAAATATCAGCAAACTAAAAAAATTATGTTACTCCACTTTGTTTTGTGCTCAATTTCGACTCAGAAATTGACCTAACGTGGTTGTTTTCTTCCATGTTTATAAGGCAGCCTACAAAATTGTAGAAAAAATTTGATACAAAGGTCATTTTGTACACTCTAAAAAATGAATGCTCAAAAACGACGAAATTTTCCTTAATTTTGACGATTCCGTTACTGGCAAATGCTCCGAGTTTTCGTTTCCTGAAAGTGAGGAAATTTGAATCGTCATTTTTATGAGGATTTGAATGTCGTCTAATCTAAAGAAATATTTCGTCATTTTTGAGCATGTGAGTACAACAATGAGATTCCGTTTCCTCAAAATCAAGATACAGAATCGTCAAATCACGATCGTAAAAGTGAGGATTCGCGTTTACTCAAAAGTCACGTGATAGTTTGACGAAACAATCCTCAAAATTAACGAAATGAGGCTTGAGGATTCATGAATCGTCAAAAATGAAAATGTTATTTCTGAGAGGGCAAGTCCCGTTAGAACCGGCCCTAAGGCCCTCAAATTTTAGGGGCCCCTAAATTTTACTCTCTATTATGCTAAATCCCCAAAATAGATTTTGCCCATCGTCTGAAGTTTCCTAGAGCAGGCCCTGATGAAGGGTAACATACAAGTTAAATTTCGTGAAAAGGTAAGAAATATAAAATGATTTTAAAGTGTACACAGAATTACATAAAAATGTAACTATAACCTAATAAGATTTTTGAAAATCATTCCAAATACAGTAAAATATTATTTTTTTGTTAAATGAAGTTAAAGTATACATATTTGACCCCAAAAAATCTTAATTCAAAACTTATTATTTTAGTAAACCTATTCATAGTTGTGCCATTTTTATTTCAATAGAGATGGAATTTGTGGAGACGATACTGGACAAGAAAGCAAATAAATAGAAAGCTGTTTATTAATAAAATAGATTATTTAGTAACCATATCATGATAAATATTTTCAGAGGATGCAGAAAATCGAGAAAATATTTTCCTTTGTTTAAATACTTCACGGTTAAACGTTTATCTGCACAACATAATAAACAAATACTGTACTATAATTAACATACAATTCATTCTATGATACAAATATTTTTTTAAAAAATTAAACCTATTAAAACTATGTTAATATTCAAATAAAATAAAGGGAAAAGGTTTTTTTTTTCAGAATATTTGTGTCTTTTCTTCGAAAAATGCGTTGCGATTTCATTAGGATGTGCATTTGCTTTTCACGCAAATAAAGAGTCTGCGAGAAAGCCTAAAAATCTAATTTATGCAATACTAAACAACAACTGCTTTGCAGAATTCCAACTTTAAATTCTATATTTAATAGTGAAGGAGACTGATTTCTTTACCTTACTTCGCCATTTGTCCTTTTCTTTTTCAAACACTGTTTCAACAGATTGCTCACCGAGCATTTTGGACGAAACCCTAAAAAGCAGATGGAAAAATGGTAGGACATTATTTATATACTGTACATTCTTAATGTACATTGCTTATGCATAAATTCGCTAACTGTTGGTGATGCACGATGGTCTATCCACAATAGATACCATCATACAATGCTCATTGGGGAATGCATGGTTTAAAAGCTTCTCTCAACCCCCCCCCCCCCCCCCCCATGATTCCATTTGGAAACATCAGCTTGCGATTTTTTCTCTCGCTAAGTAGGGATCGCACTTATTTATCGTTAGGGGGAATAATCGTGTCTTTTGAAGAATTAAATAATGTTTGTTTTAATTAAATGAAAATATGAAAAAAGACGATAAAATAACGTTCACCAATCAAAAAATTTATGAAATAAATTGACCCTAAATTCTTCACGCTTGCATTCTTAAATGTTTAAAAATTGATTTTAACTTTTTGGGCGAAGAAAGTTCTGAAAAAATTATTGTAATAATTTATTCAAAAGTTTTGTTACAATTCCCCCCCCCCCCCCTACATTTTAGTTTAAAAATTAAGATTTTTTACCGCTGTTTTTTAAAATTGCCCTAGATTCACAATGAACCTATTTCACAAAGCTTAGATTTTTTTCAATAAAAAATAAAAAGTTGAAGCTGAAAGGGTTTACAAAAGTACGAAAAGTGTTCCTCTAATTGTTTTGAGCAGTGTAGATATACCCAAACCCATAGAAGTACAACCATAGAAGAACGATGCAAATATCTGCAAGATACTCTGCAACTTCTCTAGAAAAAGCAGGATGGCTTGAAATGTCGCTTTTTCAAGGTCAACCATATCCGGTGAATGTAGTCTACGAAAATCATTTTTCATATTTATACATTCAATGGTCTACAAATACTTATGAGCCTGAAATCAAGTCTTTCTTTAATGAAGGTGTGCCGCGTGCTTTAGAAATTCACAATTCGCGAAGGTCTTTAAAAAACAATAAATAAAAGAAAGGCTTCAAATCTAAGAGGGGCAGGGGTAGTTACCCCTTTTACCCCCTCCCTCTTTGCGCTTGACCGTGGGGGAAGGAAACCCAGAAAAGTTTCACACGAGAATTTTCCAAGTCTTTAAATATGGCAGAAACCGATTCACCATTTAAACAATTTATTTCATTTTTTTTCTTTTGAAACTGCAATAACTGGCTAGACGATGACTGAGAGACGATAATTCTCAACGCTCTTAGGGACAATAATGTGCTATCCAAAAAGATCTCCTCGGCCGGGTGGGCAGTGCCGGATTTTCTGCCTAGGCCTACAAGGCCCAAGCCTAGGGGCCTTGTCAGGAAGGTGGCCCTTAAAAAAAGATAAAATCACCAAAAAAATCGCTTAAAAATTTGAAAATCGCAAATCACCAAACTCTGAAAACCGCAGAACGGCCTCAAAAATTGCCAAATTTTCGAAAAATCGCCAGATGCAGTCAATTGACTATGATGACGTAATTCGCACAGAAGAAAAAATTTTGCACAGAAAAAGTTCACTGTGTGATTTTATACATTTTTTAGAGTAACTATAGCAACATACTGTATTATTCTGGTGTTTATTAAAGTCGATTGAAAACTATATGTTCTGTACTTGTGCATTTAATTTGCTAAATTTCCAAAAGAGCTTTAAGATGGGGGGGGGGGCCAAATCCGGCACTGCGGGTGGGTTAAGGGTTCATACAACAAAGAATACCTTCCTGATGAATGCTGTCCTCGTCCTAGATATCCTATAATCTTTTCGTGATATACGAGAGAATATACGAACAATAATTAACTTATGTGCACGATAAATACATTATGGTTTTAAAAAATCCTGATTCCGTCAGTGTAAAATACTTGTGTTGTGTTGGGTGAAAGCTCGAGAGTATCGGAATCGTCCCTTGCCGGATCTTAAATTACAAAGCTTGTCCTTGTTAACCCTCGTGTAGCTCTTGATAAATTGAACTATATAAAACCAAATTGGCTTGTTTCAGATGACGTAGTACTTCAAGCTTTCACTCCTGAGCTTCGTTCGATCGGTTTTCCGACTGGCGCTTTTTTTTCTCACATGACATTGATTACCAATAATTCACTAATAGAGGTTCGATTGATAAAGAGTTTATTTTCATTCAGAATTTCCCCTGTTGGGCTGCTCAGAACATGAAACGTGTTCATTGTTATTATATTCTCCCAATTTACTCAGCCCAGTCGGTTAAGCACTCGCTTAGCATGCGGAAGGTCCCAGGTTCGGGTCCGGGCATCGCCAAAATAGCTGCCGACCTATAAACGGCCAGTGCAGCCAAAAATGTCCGACGAATAATACCCCGTGTAAGGGAGTGCACGTTAAATATCCTTCAAAGTCCTAACGCTGCGTACGATGTCGCCCTTAACGGTTGCGTTGGGTGCCTATTCAGGTGTGGCTCGTCACCTGACTGTGGTTCTAAAATACGACGCCCGTCGCCAATAGCCCTCGTGTAGCTCTAGTGCGACGATAATTCAAACCAAACCAAACCAAACCAATTTACTCAGAAGAAATGAGAATGAGTTTCAACAGAAAAGTTCAGCAGAAATGAGTTTCTTTTTTTTTTTCAGTTCTTTTTCAAACCAGGGCATTACAGCGATCTCGGACTTGCAATGGAAATCGGGGACTGTTTTTCTATCCGTTCGACTACGATTTGTTTTCTTTGATAGTGTTTCCGCTTTCGAATCCGAGTTATTTTATTTCGTTTCACTTTATTTTTTTTCTTCCCTTCATCATCCGGTAGTTCTTCAACCAGGGGGGGGGATGCAAATTGGGAGGGTCACTTTCCCCACCATGGACGAGTAATCTTTTTTTAATAGCTGGTGTGGGGGTTTGGTCGAAATTGGTGCTTGGCTTTTTTATTATTTACTTTGCATTTCAACCAGTTTTTCCAACTTTTTTCATTTAAATCGTTGAACAAAGGCTCACTTTTCGTTTGAGCGCTGTAATGATCTGAAGTGTTGTTTTGCTATGATGACACTTGTTGAATATTAAGAAAATGCTCTAAAAGTATTTGTTTAAAAGGATACGCTGTTTACTACTTGAAAAGAAGTACTTAAAAGAATTGTGTTTGTGGATATTGAGAGCAGCTCCAGTTCTGTGAGGTAAGTTTGATTTCAGCATCACATTGGCATCTTATATTATACCATTTCTAGCCAGAATGTAAGCTTCGAAAAGACTCTCTTCCCCCATCCCTTCACTGGGTTTTCTACACTCTTAAAACAAAAGAGTGAAATCCACTCCAGTAGGAGAAGTGCATTTTCGACACTGGAAAGGAGTGAATATTAACTCAGGCCCCAGACTGAGTAAAAATAACTCGTTTGGAGTGATCCTGTTAAAAATTTAACTCACAAAGGATCCACTCCTTTCGGGGAAGTGCATTTTCAAGACTGGAGGAGTGAAATTAACTCAGACTGAGTTGAAATCGCTCGCGTTTGTTTTAAGAGTGCACGAAAAGGGGGGACCATCGCTTATCTAATCCTTGCGCGCTTGAGGTTTACAATCAAAGCCGTTAGTATTTCCCCATGTAGGGTGGGGGAAAAAACGAAACGGTTATAAATCACCCCTTTCCAAGAAAACCGCACTCGTGGATGGGGGAGGAAATGCTTTCCAAGTTTTCATTCTAAATAGATCTACTATAGTCCAGGCAAGTTAGGCATAAAAAATAGGTCGAACCATTTAAAAATAGTGAAGAACTTCAAATAGGCATACTTGTTCTATTTGATGAATACATACTAAAATTCCAAAATAATCCCCAATTCCACAAAATTCTTACAATTTAAAATAATCAGTTGAAGTTCTATTAAACATGCAAAATTCCACGGAAATACAGATGTTTAGACTCTCTTGAAATTCGATATACATATAATCACGTAAACACAAATGATTGGTAGTCATTTGTGAAGCTCTAGATTAGGTTAAGTTAGTTTGAATATCGTCTCACTAGAGCTACAAGAGGGTTACTAGTGACCGTAATTTGAAATTTAGAACCACAGTCAAGTGACAAGCCAACACCCATTTGAAGTTCTACTCTATATACAAAATCACATAGAAATACGGCTGTAGAGAATTTTCTAGTTTGAAATAATTAACTGGATTACCAAAATGAAAAATCTATCAACCAGTGTTGTGAATTTTTTAAATCATACTAAATTTCCGAAATCATTTGTATAAATTGACAGGATTTTTGTATTAAAAAAAATTATTGAAAAAATTAAGGTTTGTTCAAACTCAAAAAAATTCAGCAGTTAAGATTTTTCTGTGAAATGAAGCTTCGATTTTGACAAATCTTTGTCTAAGATTCTGATAACTTTTATTATTTTATTTTATCATAACCTTATGTTACAATATTTACGACGTTAAATGTAATGAACATAGTCATGCAAAAATAAGGATTAAAAAGGTTTCTATATTTCACATGTTTTTATATAAAGTATTTACTTATATTTAACTGTGGTATAAATAGACCGGTTTGTTTATTGGCGACTTTTAAATTGCCAGATTGATGCCGGATCCTATATCACAGCGTTTCATAAATATTGCCGTCAAAGTAAGCATGAAATCCGTCATTAAATAAAATAACTGACCACACCTATCAAGTTAGGTTAGTTTTAATTAACGTCGCCCTAGAACTACACGAGGGCTATTGGCGACGGATTTCGTAATACACCTATCAAGACATAAGAAGAGAGATGTTCAATAGTATTATACAATGTGCCTATACCTTATATAAAATTACGATTAACTCTTCCTTAAAGTGGAAAATAATTAACATTCTCATAGTGTATTGCATTTATTAATTATATATTTTTTAATATAGTTCGCAATAATTAGTTTTTACAATTTGCCTGACGCTATTATCCGACAAACCACAGAACAGCGTTATTTGGCTCTTTGTCGGTAACATTCATACAAATAATTTAAACATTACTTCATATTTTTGCCATCATCCGGATCCATTTTGAGTGTTTAAAACTTGTTACTATAGTAATATAAATATTAATAAAATTTAAATTCAAGTCTGGTAAAATATTTTGACAAGTAAATAGTTAATCTAATAATAAATATTTTTTGTGTTTTCCTTTGATATTCGCTTATTATTTGGCTTACTGTTGCCAATTACTTAAAAAGTAATAAAATTTATTAAAATGTAATATAAATCATCGCATCGAACCGGGCTCTCTTTAAACGATCTCGGAGCTTATTTTTCATTACACTATTATCTATATAGGGGAGAGTGGGGGCTATTGGGAAAAATCTTTTTCAACCTCTGTATTTCAGCAAAAATGCAAGAATTTCATTTCTTTTTTGCGAGCTCATAAACTGACCATTCGTTTACTTAAAAAGTCATTCGACAGATGTTAAAAACTTGCCATATTTTGGCTGCTGAGCATTTTAAACAAGCATGTAAATGTCCCATTAGCCCCCACATGTGGGGGCCAATGGGACAGGGTGCAGGGCTAATCGGACTTGCAAAATGTTGCCCTAATTGAATATTCAAAAAAGGGGAAAGGAGTCAGAAAATGACCAGAAAATAAAATTCTAAAGCAAATATCATTTGCATACTGTATACATAACGAAATTTTATTTTTTTTAAAACAATTATTTTCCATTGAACGGTGAAATATCAAAGATAAAGCTCAAAATCGAAGATGCTCCCATAATTTTTGAATCACTGGAAAGTTTAATACTAAGCCTTTAGTTTTATAACTAAATCTTCTAAATTGTATCCCAAACTTGTCCTCTTTTTCAGGGTACGTGGATTTAAAAAAAACAGTCTTTATCTTCAAATAGATTAGCCGGAGTTCATCGCTTTCTTTTGCAGAAACCAATCCAACTAATAAAAATAGCTTGCTTTCTAGCAAATTTTACCAACAGCAAATTATATATAATCATCACCAAGCTCTGTTCCGATGTAATTAATGAAATTGCAGGTGGAAAAATTTCACCAATGAAGCTACTTGAACTTGAACTTATAGTTAAAGCTAGTCGTAGTATAAACTAAAAGCGTTTTTTTTCTGCACAATCTAAAACTTTACACAAAATTAGCGGAATTTATGTAATAATTCTATGGTAAATGGTATTAAAATAGTTTTTTTTAAAGGTAAAATATTAAATAAGTTCACTTCTGGAGGTAATCAAGTAATGTTCGACAGATAATGACATATTATAATGGCTATTTTTAATTTACTCAAGAAAAACCGATAACTGTTATAACTTGTTTTACTGCATTCGAAAGGATATAAACACAAACAAAAGCACTTTTACAGAAATAGGATGATCAAATACATTTTTGGATCCATTCATTAAAAAAAAAAATCCAAGAGAAAAACTAGTTTTGATGGTTACTTTTTTTAAATGAATATCTTCAAAATTACATTTGATCAGGAGGCTGGGGAGCCCAGTCGGTTAAGCACTCGCTTAGCATGCGGAAGGTCCCAGGTTCGGGTCCGGGCATCGCCAAAATAGCTGCCGACCTATAAATGGCCCGTGCAGCCAAAAATGTCCGACGAATAATACCCCGTGTAAGGGAGTGCACGTTAAATATCCTTCAAAGTCCTAACGCTGCGTACGATGTCGCCCTTAACGGTTGCGTTGGGTGCCTATTCAGGTGTGGCTCGTCATCTGACTGTGGTTCTAAAATACGACGCCCGTCGCCAATAACCCTCGTGTAGCTCTAGTGCGACGATAATTCAAACCAAACCAAACCAAAACATTTGATCATCCTATTTCTGTAAAAGGGCTTTTGTGTTTCTATCACTTCAAATGCAGTAAAAACAAGTTACAGCAAGTTCTTGTTTTATCTTGGGTGGGTTGGAAAAAAACATATTTTTCTATTATACCAGGGTGGCCCAAAAGTAGCTTTACAGTTAGTTAGGTATACAGTTATTTATACAGCAACAGTTATTTTTCGAAAACATGCCTGGTTGTTCAGTCAGTTAATTGCGCATTATCTCACAGAACTGTAATTAGGATCGTCAACAGGATCGAAGGCCTCGTAACTGAGCGGTACGGTTTAAGGTTCAGCTTATCCATCAAGCGTTGCAATGTTAGTTTAAGGATAATAAGCTTCCGAGACGCTTGTCGGGTGGACTTATTTTTAGGCTCGTTTACAGGAGTCATCGAATCCATGGAATGGAATGCCAAAATCCCCATTAGGCGCGTTTAATGAGCCATCGAATCAATGGAATGCCAAAATCCTCATTAGGGGAAAAAAAGAGGTCGAGCAGGATTTCTAACCCAAATGATAGCCCGTGGCCGAATCCATGGTATGAAACATCAAACCCTCCTTCATTGGTAGGTTTCCGAAACCCCCCAATGAACCCTGCAATTCTGGTTCTGTCTGGTAGAGGATACCCAAGAGGGAAAAATTGCTGTGTTTGCTCTTCCATCAATGGATTCGATGGCTCAGGAAAGGAGCGTTTACATGAGCCATCGAATCCATGGAATGCCAAAATCCCCATTTGGGGAAAAAGGTTGAGCAGGATTTCTATCCCAAATAATGGTCTGTGGCGGAATCCATGGTATGAAACATCAAACCCCCCTTCATTGGAAGGTTTGTGAAACCCCCTAATGGACCCTGCAATTCCAGTTCTGTCAGGGAGAAAATCCCCAAGAGGGAAAAATTGCTGAGTTTGCTCTTCAATCCATGGATTCGATGGCTCTTGTAAACGCGCCTATTAGGAGAAAAAGAAGTCGAGCAGGATTTCTAACCCAAATGATAGTCTGTGGCCGAATCCATGGTATGAATCATCAAACCCTGCGATTTTAACATTATAAACATGTGGTCAAATATTTTAACATTATTTTACCACTAAAACATTTAAGTTTTTTATTTTCTCAATTATTTCAACAATCAAAAAAAGAATGGTTACTAAACTTTAGATGATTGTTTTCTTCCCCTTAGAGCTATTGAGAGCTAATGCTAAATTTTGCCGAACACAACCTAAAGCTGAAACATTTCTTCAAAAATCCGAAATTTTTATCATTAATTGGATTTAAGAAAATTTTTATGCGAAATGACATGTAGCTAGTTTTAATTACTACCGTCAGTGCGGGTAACTAGGAATAATGTTCAAGCATTTTTGTCAAATTTTATAAATTAATAAAAAATTGTTAGTTTAAAAAAATTAGAACACGGTTAAGATCCGGGTGGGTAACTTTGGTCCAAGCATGAAATACATAAGAAACATACTTTTTAACATCCTTAAACCGTTAAGGGCGACATCGCGTTAGGACTTTGAAGGGTATTTAACGTGCACTCCTTTAAACGGGGTATTATTTGTCGGACATTTTTGGCTGCATGAGTCGTTTATAGGTCGGCAGTTATTTTGGAGATGCTCGGACCGGAACCTGGGACCTTTCGCACGCTAGGCGAGTGCCTAACCGACTGGGCTCCCCAGCCTTAAAGGATATGTTATAGAATTAAATAGTAATATTAAACAGTTTAAACATAAAAATAACAAAGTTCTAAGATACATAGTAATTAAAAATGATAGGTAGTATATAACTTGACATTTACATTGCAGTGCATCGTAGAATGACATTACACTATGAATACCAGTATTGACCGTCGCTTAAGGTAAAAATATTTTTTTTAAAGAAAAAATAAGTTTTTTTAGAAGCAAGGCTAACAAACGAACGTCGTTATAAAAAGCAAACAATTTTATTATAAAGGGAAAGAAATATATTCGCAATTAGGAATTTAAAATGTTTACATTTCCGCATAGCGATTTAGAATGTTGTACGTTTCTTGCATTCCATCTTTATCTTTTTAAGGGTTAAAATCGTTTAGTTTTTTTTTAAATCATCTCAAAAATGGATAATCATAAAAATAAGACTTCTTCAAAAACAGTTAAACAGAATACACTTTTTCATACATTTTTGGAATTGCAAAGTTCCATTAAGAAAAAGTTACATCTAGGTCCAATGTTACTCGCATTAATAGCCAAAAGTTCCCCAATGACCAATAATTAAATATAGCATAAAAAGTATATTCAACTTAGATTAAAACAAATGGTGTAATATTCATCCCCATAAATAAAATAATTGTATATAGTGTTTTACTTAGCTATTATTTTGAATATTTTTTAGGTATTCCAGACAAAAGTTGGAAGAAATAAATTTTCGTCATTTTATGCTCGTAAGAGTACAACCGTCATTTGTAGTTGTAGTACTGCCAAAATTAGAATTTTTTTTTACCATGGCAATGTTTCCATCTTTTCAAAAATGTAATTGTTATTTAAGCAACTAGTGAATATTCATCCCCATAAATAAAATAATTGTATATAGTGTTTTACTTAGCTATTATTTTGAATATTTTTTAGGTATTCCAGACAAAAGTTGGAAGAAATAAATTTTCGTCATTTTATGCTCGTAAGAGTACAACCGTCATTTGTAGTTGTAGTACTGCCAAAATTAGAATTTTTTTTTACCATGGCAATGTTTCCATCTTTTCAAAAATGTAATTGTTATTTAAGCAACTAGTGTCGAAAATGATACTTTATTAAGCGAGTGGTTTTTATTTCACAAGCGCGGTACGAGCGAGTGAAATAATGACAAGAGCTTAATAAAGTGTTATTTGGCACGTGCTTGCTTACAATATTTTTTATAATAACGTGCAAAGAAGTATTTCTACCAATGAGTGATTTTCAAAAAATCTTTTGAAGTTTCCATGGCAATATTCTAAAATGTAAAGTAGTGAAAGAAAAGTTGTAGAATAATTTTCTATTTTGAATCAAAATAGTATTTACATTAATTAGTGCTACCGAACATGGGTGAAAATGAACTTGAAATGATGTTCGATAAACTTCCAGATTAAATTGAAAAAGCAGCTAAGGTCCTAAGGAAACTTCGTTAATCTTCTTCCAGAAAAGTATTGTTTGGAGTGAAATTTGTGTTCTTACTTTTATCTTATTTCATTTATTATTTTTTGTAATACTTGTAGTTTCCATGGAGATATTAGAAAACTCAAAAGTAATGAACCAATAGAATTAATTGAGTTTCATGACCATTTAGATTAAACGGAGATATTCATGACATCATTTTGTTTTTCTACCAATCAGATGGTCTCATTTACTTTACCGCACTAGTGCCGAAAACCTCAAATTCACCACTGCCTGTGACGCAAGCACGTAAAGTGTAATTTCCGAAACGATTTATGAATGTATACGATATAAAAAAAAACAATTTACGATAGGATCATTTTATGCTTACGAAACAGTTTCTTTTTTTGTTTTGTTTTTTTTGTCGCGGAGACCAAAGTTACCCTCTGTGGAGAAAGATACCTACTTCCACAGTATATTTAAAAATAAATTTGTGGTGTGACGCCATCTGCTAAAGCTACTAAGAACTAAAACTACTTACTAATATATTTTTAATTATAATTAATACAAATTACGTTTATTTTTCAATAAAATTTTGTTAATTAAATCCAATTAAACTTTTAAACTTATTGTATCTTAATAAAATGTTAATATTTTTTTTATTCTGTACGATGTTAGGTTAATCAAATTTAACATTAAAGTAATGAAAAAAAGACAGCAGTTTAACAATGTAAAACGTTTAGTATAACATAAGTTGTGAAATAATTAGTTGATTTTAGCAACAACAAAAAATTTCTTTTAAAAAAAATAATAATTAACTAGTTTAAAACGCACAACAAGGACATCAATACAACATAATTTTATTTGTTACTATACAAAACTAATCATTAGTAAAATTCAATTATTAAGAAATAGTTATTTCTTAAGTTTGTGTGGAAAATGGCTCAGAAATCTGTTTAGTTGGACAGGATCCATATCTTTAGCACTGATCTCTGGCACAAAATCTACAGCTGTTTTGCTCTTCTGCTTCAGCATTTCTTGGTTTTTCTGGAAATAAACAGATTAACTTAAATTTTTCAAATAAAACATGACTAATAGAATACTGTTTCTGGGCATGTTTCACTTCATGAGTGGCAATAATGCCACTGGAATGAAAATAAGGTCTTGATTAGTTAAGAAATGGAAGTGGGTGGATACACAATCGGTGTGTTTACATGAGCCATCAAATCCATGGAATACTTTAGGGGAAAAAGTGGTCGAGCAGGAGTTCTAACCCAAACTCTGCAATCAACCTCTTTCGTAAAATAGGGAGTTTACATGGGAATCGGGGTTTCGATGAGGTATGGGGTGATGTAGCTGGACATCTCATATTTCTTGACAACTACAAGTGGGTTTTGAATCAAACATGGATTTTGAAAGGACTATGGTGTTTTTAGCAATCGAAGCAGCGATCAATTTGCGACAACCGTTGAGTCGGTTACGAAAATGTCAAACCCGTCTTGATTGGAGGGTTTGCGAAACCCCCCCCCCCCTCCCCCCCCCCCAAAAAAAAACCCTGCAATTCGGATTCTGCCATGGGCAAAAATCCCTAAGAGGGAAAAATTGTAGAGTTTGATCTTCAGTCCACGGATGCGATGGCTCATGTAAACAGGCCTATTGTGTCATAAAACCAATCACTGAAACCACCAATGAAATCTTGGACTGAAAACAGGAATGATTCTGGATCAAGCTAAATAAGCCGATTGCCGTTAAGAGGCATGGTTAGTCTAATAGTGGTATAGACAAAACAAATTTAGAAGGAAAATATCATCCGATTATTTAATTATTGACTTTTGAGATTTTAAAATGGTTATACGAAACAATTCATTTTTAACTAATTTTTCATTTTAAAGATAAAAAAATTCGTCCCTTTAAGGCGGAGATCCAATTAAACAAAGTCTGGTTAAAAAGAAGCATAATATAACACAAATTTCTGGTTTTTAACCCTACAATGCATACTGTTGCCATATGGCAACAAGTAACACAATCCACTTTATTCTATTAAAGTAGAGCTCCCTCTCTACAAATCTGTGGGGTTTTTTATCTATTACATTCCATTTTGAAGTTTTAGTTACTAATAACCCTCAGAGGTGACAGTAGTAAAGGTGTATTCCAAATTAAAAAGTGAAGTTTCTAACTGTTGTGAATTTACGTGCTTGGCAGTATTCAAAGTAATAATATTAGTACTAAATACAAATAAATTATTTGAAAAAATAATTATAGTTCAAGAGGGTTATTTTAAGACATACTTAGCAGTTTTCTAATCATTCTTATCAAAATTGAAATTTTGTAGTTGGTTTTTGACGTATGGCAACAATTTTAAAATTTTAAATTATTTAAATTCCAATGCAGTTTAATTTTTTTTCAGTATTTTTCCCATAATGTATGAGTATTAAAGGTACAAATATATTTTTTTGGGATGAAAAAAAAATTCATGTCTTACTGGGTTAAACTAACTGCAATGTACTATTAGGTTAATGTTACATTTTAAATGAAATATTTTTTTTTTAATTCGTTTGTGACACTAATGTAGAGTAGAGACAATTGAAACACACAATGTAGTATTCTTTTTATTAAACTAATCTACCAAAATGAAGCCCATATATTGGATAGTTAATTCACTTTATGTTGGTTGATTCTATTTTATTTAGATTCTAAATGAATAGCCCCATAAAGCCTTTAAAAGTTTAAAATACACCATACTTTTCCATTAAACACATGCCACTATCATTTAATTTGTAAATTTTCTAGTCAAAGCTCCATTAGGGGAAACTTTTCGTTTTGATTAACAATTGAGTAACATTACGTTTTTGGAAATTCAATTGTGGGCAAAATATTAAAAGTACACATTTACAAAGTCTGGAAATTATATAGCATTAAATGTCTGCCCCAGCACTGCTAGATAATTATTACAGATTATTCATAACAGTGTATTGCTTCATTTTATAATGTCATAACACTGTATTTAGGGGTCTGGGATGTTTATTTAAGGGAAATAAAGCAGGGAGTTGCCACATTTCCAAATATCAATTATGTATTGGAGGGAGGGTCAGGCAAGTATTTCTTTTTTTTTATGTAGTTCAAAAACAATTGCAGCCTAATTAAAATGATTGTGCAACAAAAAGTTTATTCTTGTTTTAAACATGTACGTAACAACATATTATGATGCAATTAAATGATTGCATCAAGTGTTCCTAGGTTACTATTTTTTATTTAAACTTCCACTTTGCCCCAGATGTACATTAAAGTAAAGTAAGTAACTGCATTAAAGTAATTCCAATAAAGTTAAACTAATTAACTCTTATACTACTGCCAAGGACAGGTAAAATGCAGTATCTACACTAATGACGTTGACAATTGAAGAGTACATGGGAAAAACCGATTGATTTTGTAGAGAAGTTTAATTAGCAGGCCACTTTGGCGATGATAGCGAGTGATCGCCTAAACTTGTGTAAGGAAACCAGTTCCTACCACAGAGATCATGGTTAGAGTAATAGAGTGGCAGATCACGTGACCTCCAATGCTAACGACGGGACATGCAAGGAGCTCCCAGAAGAGCCCCAATGAAGCCAGTGTTGTAGGTCACGTGATCTTCCACTCTAATACTCTAACTACTATCTATGTAGTTCCTAGCTACCAAGATTCAGGCGATTGACGATCCCGACGCTTGGACCAAGCGAAGAAGAAAGAGAGAAACCGGTTTTCTGCCGCCAATGTTCGCCAAGCAGACAATTGTGGGCGTCCACCTAATAAATCAATCTGTTCTTCCTGCGTACTCTTCAATTATTGTAAGAACTGAATAATTTTAACCTTTAAAAAAGTATACTAACATACTGAATATTTCACGGAAAACAATAGTCCAATGCATTATTATTAATAATGATTACTGCTTCTAATTACAATGATTACTGCAGATTACCACTCCAATGCCTTATGAATAATTGCATGATTACAACAAATTACCTGCTCCCACATAAGATCCTCCAAAATACTTACCAGGTATTTATGATAACAATGCTGTACAGCTTGACCTTCTTTGTAACATAACTCATGAGAATTGTTGTTATCCTTCAAGCATGTAATGAATGATAAAGTTTCATTAAGACAAGCAGCCTCTGGAAAATAAAAAAATAAAAATTATCGCAATGGGATTACAAATATAGATCAACAGACGTTTAAAATGTCAGGACATTGTTAAGAGATCAATTTTATTTTTAGACATCCACTTTAAAAAAAAATGTTTTCAACTTTCCACATAATACATAATACATGAGATTTGTGAAGAAAACAATGTTGATTATTACAAAATAGTTTATAGTTGATAATATTCTGCATAAGAGTTTATTTGGTTAGGTTAGCTTGAATTATCACACTAGAGATACACAAGGGTTATCATACAGTGGTGGCCAAAAGTGTGGACACTTTTTGAAACTTTCATATTTTTCAACTTTGTGTGATTACAGAATATATTAATTGTATATCAAATTAAACAATTGTTTATCAAATTAAAAGTAATTTAATCTTTATGAGGACCACTGTGTGCAGATTGCTGAAGCCTTCTATGAGACCTTTGGTCCCATATAATCTATATCCATGGACACAACATCATCATCATCAAAGTAATTTCATGTAGAATGAAAAATAAATACAGTATTACAATATCTGTATTATGAATAAGTAATGCAACTAATAGTATGATCTGTCTTAGTTTTGCAAGTCATTGAACCACCAACTTGTATTGCAATTTCAGCTTAAGAGAATCCATTGATTGTGCTTGTTTGTTCAGCTAAAATGAGCATAACTTTATTTGTAATACAGATATTTTAATTCTGTTCTTTTAATGAAAATTTACCTTAAATTACCTTCAACTTAATATTTAAATGTTTGCATTTAAGCGAAATTTAATAGATGCAAGAGCACAGTTAACAGTTGAAGCACATGAAACTTTCAAAAAGTGTCCACACTTTAGGCCACCACTGCAGTTATTCAGTAAAAAACTTCATGTTTAGGGGAAACTCCAAAAGGCCCACCTTCATCAGAATGTTCCAACTCGGACTAAACACGAAGAAATAATTGACGATGCGAAGTTGTGAAACATGGTATCCAGATAGGGATGAAGAGGGGGGGGGGGGACTTTACTTGTATTTTAATACTATCAACCAACTTAAGTTAAGATTTAAATAATGTATTATTGCAACATAAAGAAGGTATTTCCTATAAAGGCAACACAGCACTTACAATTAACTCCAACCGATAATAAAAGTATACTAACTATTGAAAAATATACATCAATTTAAAGTATGATACGAGGGCTGTTTTAAAGCAAATTCTGTTTCAAAACTAGTCTCTTTTGTACTGAATATAGAATTTTTAGAATATTCTGTATTTTCTTTCAACTCTCAGCTTAGGAATTTTTCTTCTTAATCTTCTTCTTACTTAGGAATCTTCAACTTAGGAATTTTTCCCAGCCATTGTCTGCATTTAGTAAATCAAACTTTTGCTAGATAATTTTAATTACCACCGACGATTAAAATTTTAGAAAAGTTATAAAAATAAGAAATTTCTTTGAAAATCCTTTTCACTTGACCATGGTTCAAATTTACCAGATATATGTGGTAGCATTAAAACTCTGTGAAGTTACTAGAAACCGGTAGATAAACAAGGAATGGAAAGCAGCTAGGATTTATTTTTTAGTTGCCACCAGGGCTAGAAAAATCTCAAAATTTTTACATGCCCTGCCGGGCATGTTAGTCTTGGCAATACATGCCCGAATAAAACTTTTACATGACCAAGGGCAGGCTGAGCGAGAGGGGGAAAAAAGATGTACCCAGGCATGAGTTTGACAAAAATAACAAAAGCTGAAACTAAAATGCGCAATTGGATGCATAATTTTTTTTAAGCAGTATACTAAATACAAAATAAACTGTTACATTATGTAAGTTGGAAAACAAATTCTCTGACTTTTCCAGGTTTTCTCAGAGAACTTAAAGAAAATTCCAGGTTTAATCAATATTAATTAAAAATATATCAAACTAATATACCTTAAGAAACCTTGCCAAAGTAACAAGGACTTCGAAAATTGTAGAAAGTGGCGACATTTCCCAGCACTCACCAGAATTTTATTGATGAAGAATTTCTATTTAATGCCATAATGACAACATTGTGAAGTAACTAATTTAGATTTAAGATTAAAATTATAAATTTTCACGAAGCAAAGAATGAATGTGTTGGGGATTTATCAATACGCAAAATGTTTATTTAAATTTGTGGAAAGGAATTTTTGATGAAATGTTTACATGCCCGGTCGGGCATGTGAGGCGAAAAAATACATGCCCGATTGGAATTTTTACATGCCCCGGGCATATCGGGCAATATAATTTTCGAGCCCTGGTTGCCACCCGAGAACTCCTCCATATACAAATACATTACAGTCGAACTCGTTTATAGCAAGCCCTGATTTAACGAGAATCAGGATTTACCAAACAGGAATATTTGGTTGGTCCAATGTTAAATCAATGGAAGTTAAATCGCTTGTTATAAACAAGAACGGGATTTAATGAGGAATAGTTATCTATCTTGTAAGTTTTTTTTAACTAAGCTTCGGTTTTGAAGATAACTTGTCTAGAAGTCATCGACAACGTTTGTTTGCTTATTTAAGGGTGTGATGCTGAAGTTAAAAGTTTGACCGCTGGCGAGAAGGTGAAAAATTTAAAGGATTTGGATGAAGGAACTCAAAATTTAGATATGAGCAAAAAGTATGGAATGGCTTCTAATCTTACACGAATCGAACTCTCCTCAAGAACAAAGTTAATGGAAACACATGATTAAAATTGAACTTTAAATGTTCTTGGCAAGAACATCTTTCTTTTAGAAACCCGTTTTTTACGAGCGTTCAGATTTAAAGAGTAAATGTTGTGGTTCTCGCGTGCTCGTTACAAACGAGTTCGCCTGTAGTATTACAAAGGTCCCCATACTAAAGGCCTTTGTAGAATTCTCTTCACAACTTCATTTTACAGTTCTTTTTAATGCTAACATTCATATTATAAACAAGAATGTTTCAAAAAAATTAAAAAGTACTGATAGTATTGCGTCAGTCGAGTACCTATGGGTTTTTTTTATATAAAATATAATGTAGGAAGATTTCAGATGTCTTTCATGGGCTTTTTGCATTTCAAGAATGTTAGAATAGACTATTTGTCATAAAAAAAACTGGCAGAGCTTGTATGTAAATTCATAACAGAAAAAAATTCAGATCATTAAAAAAACCTCAAATTATGTTAAATAGATAAGCCCATCAGAAAATATCAATTGATATTTTTCTTTTTAAAAATTACTTGTGGTGAACAAGCAACTTAGAAGTCAGCTGGACACAAATTTCAACAGTCGGATATGATCGTGCACTAAAGTTATTTACTGTGACAAATTTAATTTCTAGACATAATATTTTGACTCCTGTTTATTGTATGATTATTTAAGTTAAATATAGCCTATTTATACTAATTGTATTCACAACCGTTTGGTTAAATCCTAGTTTCGGTCTACGGCGACTTTTTCGGAATTTTGGCGACAAAAAAAAAGGCGATAAATAATTCCAATCCGGCAACCATGCACTGATATTCCTCCCGCGATGTGTGTGGCAACCCTAAAACCTGACGGGGAAGAAGGGGGGTTCGGAATGTGATGAGTCACTTTTGATTTTTTTTTCTTGGGATTCGTTCAGTTGCGAACGACCATTTCCGGTCCGGTTGGTGTTTTTCGGATGACGCTCTCGGATTTTCGTCGTTTTAAATTCTTAAATCATCTGCATTTTATTTTAATTTTCTCAATTATTGCTCTTAAATGCGAAATTTATAATAAATTTAATTTAAACCATTTATTAACAACGGAAAAGGTGACGGATTCCACCCCATTGGATTTTATTGCATTTATGCCGCGCGTTTGTGTACTGGAAAATTCGCTGTAATTATAGGTATTTATTCTTGAAATAATGTATTTGAATGTTTTAGCAATCGGCGATAACTTATTTAAAAAAAATCACATTTTTTCTGCATTTTGCATGCTATTATCGAGGTTTAGTGGCTGAAGTTAACGTTACCCTTTGATAATTCTTTTGTCACATGTAGTGTAACGGATTTTGAATATGGCGGCCATTTTTTCCCTAAACTCTTCCAGAACAGCGTCACGTGATTTACAGTTGTTTGACTTCGCGGTTTCCTAGTAGCGTCGTCCAATCACGCGTGGCTACGCGATGTTTTCTCGCCAACAAGTTTGGCGAGAAATAAAAAGTCGCCGTAGACCGAAACTAGGAATTAACCAACCGTTTTTCTAAAAATGCATCTTAAATCAATAGCAACAGTAGACACCAGAATCTACCTGTTCCAGAAACGAATTTAAGGAATGTTTTATGATTTACCTTGTGCCCTCCCTCTTCTAGTTGACACCATATTTTTCAACTTCAACGGCCATTCTTCACGGAATTTAACACTCGTCTCATTTTGTGGTGTTCTTGACGTTCGGGCTAACTTTTGAAGTTGTGGAAATTTATGAGACATAACGATCTAGAAAAGAACACATAATCACAGGTTGTTTTTTTTTACGAAGTGGCTACACCTACGTCCACCGTATACACATTACATATACGTCCAAGTAACTAGGCATGCGTATGGCGGTATAGGCGGGGAAATTTAATTGTTGCCGGACATGCCAATTAGGCTTATTTATTATTTTACACTTTTGCACACTGTGAGGTCGGGAACGTGCGCCATGACTTTCATTGAAGGTAAAACGTTTTCAAGTTACTCAGACTCAGAGCTTTCATCATGGATAAAAGAGTATGAAGATGCCCATTTTATTCAGTTTTTTAAATCTAGTTCCCGGACAATAGAAGTTGCACGAAAAAAGGCACATCCTACGTTATAATCGCAAGGTCCTTCAAATGATCAAATAATTATGGTGCATTATAAAATGATGATTTGTATTAAAACAAGTTATTGAAAAAAATATTTGAATATTTAAATAAATATTCTAATCTCTTTGTCAGTTTGATGTTAGATAAAAACGTCTTTCGGAGATGCATCCTCACCCGTAAAAATGCATACACATACGGGAAATGGACGTACACACAATGCATACACGGTTTTTTTAATACAATGCACACTTTAACAAGTAAAACAATTTTAGAAAATTTAGCTCACAATTGCTTCATTTATAGATATGAAATATAGTGTTTCGCATATAATACAGGCTTACAACTTTATCCAATACTTTAATCCAAGGGAAACCACACACCAAAAAGCGTCAATGAACAATTTGTTATGATCTACAAAATAAAGAAGTGTTAACTATGAAAAAAAAATTTGATGATAAAGTTTTTATCACGGATTTTCTATTTATTTTGTATCAGTAAGAATAAAATAGCGTTGTAAATACTTTATTTAAATTGAACAACATCTTACCAGATTTAGATTTGTAAATATTGTTGTGGGTTTTGGTTGGATTTGTTTACTGTTTTAATCCAGTGCACGGTCACAGTTAAAACTTCACTACACAGCGAAATGTTGAGCGAATTCTGTGTCGGTCTCTGGTGCAAAGAGTTCTCCACTCGTTATTACCAGCAGATGCCGCGCCGTGGCAGTGGTATCGAGTAAGGGATAATAAAAATGGCATACACAATACTAGCGCCATCTATTGTACAATTTACAATTTAATTACTATGTAGTAGTTCCAAAGTTGTACAATAGATGTCGCCAGCTACGCATAATTGATAATACGCAAAAGATATGCTGTATTCTCTTCATTGCGATAAGAATCAGCTCGTGTTTAATGTATTTTATTTTAATTTTAAAACATATTTGGAAAAAATTAATTAAATAAACACAAAGCTACAAACTATGTTAACCAATTACACAGTGAATCCGTGAAAGTCAGGAGGGGGCAGTAGCTTCCGTTGGTACAAGGCTTTGAGCACCTGTGAGGAAGGAAGTCTGACTTAAAAAATAATTTAGTGGTGATAGTGAATAAAAAAAGGAGTATAAGTGACAAATACAAAAACATAAACGAGGCTCTCTAGGCTTGACTCCCCTGGGAAGTTATGCCCAGTTTTAACCATAGAAATAGTAAAACCCTGCGCTATCGTCCACTATCAATAGTGGGCGAGAGCGCACGGTTTTAATTTCTCTATGGTTTTGACATACCAGAGCACGTTAATTAAATTCCCTAGTTTTAATTTGACACACCCTCTAATAAAGCATAAACCACTAAGGAACTATGGTAATATGTAGCTAAGGTATGACTGGAAAAAGAATTCAGATGTGCGAAATATTCTTTTAGATTTTTTTTTGTTTACTTTTGGTAACATGCATGAAATTTTAGTAGGAACCTCAAAAAGAATCAATTTGTTTAATTATCCGATTTAGAAATTGATTATGGAAAGGGCTAAACCCAAATAGTTATCCATTTAATTTAAGACACATTTTCACCCATTACAATTAAAATATATTTTAAATTAAAATCTTTGGTAATTAAATCTATTGGAATCAATTAAAATCTGTGGGAATTACATAGATCTAGTGCAAAACTAATTTTTAGGGGGGGGGGGATTAAACCCCCTCCTCTTCTGGATCTGTCAGTGAGATTAATGTATGATATTTATATAAATATACTAATTTTTTAGATATTTGTACTACAATCATATTAAGAAATAATTTTATTGTTTTCTTTTAGCGTGTATATATGGAAACTCCTAACATCCACTCCATTATGGATGCACCTAACAGTTACTTGTGGCAGATTTCAAAACTGAATTTTGTGCCGCGACCCGTAGTCATTGCAAAAATTTCTAAAAGGTAAGTAATGACTTGAATTGTATTTAATGGGATGCTTTATTTTCAAAGATACTCTACAAAACTACATTTTTCTGACACAGCTATAACAATTCAAAGCTTTGAGAGTGCATCAATACATATTACAAGTATAGATTTCACAAACTTATGTTAAATCATCTTAGGAAGTAATGCAATTTTTAAAATTCATATTACCCTCAGTGGTACACTGAAAACCAGTTTTGGTAGTTAGAAAAGTGTTTTGCTATCAAAACCATATAAATAAAAATTGCTACAGGGACAGAACCATTGCATAATTTTCTTTTATATAGAAAATTTGATTTAGGAATTTTCAACACTTATGCTAATATACATAGTTTTTAATTTTAGAGATAACATTGAATTTTATAAATAAGTAAATCGTTTGGATTTTCAATTTAAAGCATTTTCCCTTTACAACAAATTCATATTTTGCACAATTACTTAAAGTGCTATATGTCAGTGGTGCCAGCAATGCATAACATAAATGATTTACTAACAAAAACATTCATATTGTTCAGTTTTCTTCAATAGTGTACCACTGAGTTATAACATCAATGAAATTTATTGGTCAAATATAAATAATATACTTTTTATAAAAAAATACTTGTAGACTTGTACTTATACTTTATGAAACATTTAAATAGCCTTTTATTTTTGATTTTCAATAAGATATATTTACACAGCAAGACACCGATATTTCTCTTCAACTTATTTTTAAATTTTTTTAAACATAATTACTTTGATTAAAATTAAATATGTATATTCGAAAGTACCCTGCTAAAACTTTACCACAATCCTTATAAATGCATCATGTAAAAACAACAATATAGATTTGATTATGTGCAGAAATATGGGAAAACATATCTAGCATAAACATTTTTAAATCTAAATATTGTCAAGACTTCGTAGAAACATTTATCACAATGTTCACTATTACTAAAAGCAGCTATAAAACATTCATTTAAAAAAGTATGGAAGAAGTGCTTAGAAAAACCATTAGCTTAAACAATAAAAGCAAGTATATATTGGCCAAGAAACGTTTCTAAAATATCACAGTCTATTCTAAATTAAGTGTAAAAAGATCGAAACTACGTTAGAAACATACATGTATAAACACAAACTGGAAAACTACACAGCTACTATGATTTGCAAAAACATAGACATTATTTACAATACTTTGCTGCATAAACAAGATAGAAACAAACAAACAAAAAATTGTACCTACAAGTCATTTTTTCCCTTGGCTTTAATCATACCCAACATAACTTCATTGTTGCAACAGTCTTGATTAAATAAAATTTCATAATTATAAGTACAGTATTCAAAGATACAAAAAAGATATGCAATTTCACATATCTAATTAAAATTCATTCAAATGAAATCATTATAGTTTCTGGAACAAAGTAAAATGAAATTCATTTTGTAAAAGAAAAAAAATAAGTGTTTAAAAAAACACAAATTTTAATTTAAAAAATTTATCTTAACGTCATAGTTCAAAAGTATGTATGGATCAAGTATATATGAGAAATCTTGCAAATTTAAAACTGTTCTTAATTTAAATTTGTTGTAAAAAAAATCAGATCAAGTAGATTTTTATGATGGAAAATAAAAAAAATAAAACGATTTACAACTAAAAATAAATTTTCACAGGGATAAAAATCATTAAGCTAAACAAAATACAAATATTTAAAAGTACTATTGGAATTCACAAATAAAAAGAATGATTTAAGTTGCACTTTATTGGAAAAGAGACTCTTTATAAGCTAACTAATTGAAATTTTACAACCAGGAATGCAAAAATATTATTTATACAATAAACATAAAGTAAAAAATGATAAGAAATGACACAAAAAGCACATAAGTTTAAAAAAAAATCACCTCTTTAAATTGTAAGTGTAAAGTCTCCCACAAATTTTACACAAGTAAAAATCTTGGTTCATTAAGTAAAAATGCCATACTTCAAAAATGAACTTAAATATAAAACATTTCAAATGTTTTAACTAATTAATAACTAACTTAATTTCCATTTTTTTTCTTGTAAAAAAAACTAAAATAAAACATTCTTCCACATAATAAATATTTTTTGACATATTAAGTGTATCGAAAAATATTTATTTTCGGTCAAATGACATTTCTTTTTAAAAAATGGAAATTTTAAAAACAAAAAGTTGTTATCAGTATAATTGGCAAAGACTTGAGAATTAGTTTGACTTATAAAAAAATGATTTAGTATTACTTTAAACTCAGCTTAAAAGAAAACAGAAATAAATAAACCGAAACGAAAGTAAAAAAGATTCCAAATTATTAAAATAAAAATATGGCCAAACCTTTCTAAAAAATGCATTGGTTAGTATCTTTAACGTTTTCGAAAATTTAATTAAAAAATTATTAAATATTTAATATTGATATTTTATTTGACAAAATACTCCATGGAAATGAGCCACTGAAAAGAGAAGAAAACAAATATATGCCTGGCATTATTAATGATGCCGAAAATATAGTTAATTTTATTTAATAAACCATGCTAGCTTTTAATTCTTAATAATTTTAAATCATTCTAATTGCACATGTCATATTTAGGGGGGATGCCAGTAATGTATGAATTTATAATAGACATAAAACCATTGCATCATCAGCATTAAATATGGCTGATATACTTTACACTGAAATATCTAAATGTTAGTAACTTTTAATTTGTAAAAGTAGTTATTTTAAAGAAAATGATCATAATCAGAATTTCATTTGAATGAATACCGCGTAGCAGCAATCAAACTTTTAGGTTGCTCAGTATCAAACCTAGAGCATATTAAAAACAATAGAGAAATAAAAAAAATACACAAATTTAACTGCCTTCCGTCAGCAGTTACATACAATAGTTATGGATACAAGAACTTCGAAAAAAACATTTTAATAAAAACAAAAGCTAAAACATATGCATCAGAATACCTTTTAAAAACATTAATGCATATTTACAAAAGCAATTTTCAAGGCAATGCCCAAAGATCCCAAGAGCTTACAACTCTATTTTCTTTTTGTTTTTCAAAATTTATTGAGATTCCTCCTGAACATCTTCCTGAGTCACAGGAGATGATTCTCCTTCTTTTGGAGTTTCTTTATTATCAGTGGCATCCTCTTCCTCCTTGGAAGTTGAAGTTCCATTCTTAGTGGTGGCAACCTCTTCGTTAGTTTCTTCTTTGGCTTCCATGGCATCAGCTGGCTCCGGAGTGGTTTCTAACAGGGCATAAAGACAGAACGTTTAAAAAACGGAATGAATTTAAAATATGACTGTAATAAAAGGTTGAAAGAATTTAACTTGTTACACTGTAAGTTAACTTGTTATGATGGATCCTGATCAAACTTGTTTAATTGAATGAAAAAAATTTGCCTTTAAAATATGACGTTATACAAAAAAAAAAAGACTTGTTATCAATCACCCATCCATGTGATGATAAAACAAGAAGCTCTTAAAGAACTAAAATAGCCTACTTTCTTGTTACTTAAATACTTGCTGAAATTCTAATCGGGAAACAACTAGGTCCCTAACAATAAGTGTCATCTACAACCATTTCTACACTAGATTTATATGTATAAAAAAAACTGCTAAACACAGCCTACAACTATAATTAAAACTTTTAAAAGCCAAAATTAATTATTTTCCTTAATATTCTTTCACAAATTAACTTCATATTATTTATCATCTGTTTGATTTATTTGTAGTTCAAAGAATAATTAAGTATTTAATAATAAAAAAAATAATTAAACTTCTCCGAGCTGCATAAAAAAATTAATTAAAATTTAACCAAGCAGAATTGTATGTAACAAATATGCCTTGCATTGCCGCTTTCTTGGTAAACAATTCATGAAAAAAATATTTTGCTTCAAATATTTTTAAATAAAGTTTCTCGTGCCATTGTCGATTTGGCAACAGTGATTTAAATGACCCAAAATTGAATTTCAATGCTAATTCAATAAGAAATTCACCAACCAACAGATAGATTTATGCCCGTCCTGACGTACAGACAGGCTGACAAAAAGTATAAAAATTGGGTCTCTGAGGTCATAGCTTTCTAACAAAAAAATAAATTTTAAGATCTGATTAATAGAACCGCTTTTGGAAGGGGGTACGGACGGACATCAACCGCATGTCAATACCTACTTTTTCATTTTTTAAAATTCTTTTCAATTAAAATTGCTTCGATTCTATCAAAATTAATTTTTTCGAATTCTTTCGAATTAAAAAAAGGAAAAGTAGGCCAAAAAATGGAGAAACTATGTAATGTGGCAAGTTTCTTACTTTCTAAAAAAAAGATATGGGTTTTAAATAATTTATTAGTGGCATCTACCACAAAAAATTTATTTGCACCACTTTTAAACTCACTCAATTTACTTGTTTTTACTCTATGTCTATTTTACTTGAATTATTCTATTCCACTTAGTCAGACATAAGTAACTAACTTCCTAATTTTGGTTAACTTAACTTTTTGCACGAGAGACACTGAGATCGAACATATCCTCCTACATTTAAGCCATTGCTAAGTGAAGTCATGTCATAAGTATCCTACTAACCTGGATCTACTTCCATGAGGTTTCTTTCCCTGGGGTTTTTCTTCTTTTTGGGGGGCTCGGTGTAGTTGGCAACCGTAAAAATGGTGGGACAGGCGTCATTTTTCAAGGTTCTTCGGTTGTTGGTCTTCACCACGAAAGAGTCTTCGGTGAAATGCTCGGAGCAAATGACGCTGTATTTGGATGGCTCCCAGGTGCCACGCTTGATTTGGTAAAGCCATAATTTCAACATGTGTTTGTTGTTCAGTGGAAACCTAGATAAGTACAAAAGGAAATCAACATTTTAAGTCATATGAGACGTATATAGATGAGAAACAAGTTACAAGTAAAATCATTCCAGGTTCACAGGCAATTAGTTACTTTTTGTACTTATATTAATTACCTGCAACCAGTTAAAAGTAACTGTAATAACTTTTCTATGATGTAGTATCAAATAAAGAATGGGATTGAAGTAATAATTACAAATAAGATAACCACTCCGACTTAACCACTTTGATTGAAAAGTCTTTTACAGTAAACAAACCAAGATGAATGCAGAATTTTTTTTCAAAAAAACATGTTTAAGCCTACTCAGTAGGAAGTTAACTTTACACAAGAGAAAACCGGTAACAGTAATCACTTTTATGGTGATCGAAAAATTAAAATACAATGAACCCAGTTAACGTGAACTCACTTGATCTGAAGAACTCAAGATGTTTTCCTATTTTGTAAAGCTTTGAGCCAATTCTAAGCAACTTGTTTAACCAAGAAATTTCTCTTTTTGTTCTCATTGTTTGAAAGTTTGACAACAATTAATAAAAATCTACTTCTACAGAACTTAACATAACACTCTGTAACATCTTATCGTGACTGGTCAGTTTTAGAATGTAATTAAAACAAACTAATAAGATTGTAGGATAAAATTAAAAGCTAATCCTTTTTGTCACTTAAAAACTCCAACTATAATTTATAAATTTTACAGAGGTAAAAGTAAACAGATTTTATTTTAAAATGGAATAAAGTTTTCTCTATTCTCTTCATATAAAACTTTAAATGAAACATTTTAAAAGTATTTGTGAATATGTATGTGAGGTATGCTTGTAGTAATATATTTGGTTTAATAAATCTAGTGCATTTCTTTAAACTAATAACTGGTTTAGTGTGAAAAATTCTGACTTTTAACACACTTTTTTATTACTATCTCCAAGTTTACATTAATATACCTGGCTACAATTTAAACTGTAGATTTAGAAAGTAGCAGATATGCCCATTGATTGCGCAATCCTGTACAACACAATACAAATCGCGCGATTGTGTGGTGAATCTACATTTTGCCGTTTTCGCAATGCATCACAGGATACTGGTTCACAAAAAATGCTTTTGCCGAAGAGTTACATGCAATAAAAACTGCATTTTTAATATGCTTTTATGAATATAGAAATTATCAATACTTATCCAGCGATAAACTTATGCTGGCAAAACTGGTAAAAAGTTTTAATTAATTAGTTAATATTAAATATATATTTTTTATTAGTGGAATTATCTCATGGTGCAATCTAGTGGCGTATGGCAAGCCATGTGCTAGGGCTAGTGAACTACCTTATGGGATACTGGTTCACAAATGGCTTCACTTTTCCCCCTAGGGGCAGATCTGCTACTTTCTAAATCTATGATATTTTAACTTTCAATTAAATGAATATTGTCAACACACAAATGTGGGACTATGTCCTTGGCCAGCAACTTTGCGAGCTTGACAACTTCTTAGAAATCATTAACCTGGCAAGTTGCCTAGTCACTGGCCTCTCAACAAATGAAAAAATTTGCAAGATTTAAAACAGCGATAAATAACTTTTTCTTTGCAACCATGTACAATATACTCAAAAGAAGATGTTAAACTAACGTTGCACACATCCAGAAGCTGATCAATACCAATTTTAAGGCTACAGAAAAATTGCAAGCAAACACAGCGTTCGGATAACATGATTTTCGAGATGTTGTCCAAAGTAGCTGAGCAAGCAAAGTATGATTAACTCCTAGAATAAATACTTTATTACTCTTTGAAAAGTAGCCGAATTTTGTAATTTGTCGCCGGCCCTGGAAGTAGGATTTTACCCAGAAACGAGTCAGTTAAGCCAGTGATTTTATGTAATTTAACTTATTAACTCTTAATTGGGCCCTGATTAGACCATTATATTAAAATTAAATAGCCAATAATGGAAGCATAAAAAATTATAAAGAAACTTTTATGTTCAATGCAATGTAGCTAATTTGAGTTTTCACTTTTTTTTTGTAATTAAGAACTGCTAATTATAAAGAACAAAAATAAATTTTAAAGCCAGAAAATGCGAGAAAGACCATTGGTGGTATTGTAAGCAGATCGAATTTACTTGAGAAATTAACTGTAGGTTCAGTAATTGAAGTTAAATTCAACACTTTTTTCTATTTTATTTAGATTAGAAATCAAAACTGCAGCTAACCCACTAATACAGTAGTACATTTCCTATTATATATGAACACTGATATTTTAAATAAGATGTTTTAATAAAATAAATTTCAGGTACCGCGATGCCTACCTGTGGAATGTTAATGTTCCACCTTTTGTATTTCTGTTCTTGCATCCATTTGCGCTGCAGGAATTGACCATCTTTACAGATTGAATAAAATTATAAATTTATTTATAACGTAATTGGATATTTTTAATTAAAATTGAAGAAAAAATTCAATGCTAACAGACGGTAACGTTGTTTACTAGCGCCATTTGCATGTACACGACAGCTAATGCCAATAATTTTTTTCAATATTTATATCCATGACTTTTTTGTTATGTTGGACAATGAGCATGTTTTAAAAAGTAGGAACAGAAATGCAGAATGAAAATAATTTCTTTCTGGCACCTTTATTGACGGATAAATGTCACGTTGGTGCAAACACCAATCGGAGCATCAATATCAAGATAAGCAAGAGTGAAAGCTGCAAGAAATACGTCACCGGAAACAAGCCAATTTTCTGGGCTGGCGGAGGGAGGAATTTGAGTCTAATTTTTTGTGTTTTTGCTTATATCCTGAAAACTATGGGTCTTACCGACATGAACGCAGCGTACAAAATGAAAGCTTATTATGTTTACTACAAGTTGTACCCCTCAATTTTTTTAATATCTTATATAGTTTTCGAGATATTCTCTCATGTAAGTCCTAAAAAAATTAGGGGGGGGGGGGCAGATTTTTAATTTTTTTTTTACCGAATAACTCAACGATTCACCGACTGTCGACCGAATGAATTCTATCTATTTCTCACCATTCCCAAAGTATTGATCAAAATATGCACCATTCTATACATATATTCAATACTGGACGTCAAAATAGCTTCGATACTTATTTTATAATGTATACTTTTAGGACCACTGACCAGGTTCCTCACACTTAAAGAAGATTTATAACATTTCAATAGGAAAATACTTTATTAATTGTCGAATTTATTAAATCGTCGACCAACAACAGGCCAGAGGCACATCTAAGTTATTCCAAAAATTTACCAATTATTTACCAGTCTCCAATAACTATTGAGATACTATTGAATTTTCTTCAGTACCGCTTCACTTTTTAATTCTAAAAATCTAAAATTTGTTAAATAGATACATTATGCATCCTGAATTCCTGAATGAAATGTTAGAACACAAGGGGGAAAATTCTTATTTGGCTAATTCCATCCGTGACAGACATGACATAAGACAACTTTCTTGGCTCTTAAACAGTACTAAATGTTAATTGACTGATAAAAAATTGCCATGGGATGATGCAAATAAGTCTTGATTATAAAAAAACGCTGAAATTTTCATTCAAGAGAAAATACTTAAAATTGGGTTAAAACATGCCGTGACGGACATGAAAAAAGAAACACCTATTTTGAGTGACCTTATGTTATCACCATTTGCTCTTAACTGGTATGTATTTCAAATCTAGAATTTTTTTTTTTTTTTTTGGAATCAATATAAGATTCTGATGTGCTAACCAGAAAGAAAAAGATTAAGAAATTTATAAATAGTAAAATATTATAAAATTTTAATTAGCGTGACGGACCTGACAAATGTGACGGACATGACAAAGTTTGATGTTCTATATTTCACTCAAATTTTAAATTTAATTTTCGAATTTTTTACGAACTGTTTATTTTGAGGTATAAAAAGAGAAAATAAAGTGTCAAGAATTTTTGCAGAGCAGACTTTGTTTAAAATAAAAAAGTTGAAATTTAGAAAAATGATGTCCATGGCGCATTTTCGTGGAATCAACCGTTTTTTAACTAAAAATTAAAGAGAAAAAATTTAATCATGTCACTTTAATAAATTATAACAATTATTTTTTTTTTTCAAAACTGTATTTGTTCTAAGTATAGTAACTATGAGTTCTAAGTAACTAACTATGAGTTTTCTAAGAATATTTTGCTAAAAAAAATTTTATGCCAACTTCTTGCTGTGCCGTTGGTTGTTCAAAATCAGAACATTTTTAAAAGAAAGCTTGAATAAAAAGAAAAGTTTCTCTTCATCTATATTGGTCATTTTGAGAGTGAAACCGAAGCAAAAGGAAATCACATTATATCACAGTAAACAGAAAAATGAAAACAATAGCTTCACATCATATGAAAATTCCCATTATAAATATTTGTTTCTATTCGTTCTATCTCTATTAGATGCTTAATTTTTGTACAGTTTATAAAATGTAAATAGAAATTAAAAATGTATCTGAGATAACTCGCAGGTAAGATTGTTTAGATAGAGATATTTATGGTCATTTTATTCTTTACAACATATACTTTTAAGGGTGTAAATTATTCTATAAGCTCTTTTATAGTTCAGAGATTATTTTTTTTGTACAACAAATTGAGTAAAAACTCTAATTTGCCTTCTAGGCCATGTATGATAAAATAACTATAATAAGTCAAGCGACAATCAAAACTTGTATGCTATATTAGTTCGTAGTGGGCTGTGAGGCGACCTGTGGTCAGCGTCTTGATCTACGGATCGGAAGGTCCCGCGATCGAGTCCTGGTCGCTGAAAACTCACCTAGTATATGCGGAGTACGTGCTCGTTAAATCTGTTGGGTCCGAAAGTCCTGTGGGCGGTCATTTCGCAGTTTCCCACGGGCACAGGTTCCTGGAGACTATTTCTCTCCCCTTCAGGGTCTTGTCTAAATTGTGGTGGTGGCGCGTGATAGATGGCAGCATCTGTCACGTATATGTGTGCATGTGAGTGTGTGTTGTGACTGTCTTACTTGACGAAGGTTTATAAGCGGCTCTCTGAGCAAGCACACAAGCCTGAAAATATATACCAACCAACCAACCAATTAGTTCGTAGTTGAGAAGCAGGTGCGCTGTGCTCATCAAAGAGTTGGCTGTTTCTTAGCTTCTTTTTCTAAGGTAACTGAGTGGACAAAATACACTTCATCGTCGCTTTTTACCATGAAGTTTATTTAATCGAAGATTTATTTTTAGCTTATCGTAAATAGATTACCAAGGAGTTTAAACATCACTTTGACTTTGATATAGCACAACCCCCATTTTATCAACAACAAAACGGTAGCAGAGCAGAGTGGACATTGAGTAATTACATACACCATAATTTTTCAAACTTTAGTCTTTTTCCTCCATAAACTAAAATTTTATGAGAAAATTGTCAGACATTTTAGAAATAAGTGTCTATAGTGGTACTTATTTCAGCAAAGAAATTATTTATTTACATCTTAGGTCCTGCAATTTCGATAACAGAGTGTACAAAAATAAATTCTGCAATTATGTGGGACAAAATATATCAAACCCTCAAAAGTAAGTGAGAGGTAAAATATTATTTGATATATAAGATACTTGGCAAAAAAATACTTGTCAATCAATAAACGCATCAATAATTACGAAATATTTATTTCAAGTTACAATTATCTTCTCTTGTTCTTTAATTTTTTTGCCATGAGACCACGTGAATTTTACCAACTCCAACTATGCTTGTGTTTCACTATATTTTTACTTCTTAAATATTGGTACAATAACTTAAAAGTCCGTTCTAGTATGCAGTTGAAGCAATTCATACAGTCCAAGTAAACTTTCGCAACAATGAAATTACAAATACTAGAGGGCAATTGCATATGTGACGGAATGACATTTTGAATTGTAGAATTGAAGTAAAACAATTGAATTACCGCGAAGCTATTTTCAAAGGAAAATGTTTCAGTTTATATATTACTGTTAAGGATTAAAAGATAATAAAAAAAAGTTGCATTTTTTAAAAAAGTATTTTATTATTTAACCTTTGACTTATTTCTTTTCTGTGACGGAATGACATTTTTTCAACCACTACTGCATCCTGGTACTTAAAAATGGACATTTCTGTGAATTAACAATACATTGAGCTTTTAAACTAATGCATATCTTATGATATATAAGCTATGTAAAATTATAATTTAGAGAAACCTACCTCTAACATGGTTAAAGCTATTAATTGCCATTAGACGTGACGGAATGACTAAAAGTTTCATATAAACATATATTAAATTAAAAGTGTGAAAAATTTAAATTTTTTTTTATAGAATACTTTTTAGATATTATATATATTAAATTATATACATTTATTCACAAATGAAATGTTTTTCAAACACGTATCGAGGAAGATTTCCAACTTTATTTTTGTAGTTGAAATGATGGCTGAATTTGCAGAGCCAACAAATCTTTTTCGTCCATTACATCTAACTTCTTTTTCGGGAAATGTTAATATATGTTCTTCATCGTCTTGCTTTATTAAACCATAATTTGAAAACTTATATTTTTAATATAATAAATGGAATATATTTTTAAACTTAATTTGTAAAAATTAGAAAAAATACACTTTTTTTTCTATTTTTATCGGAAGTTGACGCTTTTATGGAATGCCCTAGAAGCTACAAACAAATGGAACCTGGGGGGACGGGGGGGGGGGGACACTCCATCTGTAAAATTTTTTGAGAATAATATTAATGCCTTAACTAATACAATTATTCCATAAATAAACTTAAAAAGTATTTATGTATTCACATAAAAAATAATCTGCGTTTAATTAAAATATTTTAAATTAAAGTTGCTTTTAAGAAGCCAGGGCATAGTAACCTCTTAAACGCTAAAGCTTGCTTCAAAAGAAATCAAATCATTTAAAAGTATTTATGTTTCAACAAATTCATACGTAGAAAAAGTATTATTTTCACAATCTTAAAACACGTTTTATAAATTATAGTCTAATAAATAACTTAAAATCAACACAATTATCCTAATTTCAGGTAAAAAAGTTGAGTTTAAAGGACATTTGCAAATCTTGTTTGCTCAAAAATAATAAATAAACCTACAGAAAAATTAATATCCTAAGATAAAACATTTCAAAAGATTAACCTTCAATTTGTAAACTTTTAATTTAATGCTTGCATCATATACACATTTATCTGCTAAAAATTAAGTAGATTTATCAATTAGCTGACAAAGACTGGTAAGAACAGACATTTGCCTATTGAGGGCTTTATTTTTTACAGTTAAAAATATATGTTCTAATATGAATATCTTAAAGTAATATTAAATATCATTTTTAAACTGGTATGAAACTTGAAAATAGCTAATGGAATATTAAACTAAGTACATCGAATTAAAAAACGAATTTTGTCAACCAGAAAAGTTTTTATGAAGGCTTAAAATAACTAAAAGAAACGCGCATAGGTATAGAAGTAAGAAAAACAATAGGCACATACAAATCAATGGACCACTGTGAAATGCTAAATAGCCTTTTCAATCAATATTGTCATTAAAAGTTTACTGTATCAAGACCATTACAAATTACTATTTTGAACGGACCGTCGTGTATCAGAGCATAACAAACCTTTGCTAATCGAACTTCGGTGACGTGAAACGAAACAATGTAACATTTTCAGGCGTAAGAAATATAAAAAAAAGACTAAAAATAGTCGTAAAGCGTACGGCTGAGCTCCTTGAATGCAGCGAGCCCCTATAATATTGATTTTTTGAGGGAAGGGAGTATTCTTTCCATGTATCCTAACGTTTCGATCCGATTCAAGACCGATGTAAGGTTTTGCTTCCTTGAAGTTCGAGAAGATGTTACTTTTAAAAAGAACGGAATTGGAAATTGAATTTATCTTTAAAAATAGAATAAATAACACCAACCCCAGTTTTAACGAAAACAATGCATAAGAGAAGAGCAGAGAACATATACAAGCTTAGCGAACTGCTCAGTTCAGCGTGATCGAGGCGAGGCGGCAATTGAACTGAGTCAGGCAACCGTATTTGGCTGACTTTCGTCCTGTTTCAATTTTATCTAGTTAATGAGCGATGTGTGCCAAACTCTAGCACCCCACTAAGAACCTGTTTCTAAAATCGATTACTGTAATCATATACCAACCCTATAGGCGCATGCGCTGAATGGAGGGAACACTGAAAGCTTTGCACGAGATCGATATTTTCGTTTCGTTGATCTAAATGCATTTCCGAAAAGGAAATATATTTCAAAATTTTAGCGACGTTTTCTTTTTTTCTTTTTATTTCGTACATCTATATACTTTTTCGAAATATTAGATGGTACACTAATGGGAAAACTTGGTAGATTGGGTTAAGAAATGAATATTTTGATGAAGCTGGAACAATTTCGGATTTCGTAGAGAATGTAAAATAAAGGGAATGTCGATCGATTTTAGGGACTCAGCAATTTGAAACATGGTATCTTTCCAGCGACTGAAAGTGGTTTTCAGACACCATTTCGGAGCATCAAAGTTCTGCGCAAGAAAACTGGAAATTGATTTTCTCGTAAAACATTTTGGTTGAAATAACAGTTTAAGTTTAATAGATATCAGAGCATAACAAGCATATATACATATAAAGTAAATTTTGTTAACCATATTTAACTTTACAAAACTCATTTGTATTGTATTGGTTACTTCAACAGACAGGTTATTGAAGTTTAAAAACAGATTTTACGTATAAAATCAAATAGAATGTTGCATTGAAAAAGTAAGCACTGATAAACTTCGAAAAATAACGAAACTATTTTTATTTTACTATTCGATTAAACCATGTGTTTTAAAATATTTATTAAAAAGGAAGAGTAAAATGTACAGAATAAGATCACCATTATATAGGTGAGAAATGTATTTTGAATATTATTTTTAAACTGTGGGGTCATGCAGAAAAAAAACTTACCTCTGCTTATCATGTACCTAGTCTAAACTAATTTTTTTTAAAGAAATATTTAATTCTTTAGAGTAATGTTGAGATTTAAGGCAATTTCAATGTTTTTAATAGATTTTTTTGGTTCAACTTTTAACAGAATGTGTCAGCATCTATGCGTGGAAAGTATAACGCTTAATTCCACTTTAATACATATCACAAGTGAATTTTGAAAATATTTTTTTAACCCTGCTGAAACTTTTAAAGGTGATTTAAAAAATGCTAAACTGTTTAAATTGTACATCAAAAACTATTATTGTTTTTATCAATCTGTGACAACATTGAAGTTTCAAAGCGATTGCATTTTTTTTAAAGCATGAGTTACGGTTTTTCATCATTTTGAATTCTTCAATTTTAAGTTAAGTATTATTTTTTATCAGATGTTTTGGTAAAATTATTAATAAACACTATAATAACTATCTAAAAACAATTTTTAGTTGGCATTTATAATTAAAAGTTACTTAATTAGAAAGATAAAAATCTCCAGTTTTGGTTGTAGTGTAAGTCACAAAAAGATATGAAAGCTTCTATAACTTTTTAAAATAAGGCTTTGCTTTAACTTTCTTTATGTATTTTCTCTCTATATTAACCTCTGTGTAATTCCACATTTTTTCTCTCTGTATTAAAAAAAGTAAACCTATTTTAACTTGTACACACGCTACAGGACACAATATTTAGATTAGGACTCCAATTTTTTCTTTCTTTTTGGAATGTAGCAAATGGTCTTAAATTCAGGTTGACAAATATTGTAAAAAAAATCGGATTAGTTTTTTAATAAAAAATGCATTTTCTATCTTAAAAAAAATTTTTTTTTAGACTTTTTGATTTTTGCGCCTTAATTTTTATCGAAGAACTCCAATTTTTTTACTGAATATAGCTAATGGTATAATATTTATGCCCACAAATTATTTTTAATAAATTCCAATTACTTTTTTAATTAAAAATTTCCATACAAAAAAAGAAAGGTATATAGAATTGGGTGTCACAGGCTGCAGGACACAATATTTAGATTATAAGTCCATTTCTTTTTCTGGAATGTTTTCTTCGGACGACTTTTTTTGTTTTTCAAATTTCCAATTAGTTTTTTTAATTAAAAATAATAATGCATTTCCACCTTTTTTTTTAAAATTAATTTTTTGGATCAGTACGACTTCATTTTTATAGGAGAATTCAAATTTGTTTTACTGAATGTAGCTAACGGTATAATATTTATGTCTACAAATTATTTTTTAAAAATTCCAATTCGTTTTAAATTAAAATTATCCTGTAAAAACAGTAAGGTGTATAAAAATGTGTGTCACAGGCTGCAGGGCACAATATTTAGATTTTAACTCCATTTGTTTTCTGGAATGTAGGGAAATGTTTACTTCGGATGAGTTTTTTTCACATTTCCAATTAGTTTTTTTTAATTAAACATTAAAATAAGTCGATAAAATTATGCAGAAGAGTGTGGGAATAGTAGGTGCTTGTTCGGAGAGAGGACGCTGCAACACTAGACACGAGAAAAACAAGACAATAACAGCGATTTGACATGCAATTAAAATCTCGACAACTTAATTTATTCAACAATCGATTAATGGGGAACGATAGCAAGCAGTGGGCGTATTGAAAAAAAAAATTGTAGACAATTGTATGATCTACAACTTTGTGAAAGCTATTTTTAGACACTTACCATTTGCGAAAAAAATGAAAAAAAAAAAAAAACGATATTTGCTACCTTTGACCTTGAATAATTTTTTTTAGCAGACATGGGATCGGTGGGGACTTTTGTTAGTTTACTTATAGCTAGGCGGCTACGCCCCCTGCTCGCTATCGCTTGCCAACCTCGGGAATTTTTGCGCAATTCAAATTGACCGCTTCGCGACCGGCTTGCTACGCTCGTTCGCAGGTGAATACAGATAAGATTATCAATTAAAAAACAAATATGGAGCACTACATAAATGCATATGAAGTAAAAAAGTTACTAACATATATTTTAATAATATGATATTCTTTTTTCCCAGTGATGTATTAAAAAAACCGCGAAAAGTACTTTTCCGAAAAATAAATATAAAGATGCCTCAAAATTAGCTCACAAAAGTCTTCTACACCAAAACATTATTTGTTTAAATTCATTATAAAAAATATCTTCTGCACCTTTTTTTATTCAAATTGAAAAATACATAAAAATCGTTTGATTTCAGCATTTAATTTCTCAATTATTTATTCTAGTTACTTTATTATTACATGAAGCACGTTCGTAATGAAAGGTGTTTGGACATTAGGAATTTAATTACATTTCATTTTAAAAATGGAAAATCCCTATAAGAAATTACTACCATTATGAATTTACCTCATTCAACTGTAAAATATTTCAAAGAGGCAAACGTATAGAAAACAATACGCGAAAAATCGTCCTCAACTTATGTCAGTTGGAGATCAACGAATAATCGTGAGTAAATTTGTCAAAAATCCATGTCTAAGTGCAGTATTAATATTATATAAGGAAACGCATGGAACTTCTATTTCCAGTGAAACTATTCGTAGAAACCTTCGGAATACTGGTATAAATGGCTGCTCTGCTCGAGGAAAATTCTTTTGTTAGTTGAAAAATCAGAATCGTTAGTCATTTTTTGCCAAAACAATGGAAAATCAGCATGAAAGCTACTGAATTTTTGTCTTATTCGCAAAAGAGAGCAAGCTCAACATCTTTGGGTTCTGATAAGCGCATAATTTATGCCGAAAAATTAATGAAAACCTAATCACAAGCACCTAGTTTTGGAACGGTGAAACATGTCGATGTTATGGTTTGGTTGTGTTGTTGTATATGTTTGCGACTGTAGTTAGTAATTTAGTATTCATCAATGCTAAAATGAATCATAAATATTAAATGATGATTCTTAATAACAATTTAAAAGTGTCAGCACAAAATTTGGGTATTTTAAACAACTTTATGTATAACCAAGACGTACGGATGTTAGACGACTTACTTACGTTTCGTTACCTAAAATATAAAATATATTCCACGATTGGTTTCTGCCCATGCTTACTAATCGCCATCATCCAGCATTGGTTGCAGAAGTAGATAGATGTGCTGGGATCAGATCGCTACTTCCAGTTACATTTAATTTGAAAATTAAAAGAACTTTCGAAAAAATTAGATTTTAGCGATCAAGTTAACAAAAGCTGCTAAATACGTCATTTTAATTTACTGCGCATGCATGCGCCAGTTAGTGCAAAGAAAACAAGCAGTGCTAAAAAAAAAAGTTGGTTTGTTACAGAATCTGTCACTTACACCGCTTCCACACAATATTTACGCTCAACAGGAAACACACTAACAACACCTCAGAAAGAAATTCGCCAAACTGGGTCTTTAGCTAGCTCTAATTCAAACTTTTATAAGCCAAAATTAATAACTGTCTTTAATCTTCTTTTGAAGATTTGATAATTAATCTTTATCGTTTGCTTTTTTTTAAGGTCGAAGAATAATGATGTATTTTTTAAGTAAATATCTTTTTGAAGCCTCAAGTTTACATTTCGAAAAATAAATTAGTAAATGTTGCATTAAAAGTAAAAGCGAAACTTTTCATATTTTTTTATGCAAATTTAGAATTTTTTATGCATCTTTCTTCATTCATATATAATGGACCTTCAAAGTAACCTTATTGTGCTATTACAACAATCCAAATTGAATTATTACACAAAAATAAATATTTTTTCAAGAATTTTATTTTATTTTAAATAAAGTTTCTCGAACGTTTGATGTCATGGCAACAGTGAAAATATTGAATAAAAATGGAATTTGCATGCTATTTCAATGTAGGTTAAATTTTTAGTTATTTAAATTTTAAATAAATTTCTAATTAAAATTTTTTACTGAAATTTTGAATGTAGCCTAAACTGATTTTTTGCTTCAAAATGACGTATCCCAGTTGTTTGTGAGACTTGTGGTTCCTTCTGTGAAAGTGGGTGACAGACGGACGGACGGACGGACGGACGGACTGCACGATTATAAAACCTTCCACTTTTTACGTTATAAACGTAGCGTGGAAGCTAAAACTAGTCGCACTTTTTGAGATACTTTACCATTGGAAAAATTCTTCCAGTTACATATAATTATCATAATTAAATGAAATTATCTTTGAATGCGATTGTTTCACTTCGTGGATGGCAATAGCTCAAACGGTGTTTTTTCATATGCTGCCTGGAATTACTTTTTTTTATTATTCTTATTCAAAAATGAGTTTTCCTAAGAATATTTTACTTTTTTCATTTTTAAAATGCCAACTTCTTGCTGTGCTGTTGGTGAGCCAGGGGACATATTTGAACAGAACATGAAAATTGATGCAAAAGCTCAATACAGTTTTATATAGTGATGTCCCCATTCAACGAACTAGCTAATAAAACAAGGAAAATCTTCGTAACAACCCATAGTATCATGCAGCCCATTTACAAAATCCTAACTACTAAAAATAAAAGTCGCTGTAAAAACTAATTGAACCCTCATTATAACAACAATTTTGCCTATTCAAGGCATCCAGAAATATCGAAAATATATTAAAAAAATCTTTTTTTTTTAACTATTAAGTGAATTTTTATCCAAACATTACTCACTCCGTTATTTCAAAGAGTTTCCTAACCTTCGAATTTATAAAAATGTAGTTTTAAAAGAAATCACACATTAATTATATTAAAAAAATTTCTTTTTTCAAAAAAATTGTCGTTAACCCTGTAATGCATACTGTTGCCATATGGCAACAAGTTACATAATCCACTTTATTCTATTAAAGTAGAGCTCCTTTTTAGACAAATCTGTGTTTTTTTTCCATCTATTACATTCCATTTTGAAGTTTTAGTTACTAATAACCCTCATAGGTGACAGTAGTAAAAGTGTACTCAAAATTTAAGACATTTAAGAGTGAAGTTATTAACTGTTGTGATATTACGTCTTTGGCAGCATTCAAAGTATAATAATATTAGTACTAAATACAAATAAATTGTTTTGAAAAATAATTGTAGTTCAAGAGGGTTACTTTAAACATTTTGTAGTTAGTTTTTGCCGTACGGCAAAAATTAAAAAAAATTGAAATTATTTAAGGGGTCATAGGAGTCTTAAAAATGTGCAAAGAAGGTACTACAAAGCATAGTTTGATCTTTCATGTAATTTTTTAACTACTCAAAATATAAGTATAATCTATAATAATAAAAGAAAGAGTCTGTCTGTCTGTCGGTCTGTCTGTCTGTGTGTATGTCTGTGGATCACAAAAGACCTACTTAGACTGCTCTAAAAAATTCGAAATTTTTAATATAGATCCCTTTTAATACCTACGTGTGCACCTGAGGCTTAGTTTTTTCATATTTGATTGTGATTTTTAATTAATATAATTAGTTTAAAAAAAACGTCTTTCACGTGGGATTGCGGGACCATAACAGGGCTTGAAAATACACGGACCGGGCCGAAACGGGGGCTTGACGCCATCCTCTATTAGTTTGATTGATTGAGTTTGGTTGAGATATGCGCTCGCCCTAAGGCTGCTTCATCCTTTATTAGTGTTTGCTTTTTTAAGTTCGCATGGGCCAACATGAATTTAATTTTGTTTTGATTTTGAGTGTATTTTCACAAGTAAGCATGCCTCTATAAGGAAGCAATGCGAAGTTAACGGGTTCCCAGTAAGGCGGGACCATACTGCTAGTTTTGTTATATGTAATTCTACAAGATTTATTTAATACTACCTGTTATACCCGACGTTGCACGGGTAAAGGTGAAAAAATAATTTAATAGTCAATTTAACTATTTTTTCTTTCATTTGAGTTACATAAGATATGAAGATTACCCAGTAATTTTTCCCATTTAATTACCCATCTTGGATATAGTAATGATTAATATAAATTTCAAAAATACCTTTGATGAGAAGCTCAAATTAAGGAGAACACATAATTAAGTAAAAAAAATAATCAGTAAGAATTAAAAATAGGCTACTCCAGCAAACAGCAAACGATTTGCATTATAAGTTTATTTGCTTTTTAATAAGCTTATGTTGCTGATACCGTTCGTTATTAAAGTACAAAATCCCGCTACTTACATTACATTAAAAAAATGCTATAAAATTAACAGATAATGTCACAGTAATTTCCCGATTAAAACCATTTTAGTTCATTTGGCGTGTTTGAAAAATTTGGCGAGGAAAATATATAGCTACCATACACCCATTCAGCTCTGGCGCAAAGACCATCGCACAACCAACCAGCTATTAAAAAAAAATGCTCTTTTGCGCGTTTTTTTGTAATAACTTGGCGAGTTTGGCAAAGTATTTGGCGAAAACTATGCTTTTAAAAAATTCATAATTAAAATCATATAGGCACAATAAAATAATAGAATGGAGACTGGTAGGATAACGTCACTTGAAACATATAAATTATTTTTTCAAATTATTAATTTAGTTTCCAAAGGCAATGAACAAATATTAAATAAATTAAACATTTTCAATTTCAATTGTTTTCTAAAAAGTTTTATTTAAATTTTTATGCCTGATGTCATCACGAAAGAGAAAAAATGATCGAATTTGAGCGAAAGTGGTGTACTTTTCCCCTTAAAACGTTCGAAAACGATAGAAGGGAATGGTCTGATTTAAAAAATTCTTAGCCTATGTTTGTTCTGGAGATGAGACGAGTTTTTGTGCCAAATTTCGTGACGATCTGTTGCGTGGTTCTTAAGTTTTCTTGCCTTTCAGACAAACAGAAGTTGCCTTTTATGTATATAGATAAAACAAATTTTAAAATTTATGAAACTTTAGCCAAAACTAAAATACATGGTATTAAACATAAAGCTATTTGAACACATTGGGATTAGGCTTGCGCGGCAAATTTTGAGGTCAAAATTCAAAAAATGACCAAGAAAATGACTTTATATTGTACAAATATGTGCAAACAAAGACTTATACCTAAATTCTCAGCTCATTTTTAATTAGAAATTATTTATAAAAAAATTTCAAATCAAAATTTTAAAATTTTAATTAATTTTTTTAGAAAAAAGTTCTTAAAATAATTTATAATTAAAATTGAGCTGATAATTTAGGTATAAGTCTTTGTTTGTACATATTTGTACAATATAAAGTCATTTTCTTCGTCATTTTTTCATTTTTGACCTCAAAATTTGCCGCGCACGCCTAATCACAATGTGTTCAAATAGCTTTATGTTTAATATCAGTTTTTTTAGTTTTGGCTAAAGTTTCATAAACTTTAAAATTTGTTTTATATTAAATAAATATTGTAGAATTACATATTCAAAAAATTATACTAATGTATTGAGTAGCTCAAAAATTACACGGATTATCAAACTATGCTTTGTAGTTCCTTCTTTGCACATTTTTAAGACTCCTATGACCCCTTAAATTACAATGCAGTTAATTTTTTTAAAAAAATATTTTTTCCATAATGTGTGAGTAGTAAATATACAAATATATTTTTTCGGGATGAAAAAAAATCATGCATTAAAGGGTTAAGTAAACTACAAAATGGTTTTTTACTTGCAGACGATATTAGTGATAAGAAAAAATAAAATTTGCCAAATTACTAGGCAAAACTGTTTTGGCTATTACATTATTATTCAATTTTTTATTAGCCCAGCGGATTAGAACAGAAAAAAATTAGCCAAGTCTGGCAACTGTGCGGAAGAACAGGCATTAATATGTTGGTAGTATTATAAATAAGACAAAAAATTTCACTACAAAAATAAAACTAAATAATAATAACAACACTAATAGTAATGAAAATATAACACAAGTTATGCTACAAAAAAATAATAATTAAAAAAAAAAGAGTTTATTTTGAATTTTTTCGTCTATTTTGTAGGAACTTCGCTATAGAATGTGCATGTTTCAAGTCTTGAGTGCTGAGTGGCAATAAAAACGCGGAATGAAAATACTTTTCTATTATTCTTTCTCGAGACTCGATTAAATGTCGCATGAGAATAGATGACAAATCTAAGCACCGATCGAAAAAAAAGCAGGAATGAAAGCTGAAAGGTGATCAGAAACAAGCCAATTTAATATCACCTTATTAATTGATTATGGCGGCAATTTTTGAAGCCACAATGGATTTTATCCTATTTTTAAACAAAAATAAATTAGCAGGCAAATATCTGTATAAATTATCTTTGTGAAAATTCAATAAAAAAAATTGTTTTTATTATTGAAAAAAATACTCTTTGTGGGAAAAATAATACCCTCATTACCGCATCCGCCTTTTCACTGATAAATTATTTAATTTATGCATGGACGCTGAAAAAACTGGAACAGAATTCAATTTAAAATAAATATTAACGTCCAAACTTAACTTCCTACTTTATTATCCCTCTTCCGAAAAACATTGAACGTTCGCTACTCCATTTTAAATGCCACCATGATTATCCCCAAACACCTCTACCACGTACGTCATAAAAATAATTCACCAGTTGGCAAGACTTGGCGAGTAGTTGGCGAGTTGGAATTTTTGGCGAATCCCTTGGCACAGAAGAGGGGATATTTACTATGGCAACCCTTCCCGCGCTGCTTCGTACCGAGATCACTCAAATGACGTCATACGAAGCATTGAGTTTAGTATGGAAAAACGTGTAGGAAACGAATAAAATATAGCGAGGTAGGATAATGTGTTTTGCGATTGTATGGTGGAAGCCAAGAAATGTCTACCTGATGTGGACGGTGGTGCAAGATGGTTAGAGAGACACGGTATCTCTGGATCGGAAATTTACCACATACCATCCGCGAAGAACGAATACTGGAACATTTTAAACGGTACGTGTGAAATTTTGGAAGTACCAAACGCGCAAGCCCCCCTTCTCAATGGATAAATTACCTAGTGTTTTTGTGATCAGCTGTTTCATTTGGTTTATCCTTTGTTTGTACCTCATCTTTTGTTCATTATTTTATTATGCTGGCGTATGGATTACCTTTAGAACCCATCGCACGTTGGAGTATTAGCACGGTAGTACGGTAAGGTCGCCAAAACATGTGCAAAAATAGCACAGGCGAAAAAATACAGGGCTGTGCTGCAGTTTTAGTCTTATTTTTAGGTTACCTTATTATTTTCATGTATAATGTTTTGTTATTTTGATTTGTGTTTGATCCCACTTAATTTATCCCATTATATTCAGTTTATGAGCTTTAGTTTTAGTTAAATAGGAGAATTAATGTTTGTTTGATCATTATAATTAACTGGTCAATATTGTTTATTGTATCGACCGAGCCTCGTGAATCGAATCCTGTAATCTACGTGGGCGTTCCGCGAATGTAAACACAGATCCGCTGCGATAATTGTTTACTTTGTCTAAAATCCTATAACTTTCCCAAAACTGAACTTAATCGTATCTTAAGAATATATTTTTATGCATAACTAGTGTCCAAAATTTTAATTTCATTCAATAATCATAGAAAGTCGTGATTGGAAACGTGCTAAATCCCATATGGCTCTATACACTTCATAGTTAATGCGTCTGTTGTCTAAAAAGTTCAACGTAAACAAACAAAACTGTAAACAATCAAAAATAACAAAAGGCATATAAGTTATTAATAACACATTAAGATGTAGTAAAGTTTTAAAGAAAAAATAGTGCATATGCTTTAGCTTGTATAAAACTATTAAATCATGTCAATCTGTAAAAAAAATTCTGTATTATTTTACATAATTAAAAAACATCATTGGTTACATGCATCTGGAAAATGATCAGTATAAAACATGTTCACTTTTTTCATAAATGTAACTAAGTTAGTTTTTTTTTTTTCAAAAGAAAACTTCTTAAAGTTATTTTATAAAAATCTTAACTGTTTTAAAAGGAAAAAGTACAATAGCTTTATTTCCGTTTCAGCTTTTTATTTGTCGTTCGTAGATTCCAGTGAAATCCCAATTTTATTAGTTTCAGGGATTATGTATTGAATGCAAAAGCCTCAGACTTATGGTATATTGATAACATAAAAAATATAGCTTTTGTCTTCAAGAGATTATACTGAAACTTAAAAACGCCCAAAATTTTTCCAATATTTTTATCACATAATCCACATTATTTATTAAATAATGTGGATTATGTGATATAGATTAATAATAATCAAATTTTTTAAAATTATCTTAAAAAAAGGACAAAATAAATAAGGGTGGCATTTTAAAGGGTATTTGATATATCCTTCAAAAGACATCTCTTCACCAAAAGAAGCTGCAATGACTTGATCATTACAAGGCAATTCGAATATTATTTTACCAGTTTTATAAATACTGGGGGAATTTTTTAAAAATAATAAATAACAGAATATGGTAAAATAGTTGAGACCTGCAGTTTCTCAGAAAAGTTAGTGCTAATAAATTATCTGGCCATGTTTTTTTGTTTAAATTATACCCCATATTCATTAAAAGCAATTAAATATGGTCCGCAGAAGTATTGCCTTTTCAGCATTCATTCAAACAATTTAAATCATGATGTTTGATGGAATTTTTGCTATTTAAATTAAACGTCACTTTATTGATATTGGTCTAATTTAATCAATTAAAAAGTAATTTTGAATTGACCCTAATTTATGATGCTTATTTTAAGGCTAAAACTATTTTCTGATTATTTTTTCAAAAATAATCTAATTAGTTTCGTCAAATCAAGTTGTAAAACATTTACTCAATAATATTAATTTAATTGTTGGAGCACAGGAAAATTCTTTCTTCCGAAAATCCATAATACTTTCATGGATAATTCCTTATAACTGTAGTGTAAGTCACAATTTAAGAGGAAATTAGTTAAATAAAGCATGTTACATTATAAGTTTTAATAAGGGTAGATAAGCTATTCCATTAATGTTTTTCTCCCCATTTAATATTAAAAGTTGTAGTGATAATCACTTCTTTCCACACATTACCACTACAGAAAGGATACTTTTGCATGGAATTAGCCTTGTAACTTTTATTTCACTGCAGTAACATTTGAAAGTTCTATTTCATTTGAAAAGTTCTTTAAATGTATCACAAATCATCTAAAATCAACTCGTTTTTTTTTGCATAGGGAGACAAATTTTAAATTGATTCGGTTTTAATATTGTACAGTAGGGTAGAAGGACCATTAATATTTTTTTTTATAAGAACCATTTGATTAAATATTGCAAGTTACCAAATTAATATAACCGCTTAAAGTATTATTTCAAAAACATGTTTCAATCTCAAAAACACCAATAATATTTTATAATACTATTTTTTTTTAAATATCTTTAAGCATCCCAATATAATATTTTTTCTATATTTCCTAAAATTCCATGGAAAAAGGATTCTTCTCTTTAACAGATTATATTGTAAATAAATTTGACTTAAAAACTGTAATTTTTTTTTGTTATTCTTTTTCCAAATTTATCCTAAAAAATCTACAAAAAATGTCTTTCAAACACGAATTTTCCGGAAAATAATAGAACATCCAAGCAATAAAATATTCCATAAAATTTGATTAATTATTGTGAGTTTCCAATTAGGATAACTTTTTAATGTAGTATTATTTCTTATTTCTAAAATGATGTATTTCAATCTCAATAACACTAATATTTTATTATTAATATTAAATTCTATTTTTAAAAGCCTCCAATGTAATATTTGTTCTTTACTTTATATCGTAAAATACCATTCAAAAGGATTCTCCTAAAACCATAAATAAATTTGACTTAAAAACTAATATTTTTGGTTTTATATTCTAAAATCCCCCTCTAAAATTTATTTCAAACGCGAATATCCAGAAAATAATAGAACATTCAAGCAAACCAAACTCATTTTCGTTTTTCGTTCCATAAAATTCCACACGAAAGCCGATCCCAAATTATCCCCCAAAGCAGCAAAAGAATAAAAGGCCCCCCTCTTTCCCGCGCGGGAATTCTCGGGGAGAAAGGAGGCCGCCATTTGCCTTCGTCTTTTCAAAAGCAGCCGGGAAGCTTGCCTGGCAAGTCTTCGGCCGCCATTTCCACGTCGTCTTTCCCTTGCCAAACGCTTCTCTTTTTATGAATACTTTTTTGTGTGGATTGAATTCTTGATGGTAGTAACGTGGAATTTGGTGGATTTGTGTTATACCGCGTTGTGCAGTTGTGGATATTTTACTGGGATTATAAGATTCGATTGAATTAATAAAAATTCAGCTTATATATTTAAAAGAATTTCCCCCCATTACAGGCTGAAAATATCTATTTTTGGCATGTTTTATAAATATTATAATGTATTTTCGCACTTTCTTGCGTTTTCTTTAGATAAATTTTTTTCGAAACCGTGAATTCAATGTCTTGTATATTTCAAGCAAAAAAAAAAAAAAAATATATTTAAAGCTGTATAATTAAATTGATTTCGGTTAATTTCACTTAATTTGTTTCCTATTGAGAATTTCTTTCTTAATATATAAAGACTATCTTCATAGATAAAAACTAGGACATACAATTTTATTCTAGTAAAAGCTATTTTATTGTTAATCTCTCTTCTAATATACGAATTGTTTAATCGACGATTTATGTTTTGTATCTCGTGAAATGAAGTATAGTACAAGAGACTCTAAAGCTTTCACTTTAATATTTCTAAAGTGGTCAATAGTATTAAAAAATATCGTGCTTTTAATAATATTTTTTTTAATGGTTTCTTGTTTTACTAAATCTAAAATATTAAATCTTCCACAGTTAAACAAATTTTCATTCATTGCTCTTGCAATATATTTCCTCGGCAGATCTTCGAAATGTGAGTAACACCAGTCTTACCCTGAAATATGGAAAGCAGTATCATACATTTGATTTTTCACGAATGGACAACCCCCTGTCTACCTCGTAATTACCCATCATCGTCCTACCTTTGTAAGTCAACCCCTCCCCCCTACAAAGCCAAATTCGCCTTAGGGCAATGGACCACACATTTCCCCTTTTCAAGATATTTGGGTTCTTATCTTTAGCCCTGTCACTTTTATTCTGGTCTGAAAGTTACTGGTTTTGTGGCAGCCCAGCGTAGAGGACAGGTGTTTTAGCACCCCCTGGGTTTCTTTCGGCCCTTCTTGACATTTTGGTATTTTGCTGGGTATCCTTATACTAATATATTTTATCTAGTTTACAGAAATGTAGTGCGTTGAGGAATTTGATCTAGTTTTCGAATATTTCACAAGGCTAAGTAGATTTTTAAAAAATACTATGATATGTTTTGGGTTGTGAATTTTCTTCAGTTTACAGTGTTAGTAATTGCGAAGGGTTGAATGCTCTATTTTCTAACATATATTTTTTACAACTTAAAAAAAAATTATGACTATCGATTTACGAACTAACATTTTAATTTCTGTGTCCAAGTCGTTTTATTCTCGTTATGAGCAAGCAAAATAGTACTATCATTATTTAAAAGAATTTTTATTATTTGTTTGCATAATATTTTAAAAAAAACTGTAGGGTACGGACCTTGTACACTAATATATTATCATGTTGAATTTTCTTTTGTCATGTGGCAGTTTGTTTGATCACATGAGCAAGACAAACTAAAATCTAGACACACACCTAATTTTTACTTATTTTGAGTAAAAACGTTCTTGTTGCCTTTAATGAAATTACAATTATAAGCTTTCCAAACGTTGCTATTTCCTCATTTATTGCAAAAACCGCTGAAATTCTATATAATACAGTATACTATTGAAAACTTCCTCCAGCAGCGTTGTCTTTTCCAAAAAGCTGTTGTTGTAGAAGCAGATTCCCATTGTTCTTCCACATGCGATCGTAGTTGAGTTCTATGGTAATCATGTGGCTTTCGTCTCTTACAATATAGCTGGTGCATTAGTTTGACATTGCTTTTAACTAACCATTGAACTAATTTTGTGTAAAATTAGCGAAAATTTGAGGCTAATGGAAACAAATTCGTGCCACATTTCATACAAATAACCACTCAAGTTTATAAATTCATGCGAACATTTTTATGATAATTCTAAAAATAACTACTAATTATTTAAAAAAAATGCACATATTTGCAGCACATTTCGCTCTAGGGCAATAACGGATGCAATTAGTATTTTTTTTTTGCAAAGGCTTAGCGTAGAACAATTGGAAGCTATAGCAGTGCTTTCAAATGTAATATGTTTTTCTTTCAAATATTACAAATTACCTGCACTTTATTTGCAAAAAAAGTGGCTGTCCGGTAGTCTGGGTACGGTACTTCAGGAAGTTTTACTTGATATTGACGATTCGAATATAAATCGCCAAATGACAGTTTAGAACCTCTTCAAACCAAACAGCATAGTGTTTTTTTGTCCATTCCAGCTCAATATTTCCTGCAGTGATGTGGGTACGGGGATGACTCATTGTATGATGGCGGCTCTTTGTATGTGGAGAAGTTGAAGTTGATCATCAAATGGGTTCCACTTCTCTCGTGTACCAAGGTCGGGGAGCTAGTGTTTCGTAATCCACTTCGGAATTTTTTTTTTGCCGTGATGTTTTTCTATCCTCCCTTAATTCGTGGAATCTCCAGTTGATAACAAAGGCATAAAGAGGTGGTGGTTGCGAATCCCATTGCATTTCTCTTTTAGGAACTCGAACGTTTCGAGAATTATCACTAGCGCGCCTGTTTCAGGATTTGGATTGGATGATAAACCTACAATAATTTTTTTTTACGTAAGTTCTTTGGTAAACATAGCGTTGTGAGATAAAGCAAGGCCTCAGATGGTCGATTCCTTTATATGGAACAATCCCACAGTTTTAAAATGTTTGTTCAATATGCAATTATTATCGATGCATTGTAAAATTGATAACACCGCAATAGCCCTCGTGTAGCTCTAGTGCAACAATATTCTAACTAAAACTAAATAACATCGCACTTGTTATCTGAACTCTCTGGTTGGGTTTTTGTCGTTCTAAAAGTAACATATGTTATGTAGGATTAAAAGTTCAAATTTTTAGCTTTCATTATAAGTTACCATTTACTTGCATTTATTCTTTTTAGTTTTTGTTGCTTAAATTCAGTTAAGTTCGGAAAAATAATTTTCCCCAACCACTTATTTCATTTACCTAAATCAAGTTTATTTGAAATTTAATTTCTCGAATTGAACATGCATTCATTTCATTAACGCAACTTGCCCCTCAAATTTTAACATCCGAAGCTTTAGCTATTCAGGAAGTCCGCAAGAAACCCTATATTGCTTTCCCAGTATAAGCTGCTTTGTTCAGCTTCCTTCTCCCTCGTAACTTCTTGACAATACTTTAATGCATGGCGAGGCTTTACAATTATCATCTCCTTTCTTTCTCTCTATAATTTACGGGTGAATTATTTATTCCCTAAGGTAGCCACGCACCGGAGAACGTTACGCCTACCCCCTTTTCCGTTTCCGGTCCGCTATGACAAGTTCTGGCTGGGGCCACCTATTTTTAACCCTCTACTGTTTACATAAACAAATTAGGGATGCGGTAATAATAGAAGGCATGTAATGTTAAATCTTTCGCTGGAAAAAAATGAACTCGCGTTAATTTGATGCAGTTGTCTGGCCTTTGTTTTTTAAACAACAATATGTGCTTGAATGTTTGTCATCCATTTTTGTAAAAGTACGTAAACTCTCATTGACGTGTTGTAGTAAAATATTAAAAACTACAACGTGGAAATAGCTACTATAACGTTGTTTACATCCCTGCAAGGTCATATTTTAAATGAAATTCTTTGTTGCACTGTTGGAGTGGAATTTTTTACCATGTAGTTATTGTCTAAAAATATGCACATGTGGTTTTTTATTTTCAAATTCCGAACCACCACGCTGAAAACTATAAGCTAATGCGAATTCTTCTAAAACAATTTCATTCTTGGTTAATGTTTGTTATTGATATCTTATAAGTCAACACACACTTTTTCTATTTTAAACGTGTAATGTAGTAAATGCTTGATGGTCTGATGAAGTAGTTATTTAGGCTCTCTTTCTTTGAAGGAATAAAAAGGAGTAGCCAGTGTTCGTTGTATCGGAATTTTAAATTTAACGTTTTGCTTAAAAAAAATTATTGAGACTTCCGACATTTGTTTTCATAATTTGAGTTTTCTGTGTACATCGTGTGGTTGTAGTATCGATGTTTTTATCAATGTATTTTGCAATAGCCAATAGGTAATTCTTAGTTGTTTTGTCATTTCTACATTGATTGGATAGCAAGCAAGTAGGAGCCAGAGTTTTGAACTTTTTTTTTTAAATAACGTCCCCGATTCTAAATGACCATCATCTTCGTGTTTCCTAGCTTTTCCTTTGTCAATTCTTTGGTGTCGCAGCAGGACAAGGGCCACAGAACAATTGACTCTTCGTTAGTTGGTTTGAACAAAGTGTATGCGACATTCTTGCCAGAATTTGTTTGAATACGTTATTTGAGTGATGTCTTTAAATGCTATATTTGGCAGTTGCAATTTTTTCAGTTTAACGTAACATTATAGCTGCGTCTCAAATTTGCTGGCGTTGCTGGCAAGGTGACACTTCCAGAGCAACTCTCTCAATTCATCTTGGAAATAACAATTGCTTGGTTGGGGTCACGTGAAAAATGAATGCTGACTTGGAAATTGGAGTGCCCTTCAAATAATGGGGTTTTATTTGCCCTGGCTGGAAATGTCAAATTGCCCAGTGTAAGATTGCAGACAATGCTGTCTTTCTTGACCATATTAGTGATTACTAATTAGCGCAACTCGTCGTTTACTATTTCGAAATGTTAAGTGTGATACTGATATAGCTATATAATTATAGAATATTTAAATATGCACACAACATCGAAATATTTCCATTTTGAAACGATAATTGTCGACATAATACGTAAAGCCCATCTTGTTTTTGGATTAAAAAATGCATGCCATAATCAGAAAACCATAGATTATTTGAAATTTATAGCATGAGTATTTGTTTCAGTTCATAACGTACAATAAATTAGTAATTGTACTATAATTTATAAATGTTTTGAAAACTTAAATTCTTTTTTCTCCCCAAATTTGCTTTATTTTAACAGTTTATTTATTGTAATTTTAAGGGGAGTCTGATGGTTTTTATCACGCTCATGTTAATTTAACTAACTTTAGGAATATTTATTTTTCTCAGGAACTTTGAGATATCCTTGTGATTTATTTTATAGTTTGTTCCTTACATATAGCACTTTGATTTAAACGAGGATATTCACAGCATAAAAAAATACTTCGACATGGATTTTTTTTAAAATATGTATTAAAATAAACCCCAAAAATTCCGATTCAAAGTTATATAACTTTTTTTGAGCTAATACATTTAAAATTCCTCAGTTTAAATCAAAGAACTACTAATGGGGAAGAAAGGGAAGGTAGTCAAACGTCGATATGAGTGGTCGTGGCCACTAATGTGGACGTTTAAATAACAGCTATATAGATATGCAGATTAAAAATAAAATTAAAACGGAAAAAATAAATTTTTGACCCTAGCACCCATCCGACTCCCCTCATGGTGTTAAGTTTGATTCTGCTATTTATCACACTACTTTATTTCTGCATTAATTCGCTGTCGGTAAATGTTATGTACAGGTTGGTTATAAAATAACGCTCGCTATTCGGAGTGGTCTGTAGCTTGAATGAATAATCCAAATGCAAAAACCTTTGAGATTTGAGACACTTACTAATCAAGAAGGGGGAAAAGAATGGAATCATAAAACGCATACTCGTCACTTGACCAGGGTTCTAAATTATGAGGCGTAAATAGATGTGTAGGCAGTAATTAGCCATAATTGGCTATGCCTTGTAATTTAGAACCTTGGTCAAGAGACGAGTTTCTTTTTTTTATGATTCCATTCTTTTTCGAAAAAGAAACTCGTCTCTTGACCAGGGTTCTCAATTCGTGGCGTAATTAGATGTATTGGCCATAATTGACGACGCCTCGTAATTTAGAACCCTGGTCAAGAGACGAGTTTGTTTTTTATGATTATTTTTTAGGATACTGTCTTTTTATGATTCCATTCTTTTTTCCCCTTCTTGATTTGTAAGTTTATCAATGTTTGATGCATTTGGATCATTCATTCAAGCTACAGACCACTCCGAATAGCGAGCGTTATTTTATAACCACCCTGTATTACCTCGACCATTCTAATCACTTCTGTCATATCAGGGTTCATTCCATGGCCTCGCCAGGTAGCCAACCCGGAAACAATCGAAGTGATCCCTTCTTCTTCCACAATCAACGCATGACCCGATTTATTTGCATTTTGAGGTGGCTAGAAATGGCCTTTCCGCACACATATACGCAAAAAAGGAAAAACCTCACGAAGTTCTTATCTGGGGACACGTTTCCGGTTCTGCTGTTCATCGGCCTTTGACCACCAAGACGATTGTCCTGACCCTTCGACGTATCATCTGGCTTGTTTGTTGTGATTGCGCCGAGGCGATAGCTTCATGTTTGTCTTCTATTTTGACTCTATCGGTTTTATAGTGAAAACGAGATTTATTCTAATATAAAATGGTTTTAATGACAACATTACCTTGTTGGACTGCTCTTGATAATTAGCTGTTTTGAAGCTAGTTCTTGGATCGGTTTGGTTTTAGAATTTAAGGTAGTCACTTTACTCAGGCTAAAGTTGAAGGCTGTGGTTATTATTATGTATAAAGTTGCCTGTTTTTTAAAAAACTATTTATGGGGGTTCAATTAATTTTTTTACATCAGCGAATTTCGCAATAAATCCTCTTAAAATTGGTATTCTATGTTCATCAAGATTATTTTACCGCTACAAGCAATATCATTAAATTGTTATATAAAGGTGAGTTTTTATCGGACTTTGTCTCCAGATTTGTGCAGATATATTCGTTATCTTCAAAACCTTCGCCCTTGCTTGTTAAGCTTTAAAGTAATCTGTTTGAAATACAATGCGTACCTACGAAACATGTGTGCCTTATCAGCGTTCTCGCTGATTATAAATTCATATGTTATCAATTTTTTTATAAAAAAAATTTATAAGGCTGTTATTCCAAAAAATTATTCAGGATAAATACAGATGTTCGTTAATGAGATTCTGCAGAAGCGCTACTTGTATGATACGTCGATAGAACCGAATAATTTGTTACTTTATTGCCGTGAAAGCAACGTTTCAATATATATGTTCAAGAGTAATCAAAAATAAGTTCGAAGATTTATCTTGTATGCATTCCTATTTATGCATTCTTCTATTTGTTTTTGACACTTAAAGTTGAAAAATTGGAAAGAAAAGTGATTACTGAAACATTTTCTTTGTAGATAACTTTTTCTGCGTTTCGGAAATTACAACATTATTTTATCACAGGAAAAAAAGTAGAATAGCACCTTATGCGAAAATATGAAGTATTTTCATGATTTTCCTAGAATAATGGATACAATACATTTCCTGTATCTGGGTTATTCAATTATGCACCCCTTCCTAGGCAGTGGCTGCTTAGCGCTCCCATGTTTTCGTAAGAATAGGGGTTTGCGTAATAAATAGAGAAAATTGGTGGTGCTATATAAATAGATGGTATCTTTGGTTGCCGGGACAACGTATCTGTATCCAAACCCCGGATTATCGATTGCTTTGGCCCTCGCACATCGATCATTTTCTTCCGTTTCTCTTTGATGCTGGCAGAGGAAAAACTTATTTGCCAATCTCACTAAAGAGTTATAGATCGTTTAGTAGGGTGGGCCGAAAAACTTTTTATTTTATTTCGGATCGCTATAGTGCGGAAAAGTTGCCATTGGTAAAAACATGAAAAATGCGTTAATTACTATTTTTTAAATACTTTATCTTCCGTTCGCGCAATGCCATCAAAGTTGGAAAAAAATTGTCAAAAAACGAAATTTTTTATATATTTTTTTATACACGATACATGTTTTGGTTTTAGTTGCGTTCCTTTATCATGAATTAACTACTAAAAATGCATAAAATCAATATATATGCACTTATTATTATACATTTGTGTCAGATCTGTCAATTTTGCTAAAACTAAGAATTTTCCTCTTTATTGTACTAAGTTGCGTGGCCGGAAGATCTAACACAAATGTATGATAACTGCATATATTTTGATTTTATGTACTTTTAGTAGTTAATTGAGGAATAGGAGCGCAACTAAAAACATCTATCGTGCTTAAAAAAATTATATATATATTTTTGTGTTTTTTGACAATTTTTTGCAACGTTGATGGCATTGCGCGAATGGAAGATAAAGTAATAAAAAAATAATAAATTAGTGCATTTTTCATGTCTTTACCAATGGCAACTTTTCCGCACTATAGCGATCCGAAATAAAATAGTTTTTTTTCGGCCACCCTATCGTTTAGTCTATATTTCTATCGTAGACTAAGATAGTTGTTTTGGACTACATTAAAGCAAAATTTAGACCTATTTTGAAATTACTTCTTTGATCGTTTAATGTTTATTATCTCAAGAAAATAGTCCGTCTTGAATTTGGGAATTATAGTGGAGTTTGTATTTAGGCTTGAAGAATTTTTCCTCCTTCGATTAAGGGGTGCAAAGTTAGGGGTAGATGTAACGTCAACGGTTAGCCAATAATTTATGGTGGCCCGAGCTTACTTATTTGCTTCCCAATCAAAGGAAATGGTAAGAGGTGGTGTAAAGATACCCTACAGGGGTGACCTCGTTGGGAAATGGTAAAATTCATTAAAATTGTCTCTTACGAAATATAGGAGTCTTGATGGCGTTAACTTTCGCGATTTTCGTGTGTAATCAACTTTTCAGTCCCCTTCCTTTAATTTTTTTTTGTTTAACAGCATCATTTGGGAATTATTACATTATTGTCCTCCTGTCTGTGAGTTGATGAAGGTGAAAATTTTGAATTCTTTCCTCCCGAAGTCCTTTTAAGAAAACCTCTGTATTTAGTTTGGTTGTTTGTACAGGGTTGCCACACTTTTTGTAAAAAAAATTTAAGGACTTTTTAAGGATAAATTTCCATTTTCAAGGACTGTATATTCAAACATGCAGCAACTAAATTTCACGATAGTTTTTAAAATTCATTGATTAAACAAATAAGAGCTCTCTAACTTTCAAATGAACCTAAATATGCGTGATAAAATAACCTTTTAGTTATTAAATATACCATCAAAATCACATACTTTGTCTTCTTGAATTATACATAAACAATGAATCAAAAAGTGAAATAGGAACCGATTTACGTTGAAAGTGTTAAAGTCAAAAAATTAAGGACTTTTCAAGGTTGATAATGTTTTTCCAGCACTTTTAAGCACTTGAAAATCAGTTTTTTTCAAGCACTTTTCAAGGTTTTCAAGGACCGTGGCAACCCTGTAAGTACGGGTATTTAACCTCTGCACTTGTTTGGTACGATTTATTGGCTCTTCGGCTTGACTTCTATTCAAGCATTCAATCACGCGTTAATAAGAAGTCACTAAAATTGGGATTTATTAAAAAACACACACGCCATTTCCGATGGAAAAAATTGACGTTTTGATATTTTTTTCTTTGAACACTATGTTTAGATAAAAATATGTTAATTATTATAGATTATATATGTGCTAATTTTAAGCTTTTTTACTCCATGTTACCGGAATTTTCCATTTCTTTTATAAAAGTTCTGCTTCTACGTTTACACAATCCCCGACTGCCATATGGTTCGATAATTGAAATGCTGACAGTTGTTTGCCTTCGCCACGCAAATTCTCGGAAAATGAAAAGAAAAATAAAGCGTTGCGAAAACGAGCCACTCGACAGACGGAATAAGTACGTGTTTCTGTGCGCCTGCGTACCAGGCTCCTGAAGATCTATGTCTTCTCTTCCCAGTGTTCTACGGCGATTTCGTAGTCTCATTTTCCGAACATCTGTCTGAAGGCGGCAAGCAAGCACCATCGAAAACTGTTTGTGTGGAACTTGCATCTCTGGGTAGTGTCGTCATCTATTTCCCTTTGGAAAGTAGCGTGCGTTATGAGATATGAGATGATCGACTGACTTCTCCAGGAAAAGAACACCTGGCAGAAAAGCGATCGCCTAGTTGCTCCTGGCTTGGTGGTTGGACTGCTTTTCATGTTGTCCCCACTCCCCTTCTGGGCTCTATTTTCACGGTGTGGAGGATTGATCTCGGTAGGTTTGATGTTATTCATTTAGAGCCGAGGAGTTGGATGTTATCGTGGGCGTTTAAGTTTTGAAGTACATACTGTTATAAAGTCGCATGACATAGGTGTCCCTCAGTTGTGTCGTGAATGACGGTTTTTAATGATGCGTCATCAACTACTTGTTGAAATGCTTCGTTATGCAGTATCCAATTTGGATAGGTTTTCGAAAAAAGTACCCATTGAGCGATCAAAACATCTGTACATCAACTGTTAAAACCTCACTTCCCAAGTTAGAAAAAGCAACAAGTAGTTTATGTTTATTATTCGAGATGCTACACTATAAAGCCTTACCTTTCCAAATACTTCAAATAACAATGATAATAATAACGATGTATGATTCGGAGACCATGCTTCTCTATTTCTCAAATGGATGAAAGAATTATTTCCTTTCATTATTAATATTTTATACACAAATTTCCTATACAATTGTCCGTAACTATGAATATCAGAACGAACTTTCATTAATTTATGTTACGGCGTGTTAGAGTGTCAGTGTAGCTATTGGTGATCCTGTATTTCTTCTTGCAATACTCTTTGATAATAGCAAGTGTAATGTTACTATCGACAAGTTCCTTATTCAAATAGTTTGCCATCCTTCGCTGTGACAATATATAAAAAAAAATTATCCTTTTAATTTCTCTGTTCCACAAACATGCTTTTCCTTGTGACTAGGTAAATTTTATCGCATGTGTTGCAAAATGGAGAACATTGATGTCATTTGAAATATTTTTTAAACTGTGCAGTAACTGTAGTATTTTGCAACGCCAAATTTTTAGGAATTGAAGCATAAATTTCCTGTCATTGTTAAATGATCAATGTCAATTGTCTCATTGTTTGTCGCAATCGTATCGTTTTATAAGCTGATTCAGATTTATCTTTGAATTAGCCTCAGGGATAGTTTTTAGTTCGTAAAAGGATGTAAAGAGAATAGAGGAGAAAGTTTTTTGATAAAGTGTGACAAGTCTATCACATTAACTGGCAAGATAATTTTTTCGTAGTGCGTTGTATCATGCTTATTTTTATCGTTAATACTTGCTGATAAACCACAAAACGACGACTTTGTGAATAACATCATTATCTTATAGAAACGTTACCTTCAAATCATTTAACTTTAGCCCAAACATAAAACCTTAGTACTGAATATTATTATTTAAAGGTAGAGTTAGCACTATTCGAATAAAAGTGCTGATATTTTTAAAGAGTGGTTTAATGATGAGTTATCAGCGTGAAAGGTTACCGGTCCAAAGTCACCCCATTTGATGGCAATTTAAAGAGTTTTTTTTCATTCGTTTGTCTTTTAACTTGACTTGTCCGACATGAATATTTCAAGGCTGCAGCCTCCGTTTGTCTTATATGTATTTGTTTTTATAAATAAATTTAATTAAAAAGCTCTTTTTTGCAGGACAAATTTTCTTGACAATCATCGTTAATGAGTTAACTTTGAATGTCTCTATAAAATAGAAAGTTTCAAAGAGTAAAATATTCTTATTTAATCATTTATTATCTAAAACTCTTTACTTAACTGGCTAGAATCTACTTATGTTACCAAATACTAATAAACTACTCAGCTATGTCATTTTTAGTATTATTCATGCATTAATGAACAAAGTTTGAATTTGAAACACTCATTAGATTAGATGTTTTTGGAAATTATGTTTGTCTTGTTGCATATAAGTATGGATCCCATTATATTCTTAAAAAAATGCGACACTGGTAGCGCGGCATTGACTATTCGCCATTTCCCCGAACTTTTTTTCAAAAATCCCTTGTAGGTAAGCACTTGACTAAGGTTGCTACTCAATCTGGAAAAGACTAAGATTTGTCGTTGTAATCCAATAACTTATTTTCAAGTGAAGTGTTATATATATTTTTTTTTACTTAACTAAGCAATCGGATATTCATGAATATCAGATTGCTTATTTAATTACAATTAACGAAATATAACACTTAACTTGAAAATAAAATAAGTTATTGGATTCCCACTACAAATCTTAATACTTTTAATGAATATTATTCAATAAAAAGTATTAACCGAAGTGATATATTTATTGTTGGGCGGAATATATATCGAAATAACTTAACCCAATACAACAGTAAATATACATATTGCATTCACAATAGCACTGTTCGTTACCAATAATGAATATGTGTGTAGTAATATAAACGTTGGATTACATTATTTAAAGGTTATAGTAAATAAAACAACAGCGCTTCATAAATTCAACCAGGGCTGATTCAGCGCTGGCTAAATTCCCTACCCAAGAATATTCCCAGGTTGTGGGGGTGGTGCGCAGTATGTTCTGAAATTGAAGCCCAACTGCGCACGACCCTTTACCCCCTTCCCCCGCTTAGATCGATCGAGGCACGTGACGGGCCTGCTTGACGGGAATCAATCAATTTCTCTAGCGTTATCTTATCCTCCCACGCGCCTCAACTTCTTCTTGGCCGACATTCTTGGGATGGAGTTGGAATTTGAATATTTAGGGCTGGAATTGTGTGGGGGTTTTGAATTGAGGTTGGACTCTAATGTTATGTTAATGAGACAAACTTCTTTTACGTTTTATTGAATTGTTGTTTTTGTGCGTCATTTGGTTGAATTTTTAATTAAAAGTTAGTTCGTGCACCAAAACCGACCTTAAGTTTGCAGTATACAAACGTTCTACGAGAAAAAGGGTAAATAGTTCTCATTTTCGAGTGCGAGAATCGAATAAAAAAAGGGGTTTCACATTCAATAAACAATTTTATTTGTTATTTCAAGACATACATTTATTATTTTTATTAGTTAAGCTTCAGTTAGAGTGTAATTTTAATTATTTTTTCCTTCGATTTTGACGTAACAGGGCGCACGAATATCAGGGTCAAAGGAGCAACCAATCAGAGTAGGCGAAATTTCGGCGCCAGCTGCGTTGTTTACCGTTTCCTCCGCGCAGTACATTTCTCTGCTGCAAATTTAAGGTCGGTTTTAGTTTAATGTTATGTTTATGAGACAAACTTCTTTTACGTTTTATTGAATTGTTGTTTCTGTGTTTCATTTGGTTAAATTTTTAATTAAGAGTTAGAGTTCACGATGCAGAAGTTAACAGTCAAGTATGATATCGCAGTTTTGCGGAATTGCTTTTTCAGGCCACAAGGTATGAAATAAAAGTTGTGTTGCTCACTTTGTCTTGTATATGGGTTACGAAAATTCGACTTTGTCTCGCAATCGGTAAATAAATACGTGGGGCTCAAATAGCTAATTATGTTGGAAAAAGGAAATAAGGAGTTCAAAAATGTGTTATAGACTACTAACAAATACGCAATTTTTTTTAAAAATCTAAATACGTTTATTTATGTATGTTGGCTCGTTGCACTGTCCTGCTCATTAACGTTTCTAAAATGATCGTTTTGTTGTGTCTGTGTAATTCAAATATATACTATTTATTTAACTTATATCATTGCATTTTTTTAATGCAATGATGGTTTTTAACACACTATCACCAATGATTTATTTGTAGTTTTTACATTGATTGTGACTCGTAAACATTTAAATGGTTTATTTTATAATTAAGCATTTCTAATTAAGATACTAGGTTCGGTTTGTTCATTCATTGGTGATTTTTGAGAATCGTAAATGCTATTGGCCGAAGTGGAAAATGAACGACCCGGACACAATATCTCAGTTATACTTTGGCGAGTTTCGCCACTGTACACTTTTCATTTGTTTTGGGCATCAGGCATCATAGACATTTTCAGAAAGTCATCCTTTCTGCGATGGCATTATATCCGTTCACCAACCGCAGTGTGTAAACCTGTTCAGAGAATCTGTTTTTTTACCCTGGGATCACAATAATCAGCAGTCACGCGAGACAACGACACGAACGTGCAAATCCGTTCTTCAGAACACGAGTAAGCGGAACAAAATGGCGGTTCCGAGAGAAGTTCCTGAGCGATTTTCTTTGACAAAATATTTGCTTTTACAGTCTGTGTGTTGAATTCTTAAATTATTTACTCAAGCACCTAGTGATTGTGCTGTTTGTACGATTTCATTATCGATACTGCTGTACTGAGCACAGATTTGGTATCTATTTGAGTTTGGTGTACAAGTTGATTTGAGTTTTACGATATTTGAACTGGCCAAATTGTTCAATCTTTGATTATATCTTCCATACCCTCATTTTGATTTTCAATTGGCGTTGGGTGAAAAAAATCCTTTAAATTCTAAAAAGCTATAGTTGCTTTATTTCTATTTTTTGTTGAACAAAATATGATATGTTGCAGTTTTTGTCTTCTGAGAGTTCAATTAAGATTATTTTACCTACACTGGGCTTTTGAATTTTTATTTGAAATAAGCTAATATGAAATATAAGGTGAAAAAAGTATTGCGATGGGGTCCAAAATCCGAAACTGAGATTGTTTTCTACTCGTTTTGGAAGGTGCTGTTTCTAAAAATAGAGGTTTTTGAATACTGATAAGTCTGTCTATAGAATTTTTTAGGTTTTTTCGATATTGAAATTACTTTATGGAGTATATAATTGCCTTTAAATGTTTGGAATTATATTGAGTCGAGTGGTATAATTGAAAGTCGTGCAGGGTTACACATCCCTAGTTTCTATATACATTTAATTTTAGTTATATCAGAATATTTAAAAATGAGAAATCAGCAAACTTGACATGTAGATTTGGTGAGCTGTTTTTAAATTATTAAATGATTTTTTGCATTCTGAAAAGTATTTTCCTTAATCTGTTTTGGAGATATTTAATTTGCAACGAGACTATCTACGAACATCTGTCGATTTACGGAAAAGATAGCTTTTGCGTGATCGAAACAGCGTTTATATGAAGGACAAATAAACTTCCTGGTTCAAATTAGATTGAATTTTTTTCCCAATAATTGCTTGGAAATTAAATGCTTTAATCTTGCTGTTTTGTTATTCAATTATATTTTTTCATTAAAGGTTCTTGGGAACATGAAATATGTTTACTTGGGATGGCTAGTAGTATTAAAAGGCAAACCCATTCAAAGAGTTTATTTTACTATAGTAGGGGAGATGCACCTATGCCACTGTGTACCTTTGTTCACGGCTCATAAATTCAAAAATATTTTTTTTAGGCGTTATTAGTTTTTGGGTAGATGCTAACTTTTTAATGGGGTTGTTTCACGGAGGATCTGGCAATTGCTACACGTTGTTGTTTTCCCTACTCTCTAATTACTTTTGTTTTGGTTAAGTTGGTTGGTAGACCTATATTCAGATGAGTGCTTAGTCAGCACACAAACCTGATTATCTCTACTAACTAACCAAAACAAAACTAAATAGAGATCAGAGACATTTAGAGAGGTGTTAGAGACATGGTTAGAGAGTTAGGAAAGCAAGACTGTATATCTATTGCCAGATCCTCCGTGAAACAACCCCATTGTCTTTGTTTAAATTATGTACTTGTATGTTTTGGATGAAAAGCTGGTGGCAAGTCAAATGTGAAAAAAGTTTCTGGTGGGTAAAAAGTTTTTCATCCTAGTTTTATGTCAATTCGTGAACGATAAATCCAGTTCTATACCTCACCTTTACTGACATATGACGTACGGGCTCAATCTTTATTTTGTCTTAATATTATTTTAAAAGTTCAAAAAGATTTATTAATTCAATTCACAGCATAGAGTAGACCTAAGGTCCAACATCCTGCATTTCAAAAGGGTTTTCGAATGTGTTAGTTTCGCAATTATTTAAATTCACCTCCCTTATTTTGTCTCTTACACACCGGTCGAGACTCTCCGAAATTTAGAGCACTCGTGATATTCTTTCAAAATTGAACAATGGCGCATTTGCATGTTTCCGCGATTCAATTAATTTTAATACTCTTCTCAAAACAACCATCCCTAATGTATACGGGGGAAGTCAGCGCACAACGTTGCCGATCTGGCATGTATCTGAATCGTTAATTTGAATTTCAAATTCAATAGCAAAGGGGTACCTGACGCAATGCCTAGAAAGGAATTCTTGGAAAACCGGGCCTTACTATTGGGAGGTGTTTTGTACTTTTCTTTTTTATTCCCCCATCCATTGATCTGCCGTGTGTGTGAGGGAAACCCAAAAGTCTTGTTATTTTTTACCTGTTTAAATTGTCTCCTTTCCTAATTGTCCTTTCAAACTCTTCAAAAACTGTATTTTAATTGCTAAGTTTAACTAATATGTAATTTGTTTTATTAAAAGCGAATAATTGTTTTCAAAATAATTATTTTTTAAATGTGCTACACTGTAACGTAACACATACTACTGACTGTGTGAATATGTAGTAATGGAGCGATATTGGAAAAATAATTCAAAATTCATTAAATCTGTTGTGTAAGATATGCGAAAAAGAAGCAAAGCAAAATAGTAATGCCGTGTTGACCATCAATTGTTTGCATAAAGTTTTTTTTTAAAGTAGTATTTGTAATGTAAGCTTAACCACTTGTACACTTTTTATTATGCTTGTAACTGTTACGTTCATAAGTTTTACAGGGCTACTTTCTAATCTATAAAATATCAGTCCACCATTAATTCATTGAAGTATACGATTTTTACTACAGATTGGTGCTTTATTTATTAAAAAAAATTAGCCAATAATCAATATTAATACACTAGTAGTTCGTAAAATCGGAATTTTATCTTGAAACAAGATTATCCACACAAATGAATAGTATTCTGTGAGTACCACGTTTCTAGTTGACAATATCACATTTCTAGTTGCGGATTTCTTAAATTAGAAGATTAAAAAAAAACAATAAAATTTAAAAGCAACAACATACACAATCAGCTTTCCACAAACAACCTATACTATCCCCCCATCGCAATCTGAATAATAAACCAACAACAAAAAAAAACGCTCTCAAAGGAATAAAAATACGAAAAATAGGCTGGGCCGAATAAAGTTGCGCAGGTCTAAAGGCGGAGCTTTCACGTCGGCCCCGCGCTGTCATTGGCCAGGCTGCCGAGATAAACAGAGGCCTGAGTGAGGTTCAATGATCAGCGCATGATTTGTAGAGGTGACCTTTACGCCGTGCCTGGAGAGACTACCCGATGGGAGAGCTCTTTTATTTTTGTGCTGCTGGTGGGGAGGGAATGCGCGATCGGTTGGTCACGCAATGCTGCGAGTCCAAAGAAAAGGTTTTTTTTTTTCTGTTGCGGTGCTCTTTTCTTCTGTTGTATGTATCCGGATTGGGTTGATTTTTCAGAGGGAAAAGGGGGAATTGCACTGTTGTTGAAGTGTCCTTCAAGATATTTAAGAAAATGACGGGCTTGAAGTGTTATTTAATAAGTTTTTAGTTGAGTTTTTTGAGAATAATATTTAAAAAACTCATTCACAATTTCACATTAATTTTTTTTGAAGTTTGCGAAATTTGCCGATCATTTTATAGAATTCACTTTAAGTTTCAATACAAATGTGTTCTTTATGATTGAATGGTACAAAATAATGCTCGATGAAATACTTTCAGATATAATTTACATTACACTTAAGGGCAAATTCGGAATACCTTTATACGGAGCTACGTTTTTCATGTTTACTATTACTTACTCTAAAATGGCATTGCTGGATTTGGATAGAAAATGACCCTTTCTGGTCTACTTAACATAAAATTTATATGTTTTGAAGTATAGTTCGCTTGTACACACCGAATATCGCTTAGGAAACCCAGCAACAATGTTTTGCAGACTTCATTGACACTGAAGGAAAAGTTAATTTACATGTTGCTTAGTCACCAACCTAATCACGTTGTTAGACATTCTCGTATTATAAGGGGAAGTTCCTAAATGCGAAGAATAACATCAGTTGCATCAAGGTTTTCGTAAAGATAGGGAAACTAACTTTGGACAGTCAACCGCATTGTGTAACAAATTTCTAAGTTGTAAAATGTGCACGTTATACAGTCGCAAAATAACTTTTGTGTGTTTCACTAACTAGTTACTCTCTTTGCTGTTATGTTTTTAACGCAACCCTCTTGCGCTGTGTTCCTCGGTAAAACAACTAAAATGTAGAAAAAAAAAATTCTTTTTCAGTTGATTGTCAGTATCCTTTACAAATAATTTCGTATGTAAAAACTAAGTACCCAGTACTGAACGGTATAGCCGTAGAGTGCGAACTTGTTTATGTACAAACGGGCTCTCTAAAATTTTCAATTTAGGGCCTAATTGAAAAATGTTCGAAATCAGGGGCTCCAACCACAAGTGTACTTTTGTTGTATAATTGCCACGGTGTTTGTTTAAATTAAAATGAAAATATTAGTTAATAGACAAGTAGTCTTTGATAAGTTGTCTCTGAAGTTTAAGATGTGTGCTCAGTGTTTTCTAGTTCAAAATTTTATATGATGTTTTATGTTCGTGTATTGTCGCGAAATATACTTCCTTCTAGTGAAATGAGTTTTCTTCCAGTATTTTTTTTAACATGTACATACTTTAAAAAAAAAAACTTGGTTTCAAAATAAGAGTTGGATAATACGTAACAGGTTAGTTACTAAAAGAAATAGAGAAATACACGGTCGGGGAAAGTTCCGAGTTATTACGCAGGAAGCTAATCAAAATCCAAGCTGGCGGCGCCGTATCAGGTTATTCCAGTTGTAAAAAGCAGTTCAAGGTGCAACTTGCTAATCATCAAACTGGATTACTTTTTTTTTTGTATTTGAGATTGAGAAGTTGCCGAATTACACGAACTCGTATTTCCACAAGTTTTCATATCATTCTTCATCCTTTTGAATATTTACTCTTGTTATTGCATTTTTTTGCATGATCTGATATTACCATATTGGGAGATTTTCCAGTGAGGTTTGAAGTGTCATTATACCTAAGCACATTTTTTTTTATGTGTCGGTCATAATCCTACTTCAATTAAAGTAATTTGTATTGTCTGCCTGTAAAATCTGATTTGTCAGTAAAAAGATTTTAAATGTGACTATGTCAATCAAAGTCTAATCGTCGTCCGTCAATTCCAATCATGAGTTAGATAGCTATTTTTCCGATAGCTATTCTTCCGAAAATGTCGTGGCACTGGTGCACATAGTGGGCACCTGTGAAATGATTCTAATAAGTTTTACATTAATATTGATAAATACACAGCCTCTGTACAAATTGAAAAAAAAACACCTAATATATTTAAAAAGAATTTTTAAACACAAGTTTTTTTTTTGTATTTTGATCATAAAATTCACAATTTCTTAAAAAAAATCTTACATAACTTATTCTGACAAAATTGGTGTTTATGAAAGAAATGTATGTGTTGCATACTTTTTGAAGTAAGTGCAGCAGTGATACGACATTTACGGCAAATATGAGTCAGCGTATAGGTGCTGTACTTAAAAGATATTAAATTTATCGTGAACTTCGCGTTGTCAAAAAATCTGGGGGGGAAAAATCATGTAAAGATAATCTTGGACATGAGTATATATCATACCCTATGTTAGGGTGCAAATCATGTTAAAAAAATACAATGTATCTGGGAACTACTCCTTTTAATAAGAAATTTTGAAAACCTTTATTAATGAGAATATTAATTCGGTATTCATCCATGATAACATTCGACGAATGACTAATATCCCCGGGTCTTCTCACGTGGATGATCAACCTGTGTCATCAGGTATATCTTACCAACGCAAAAGCGCGGGAACTTAGCCTATGGCAAAACTTAATGGACAGAATGAAACACTCCTCCTTGTCCTTGAGCGAGCCAATTTTTTTATAAGCAAAATGTATATAATTTAATTCAGCTAAAGAACAGTTGCTTTCTGTTCTTTTGTTTTCTTGGTAGTGCATACTATTTTTTAAGTATGGGTTTTAAAATATCGAAGATCTGATTTTATTTTTCCAAGGTTTTGAAGAGTTCAATTAGTGGAATTTAAATGAGCTGTCTACACTCTTAAAACAAAAGAGTGAAATCCACTCCAGTAGAAGTGCATTTTCGACACTGGAAAGGAGTGAATATTAACTCAGACTGAGTTAAAATCACTCGCTTGGAGTGATCCTGTCAGAGGTTTAACACACAAAGGATCCACCCCTCCAGGAGAGGTGCATTTTCTAGACTGGAGGAGTGAAAATTAACTCGGACTGAGTTAAAATCGCTCGTTCGTTTTAAGAGTGTATCTGTGATGTGGATTTCTTGCAAGGACATTGATACAAATTACAAAATACTTTTTTTTTTAAAATCGTTACTGAACTTAAAATATTTAAAATGCTTCCAATAAGTTATCCATGTACAGTAGACTCCCACTTAACCGGTCTTCGTTTAACCGGATCTCCGCTTGAACCGGGCTGAAAATTTCCACCCTTAAAATGTTAAAAATAGCTAAAAAATACAAATTTTTGGTTATTTCAATCGGTTTTCAGTGTCGCACATGTTTCAAACACTTGGTTTTTTGGGGAGAATGGGGGGGGGGGGGCACTTGTTGACATTGGAAGGCTGTGGGGATCGACCGTCAAGTTGTCGAATTGCTAAACTTCGACAAAAAAGTTCAGATTGTTTTTTACGGTATGTACCAAAAATGTAAAATACTAATAATAATATATAACATAACCTGTAAAATGACATCTTATTTCAATTGTAATGTATTTCATGAGGCCAAATATAATCAATAAACAAAAGTGCAATCAAATAAACATCTAAATTTCAATTTATTTAATTTCTCCGGTTTAACCGGATTTTCGTTTAACCGGCCTACCCTCGGTCCCATTTAAGCCGGGTAAGAGGGAGTCTACTGTACCTGTATTTTTTTCCCAGTGATATTTAAAAAAAGTACTGAAGTAATTAAAGATTCAAAGAAAGAATTTGATAAAATTTTGGATGTCATTTTGTTGAATCGTTTCGCAATTAAATGAATTTGAATTGAACATAATTTGTTTAAAAAATATTAACTACATCTAACTTGGTTGTAGAAGCTTACAAATTTTGGGAGTAATTATACCTGTTTTAAACAGGTGTAGAGGAACATTATATTCTGGCTTTTGAATATTACCTATTTGCATCCGTACGAGGCTACCTTATTAAAGACTGGCATTTCATGTTTTTTTAATGTGTGACAAATTCTATACATGATCTTTAATCTGTAATGTAGTGTCCTTGAATCTTGCATTTTAATACTTGAACACTTCCTGAAACGCACACGTCGTATGTTGGAAATATTTTAATGACAGAATTCGTTCTAAATATAATCGCTAATATTTTTTTTTGCTATATAATAACACATTTGTCCTTGTTAATTTCTTGTTTGTTTTCATTTAAGAGAAAACCCCAATTTTTTATATTTGCTTCTTTCCTTGCAACTTTTAGTTGATAACAATATGGTTAGAATGAATATTTTTATTTAATATTTGGGTATTGTATTTTCTCTGCTAACAACGAGTCAAAATGTAAATATGTATTAGAATTTTGCTTCAAACATTTGGTATTTGTTTTGTATGTATTAAAGAAGTCTTAGGTTTACAACTAGGGTTATATCACTAGTTGCAAACATATATTTCTGTCTTGGCCTTCAACTTGAACTATAGCAAATTATTTTGAAAAATAATTTTCCTGTGAACCGTGATTACACAATCAAATCTTTGTATATATTTTTTACATACCAAACAGGCACAGCCCACAATGGGAGAACAAAACATGTGTACATTTTAAACTGTTGCCTTCGCGTAAAATTCCAGAACTTTAACATTATGTAGTGTAAAAATATAATAAATTAGCATGATTTTGATTTTATTTATCCTAAAAATTTATTAAGGCTCATTGGGAAAATGTAAAAAATGCAACATCCTTAAACAATTTTTGCTAAGTAGAATGTTGGTATGCTAAATCAGGGTGGCTACAGGATCAGGGAAATCAGGGAATCATGGAAAAGTCAGGGAATTTAATCAATCTGGAAAAATCAGGGAAAAGTCAGGGAAAGTGGTGATTTTTGTTAAAAATCAGGGAAAATTTCCAAAAGTGCCATTTTAACAGGTAAAAGAAAGGATAAAAAAAAGTTTAATCCGGAAAAGGCTTTCACCTAAGTAGTTGAGTTGCTGCTTAAAGTCTTATCATAACTAAGAAAATTTTTATATGGGCTTTAACGCTTGCTTTTTTTTATAGATTTGTTTTGAAAAGCTCATTGTATATTCATTAATTAAATTTATTTTTTAAAAAAAATCTTTTTTAATGTTAAATATATTAGAAAGTGGTTTTACAAATACCGGAAGGAAACCAGCATGCTAATATAGTTCATTGCCGCTAATCAGGGAAATTTCTTGCATTCAGCCTGGAAAATCAGGGAAAAGTCAGGGAATTTGTTTTCACAGATTCTGTAGCCACCCTGTAAATGATATTTCTAAAAACTATTTTAGTGGCCAGAGTCTATTTTTTTAGAGGTGTGAAAAAATATTACTAATTTTAACATTATTATTTTGAATCTACACTCTTAAAACAAAAGAGTGAATTGCACTCCAATTGGAGAAGTGCATTTTCGACACTGGAAAGAAGTGAATATTATCTCAGCAGACTGAGTTAAAATCACTCGTTTGGAGTGATCCTGTCGGAGGTTTAACACACAAAGGATCCACTCCAATAGGAGGAGTGCATTTTCCAGACTGGAGGAGTGAAAATCAATCAGACTGAGTTAAAATCGCTCCTTCGTTTTAAGAGTGTAGAATTTAAGTTGAATTGGGATGCCATCTTGTGTATTTGTTACGTTGTGGAAAAGTCAGAAATCCTTTGCTGGATTTCGTTCTTCAAATAGAACCTTTGACACTCATCAGCCGTCTCTTCTTTTATACTTGCAGGTATGGTAAAGTCCAGAGTGTGAAAATCCTCCCCAAGAAACAGCAAGAAGAGGATAACAGCGCTTGTGCAACCGTCGCGTTCATCGACATCAAGTCTGCGTCCAAGGCCCACAATGCGGACAACAAGATCGACGACAGGACTCTAAAGACTGATTACTACGAACCGCCAGCCTCCAGTACAGCCTCCTCTGCCATCTATATACACGAAAGAGATGACACTCTAGTACGGCCGGCACCTGCGCCCTATGCGGCCGGTCGTACGCCACGCTATGGGTAAGTGCGCCACTCTAGAGCGAGAATAATTGCTTATAGTGTTGAGGTAATTACCCTAGAGGACTCATTTGATGGAATTTCTGTATTGTAGGGCTTTAATAATTGGTTTTATTTTGGCTGTTCAGTGTTACTTCTTGGTGACATAGACTTCAACAGTTTTGTAGTGACACCTGTGAAAGTACAAGATATATTGTTATTGGCGTATGAGGTTTTTGCAGTTAGTATCGAATAGTTAAAAAATAGACCAGACAAAAAAAATTATTGTCTTGATGCATTACTAGACTGTAGTCCTTACTATTACAACGCAAGCTTGCTTCCCTTCTCGTTTGGTTTTCCTGGAAACGGCATTATGGTCTCTCTTTTCGTTTCCCCCCTCCACCCTACTTGGGTTTGGAGAGCAGTTTCGACTAGTCTCGCAGCATGGCCACATACAAGGTAGGTTTAAAACACCGGCGCTCACGTCGTTTCCTGTAAAACCATATGAGGTGGGGGGTCGGTCAAGCTTTCATTGTAATCGTAGACTATAGGTAATTTAAAGTACCTTCTCATCTAAATACAACATGAATTATGAAAAAAAGTTTAACTTTCATTTCGTACTCTTGAGAAATTCACTGACAGCATTAGTCTTTTATTTTTAAAGAAAGCACAGCAGGCAGTAGTATGTATATTCATTTAACGAAAGCTTCTTTGGAAAATATTCTTCCTATGTACGCAGCCTAAAAACTAAACTATTTAACAGATCTTAAAGTGATTTATTAGTTATGTAAGCAAAAAGAAAACCACTAAAGAAAAGTAATCTTATTTCAGGAACCTTTTTTTTTACAGATAACTTTCAATCAAATGACTTTTCTATGGTTTAACTGTTTAATATTTCATTTAATTGGAATAAATTTGAAACCTTTTCTCTCTAGTTATGGTTAACAGATTTAGAGATAGAAAAGATTTTCAATTTCTTAATTTTATTTAAGTATAAATAGCTTTATAAATCTCTGAATCACAAGTCCAAAGCACAATTTTTTAGAGGTTCAATAACATCTTTTGTCAAGGTATTCCATATTTTGAGGTTGGGTTGATAATTTCAAGGCAAATGCTCCCATTTTATTTATTTAGTTGGATGTTTTGAATTTTATTTTTATATCCCATCTCAAAGGTAGACAAAAAAAAAGTAATTGTTTAAAAAGTTTTTCATAATTTTATGCTTATGTTTGTTTTGTTTGTTTACCCATTACAGTCAAACCTTGATGACTTGAAATTGAAAGGCTTATTCCTGAAGTACATATTAAAAATATCTTTAAATATGTCTCAATTGGTTGTAATAATTTATTGATCAAAAGTAATTGAATATTTTTCTGTATATAATTTAAAAAAAAAAAAAAACTTATATGCATCCAATTTTAAGTCTTTGAGATCTGACTGTAATGCAAGTTATCTTTAGTTGATTATTTTTATGTTCTGTTTATTTTGTTGATTTCACATTTTTAGAAAATAAGCTATTTTAGGATTACACCCTTTAGTTCCTTTTGTATTTTGTGGATTGTTTATTTCAAACAAGCCCCATAGTGGCGAACGTGTGTGAGAAGACAAGCTTTATTGTGTTCAATGAATGCACTGTTTCGTGTTACCGCAGTGATGAGTGTACGTGTAAAAATGCCTTGGATATGTGTGATCACGCCCATGGGATTATACCGCTGGATATTTTGGATTACCCAACCCCCTGGATTACCAAGTGATTTAAAATGTATTTGCGTGTGTCCTCGGCAACCTAGTGGATTACTTCTCTTATTTTTTTGGATTTACCGCTGCTTCGCATGGATATACTCCGCTGGATAACCAACCCCGATGGATACACTCACAGGTAACGCAATGGATTTATTCATGTTTGTTTAGCAAGAAGAGGACCTTTGAAGTAAGTGAAAAGTGATAATTTTCTTTTCTCTTCCCAAAAGCAGGTTTAGTTGACTTGTAATAATTGCTGGAAACTCACCAGAGGCAATGGATAGCAAGAATGTAACCGACTTCGGTCTTGAATGATTAATATTAGGCGTATGTTATTTTTCAGCTTTTATTTCAGATGTGTACCAAAAATTTTTAATCAATAATCAAGGGTTCGCATAGAAGTCATCAAAAGAATATAGAGAGAAACTGTTAACTTTTTCATTTTCCTGTTTGAACGTGAAAATGATAAATCAGTGGAAAATGTACAAATAATGTAAAATTTTGCATGTTTATTGATAGCTTAACTTGTTTTTTAAGTTGCACTCTAAATCTTTTGAATTACGAAAGTATTGTTTTTATACATTAGCATACATTTCACGGTTTTGCCTTTTGTTAAATGAAGAGCTAAAGGATATTTTCCGGGAATCCCAGAGGATTTTACTACGCCAGTTGGATTTGAATCCACTGTTTACCGTAGGCAGATTGCATTTTAGAAACAAGTTCCTTGTTCGCTTTTAGAAGAATGAACCTAAGACGTTCTTCTGCTAACCGTTTCGAAACGCCCTTCACTCCGATTTATTATGACAACTGAATATACAATTTTTCAAACCTGTATCGTACACATCCACCAACATTAAACAACAAACCAACCCAAACCCATATTTCGTATTTTTCCCTCCTGAGTCACTCTGTCCGGGTTGCGATTCTCGTGTACCTTTTCATATAAAAATCTTTTTTTTATTGAAAGTGGACAACAAAAGGAGAATAAATAATACTACTAATAAAAAAGAGGCGTCGCATCGGAAGTAGGCCACCTCTAGTTGGCCAGGCCTTTTCTCAAGCTTTTGTGAAACGGTGGGGGCAACGAACTTTGGAACGTGAAGCGTCCACACGAGACTGAGAAGTTTGAGGCTTGTGTTGTTTTTAAGAAAGTTGTTGTTCTTTATTATTGTTGGTGTTTTAAAAGAATTTTTTTTTATTTTCTAACTTTTCCCTGGGGCGTAGATCTTGTACCCTGAATTTTTATTCATAAATTAGCCCATTTTAAGCAATCCACTAAAATTATTAAATATTTTACAATATTAGCATGAAAATTCAATTGAGATTGCAATTTACCCCGTTGTCATACGTTACTTTATCCTCTCCTCCTTTCTTAAACGTACACTCTTAAAACAAAAACTCCCAATTTACCTCAGTCTGAGTGGATTTCACTCCTCCAGACTGGAAAATACACTTCTCCGGAAGGAGTGGATCCTTTGTGTGTTAAACCTCCGACAGGATCACTCCAAACGAGTGATTTTAACTCAGTCCGAGAAAATATGCATGCCTTTAGGGTGTCGAAAATGCACTTCTCCAATTGGAGTGGATTTCACTCTTGTTTTAAGAGTGTAGATTTAAAAAAAATCAGGGTAAATACTTAGTGTTACAAAACTATTTAAAATTTTAAAATTCTGTTAATATTTTTGGACAAAATTACCTTGTTTACAAAATTGAAGTACAATCCGTGCCAACCTGACTTGGGTATAAAAACCTAGTAAAAAGCAGGGGGGGGGGGGAACGTGATTGGTCCGTTAGTTGGAAACTCTCGTAAGGTAATATTTACATACAAAATGATCTTAATACACTTTTCATTCTAATAAAATTGCGACATTTTCTCAAACAATCTGACCTAAATGAAATAGACCTTGTAGTGCGAATAATAGACCTTAAATGAAATGAATGTTTTTAAAATGGATTCACAAATAATTTATGGAACTCTTTACATCCGCGTAAGGATCTTCTCCATAGCATATTTCTATTTACCCAACTTGGGTTGGCAAGGAGTGTGTTGAATTGAAAACTCAAGTCATTGGGAAAATATGCATAGATATGCCTGTATATAATGTTTTTCTGACTTTCAAGTTAAACTGTTAAAAGCAACATCATGTTGTTTCTTCAATATCCTTTACAAGTGGAGTAATTCAGGCGTTGTGGCGCAATGGTAAAGGGTTCTCCATTCCTACCCCTTGGTTTGTTTCGAAACGTGTTTGGCTTTGTTTTGGGTTCAATAAAGCTTTACGCTTGTTGCATTAAACGCCATTGCAAAATCCTTGATTTCTTCGGGAGGAACGTTGGCCTACGCTACGCCAAGTGCTCGAGTATCGATACTCGTTTGTAACATAAAAGTTAACAGTGGTCTATCGTAATGTGGGAGTTTATAAATAAATCCGGTTCCACGTGCCCACGAATAATCAAAGAATTTGCATGTGAATAGTTTTCACTTAAATTCGAATGTAGGTTATTATTTTGTTGTCTGTCTATCGCATCCAACGTCTTGAAGCCTGAAGATTTTTTTTTCTCAATAAAATAAATTTGATTAGTACTATGCGGGGAATAAGAAGTTAAATAAAACTTGGACTATGAAATGAATTTTGAAGAATTTTTTTTAAAATTACCTTTTAGGTTAAATTCTGTATAGGATAGATTTTTTTAATACTTTTTACACCATTCCTAAAATTTTCGCGATCACATATGTTTCTTAACGCTTTAAGGTAGGAAATAACAATTGTCGATAAAGCTAAGTGACTCACCTCTGCCTGTATCTATAATAATAAAAGAAAGAGTCTGTCTGTCTGTCTGTGTGTATGTCTGTGGATCACAAAAGACCTACTTAGACTGCTCTAAAAAATTCGAATTTTTTAATATAGATTCCTTTTAATACCTACGTGTGCACCTGAGGCTTAGTTTTTTCATATTTGATTGTGATTTTTAATTAATATAATTAGTTTTAAAAAAAACGTCATCCACGTGGGAGTGCGGGACCATAACAGGGCTTGAAAATACATGGCCCGGGCCGAAACGGGGGCTTGCCACCATCCTCTATTAGTTTGATTGATTGAGTTTGGTTGAGATATGCACTCGCCCTAAGGATGCTTCATCCTCTATTAGTGTTTGCTTTTTTTAAGTTCGCATGCGCCAACACTAATTTAATTTTGAGTGTATTTTCACAAGTAAGCATGCCTCTAAAAGGAAGCAATGCGAAATTAACGGGTTCCCAGTGATTCGGGACCATACTGCTAGTCATCAATATTTTAACAATCCAAGCTCTAGTTTTATTTTATTGTAGATTATGGAATACCCAACATATTTTTTTCATCTGAGGTTTTAAACATATCCTTTAACTGTATCTGTAAGCCGTATTAAAATGCAGTATTAACTATTAACGGAAGGCAAAAAGGAAGTGTTGTGCGTGTAGAAAAAAAACCCTTTGTTACCTAAAATATCTGTAATATAACTGAAAGGATGTTTGTTTCCCTTCTCCTCTCCCAGTCCTTCCTTTTCCGCTGTAGACTGCATTTACCTATCCCACTTTAGAATTTACTAGTTAATGTGGAATCCAAAATAAAATGTGCCATTGGTTATTAAAGTTTTGCAACATCATTTTTGTAGAAAAATGCTTTTAAATTTTTAGAAGTTCGGTTTCCAACTCAATCTAACTAACCTGTATATCGAAGAACTGATTGAAATCACAGTTATTAGTGGCAGATTAGCCTAAAATGTTATTTATTATAGGCTGGGAAGTTAACCTCATGTACTTTTCAATTTTTTTCCCTAAAAAAATATTGACAGACTGCTGCGGTTGATATAAATATTAGTAAGTATTATATAAATGACTTACAACGACGCAAAATGTATACAAACGGTTCCTTAAATATATTCAAAGTGTAATTGAAAAATTCGCAAATGTGATTATTCTACTAAATTCTGTAGTGCAATCGACATTTCAGCTTGAATTGCTTTATAGAGCAATGTTGTCGCTTGTGCGTAAATATCTTTTGTATTTGGTATATGATAAAGCGGCTGGACATATGTAAATCTTATTTAACATGTAGAAAAATATATGGGTCGTTTATCGATGTATTTCAAGAGTAGGTGTATTTTCTATCGATGATAACACTGATGTTGTTTTGGTTAATTTAATGGCCTAGAAAAGATAATTGGAAATAAATTATGATTAAATTTTCAGTCCTGCTAGGAAATTTTGGTTTGACTCGCATCTGACCCTCTGAAAAAATTTATATTCACCATAAAGTATCAAATTTGTTACCTTTTTTTTTTCTCGATGATAGCATATTTAAAGAAGTGTCAAATCAAAGTGCTAATACATGGGCAACTAATTGGCCAACATAAATGTAATGACAGCCAACTTTCAAAATTAAAGGTTACTTATATCATACAATAAACAAAGCCAAAGGATTGTTTTTGCCAAAATAATTGCTATGCTTATTGTTAAATTTTTGGTCTATTATGGAAAAGCAATAGGGGCTAACACGGTTTTAAAAAAAGAAGTTAATCTGGAGGCTCCTTCAAATTTTGAAGACCAGGCTTCCAGATCCTATTCCTGAACACTGTGACTTTTCTATTTGTTTACTTCGAAACAACGCAACTCATCCCATTCCATTTTCGCTTCATTACCTTCAGGGATGCACTGCTGCCGTCGAAGAAAAACTGGTCTTCACTGCTCAGACTTTAACAAAGAATCCACCTTTGGAAGGTGATGCTTCCAAAGGGCATAACCCTCCCCAGAAAAAGAATAAAATTCAAGACGGTACCCAAGGTCACCTCTAGCAAGTGTTAGGGAGAAATCACAATTGGGGAGGGGTTTGGGTCCTCGGGTAAAAAGGTGTTTAGACAGGTAGAACGATGTGAGAGCGCAGCTATTTTTTTACCAGCCTTATTTTCGTCCGTGGTAAATGCCCAGCGAACCGACAAGCTGTATTTGAGGGTATATATGCATTTTTTTTTTATTTCGAGGTGGAGTTTGAAGAAGCTCATCTCTGGTTGAATTAAAATTAGATGTCATGTCGTGTTTGCTGGCATCGTCGAGAGAAACTGATGCGACTATGTTGCGTAAAAGAAAATGGGAGTTGTAATTGTGTAATTTTCCTGTGACAAACAGATTTACCCAAGAATCACGTGACATGTTAGTTGGTGAATTTCAAAAAAATCAGTGATAAAAAAAAAACTCGACATTCCTTTACAAAAAAAATTATTTTGCATCTCAAAACCGATTCTTTCAAAATGTAAAATGCTTGTAAGAATTTATAAGATTATAAGATTTCGCTTTTCGTTTCAACAGTCAGAGCACCATTATGGTGCAATTTATCAGCGTTTGTTAGTTGGCAGTTAGGTGTGTTATCAACACAAAAATATGTAATGAAACAAGCTACGAAAATGAAATGAAACAGTCTACCTTGTTCTTGTATACAGAACTCTAGTTAGTCATCATTTTTTTATTTTAACGAAAATGCGTAAAACCTTTTTACCTATATCTTTCTTAAAGACTCAAGCACAGTTTTTAGACCAAGACTAGAAGTGACGAAAATTGTATAGGTTTGATTGTAAAACTTAAAAGTAATGTTTGTTGACGCGAAATTAAGAAATATGTTTAATTTAAAAATATAGTTGAATAGTTTTTTTTTTAGTTAAGCAACCCAAATAAAAACCAGAAGAAAATATGTGAATACAAATATAACTTACGAGATCGCAGTACAAGCTAACAGACTTGCGATATTCGATCCCCACCCCAACTACTACCTGCCCCCTTGAGAACGAATGAACTCGTCCGTTTTCTTCTTGCCGCACGCGTGCCAATTTATAACACTGGCTTTCGTTTCAATGATAGCATTTTGCGGTAATTTTTAAAAAATATTGGTTTAATTTTTGAAGAGATTATGTTTGAAAAGTATTCTTTTGTACATATTTTCTTTGTTTTTAATATTATAATCAAAAATAATTATTTAAAATAAGGTTTTATGCTTCTTTCGGTCTTGCATTTGATTCAAATACATATTATAACGCATTGCAAATTATTTAAACTAAAACCGACCTTAAGTTTGCAGTATACAAATGTTCTACGAGAAAAAGGGTAAATAGTTCTCATTTTTCAGTGAGGGGAATAGAATACAAAAAAGTATTTCACACTCAATAAACAAATTGATTTGTTATTTCAAGACATAAATTTATTATTTCTATTAGTTAAGCTTCAGTAAGAGTGTTATTTTAATTATTTTTTTCCTTCGAATTTGACGTAACAGGGCGTACGAATATCATGGTCGAAAGCAGCAGCCAATCAGAGTACGCTAAATTGCGGCGCCAGACGGGTTGTTTACCTAGTTTCTTCCGCTCAGTACATTTCTCTGCTGCAAACTTAAGCTCGGTTTTGGTATAGAAACTTGGTGAATCAAATACAAAATGTGATTTTTGTATTTGTTTTGCATCTCATAAATAAAGTCCCTTCTGCCATCCGATTATTTAAGTTTCAGTCTCATTTCCATGTAATAAAATATATGTTTAGTGTACTGTCGATGTTTATTTATTTATATTCGAGTATTGGCGATTTTGTTGATCGTGTGAACAGAAATCATTTAGTCTTGAAGATGATTTATAAAAACTTGATACATTGTAGGCTGGAACATAAACTTTCTTGCCAGCTAGAGCTCTTTAAAGCTATTTTTAAAACCGGAGTTTAACAACGCAATGCTTTCACGTCTCTGCTTGCGAAAGACCTCCAACTTGAGTGCTGTTTGACGTCATTCACTTAAGCAAAACAAAATATAGTTTTTTGAAAAAAAAATTTCCTAAGCGTCGTGCATTGTAAATTTGTTATTGATTATTTTTCTAAGTACTGTTTTACGGAAATTTCCGTTTCCGAAAACTCACAAGTTACCGTTTTTAAGAAACTGCGTTTTTTGATTATTGGTTGGATTTACATGCTATTTGAGAAAGAAAGTATGAAAATGTGTTCTCGTGCAGCCCTAGAGCAACAATAATGCAATCTAACCTAAAATAAACTCGTCAAAAGGATTGGTCCAACTATCTTAAACGTTTAAATTAACTGACTTAAAATGTCCCGGCACATAAAATATTTCTTCTCCGCGCTATTTAAACCTTTATTTTCCTACATAACTCAAATTTCTGCGGCGACGCCTTTCCCAGTCGTGGGCGGAACAAGAAGAAATCCCAAATATCGATTTATCGTCTCTTTTGTGGAACATCCTCGCTGCTATTTTTAAAAATAGTTTGAAATGGCGTCCCCTGCAATTGCCTCGTCTCCATCGTTTCCCGTTGCTGCTGCTGCACTGAAATCGATTTTACATTCTGTTTCTGCTGGCGAGGGGCTTTATTGATGGATGGGGCAACGTCAGGAGCTGTGTCCGCATTTAGGATGGAATTTTAAGCGAATGAATGAATGTTCGGTTACTTTGTTTTATATTGCGACTAGAATGGGTTTAATGTAACCAAGTAGGTTTGTTACAGAATCTGTCACTTAAACCGCTTCCACACAATATTTGTGCTCAAGAACAAAAAAAAGGAATATTTATACACCTCCAGAAAGAATTTCGCCAAACATTGCCTTTAGCCAATAATTCATTTCATCTTTTAGTCACCACGATTTCCCATCTACATTTCTTTCGAAAATTCAGGAATTATTTATAGTTTTTTTAAATTAGTTTACAGTTCGAAAATATGTAATTAGTAAAATTGATGCTTTAAAAATAAAAGCGAACTTTTGCATGTTTTCCAAAGTTCGCTATGCGCACCTTCCCTCATACATAATATCCGTTGCATGTTATTTCAATATAGAAGAAATTTTTAGTTATTTAATTTTAAATATACTAGTACTTCCAATTTTTAAATTCTTTTATGAAATTCGGGATGAAACCTAGTCTAGTGTATAAGCTAAAATGACGATTTTGTTCGGTTATTATTGGAAGGGTTCCGAATACAAGTGAACAACGTGCAAATTTTGTCATTTTCGTGTTAGTAGCGCAATTACATACACACTAAATATGTGGAATTTCAGTTCAATTCTGGAAATAGTCTAGTTCAGATAATTTCCGCCGGTAGCTAAATTTTAAATAAAATGTTAAAATTATTTTGTTAGATTAATATAGCTTTGACTTTAGCCCTTTGAAGCACAAAGATGCTTTTTATGGAATTGGTCCACTTGTAATACGTGCACCCCCCCCCCTTTCCATTTATATAAATTAACTATTTTTATTATTTCCTGGGCTTTTTTTATTTTCCATCAAAATAGTTTAGAAAAACTGGAATCAAGTATTTTAATCGAAGATTTTCTTTTGTGTTAAAACTGACCATTAAATAAGTTCACACAATTCAGTAAATAGACTTCTCTACATTTTTTTTAATATAGCTCGAGACAATATTTATTTATTTTGACGCATAGGGAGTTTGCGCCAATAAATTTATAATAAACATGCTTTCAGATGGAAATTTACCTAAGTAATTCGAATGTTTATGTACTACGTAATATTGAATCTTGTTTTTCAAAATACGAATAGTTTATATGGTTTCATTTAAAGTATGACTCACGATTTGGAAATTTACTTCATACAATGGAGAAAAGTTGCGAACTCAAGTAATTACTATTTCGAAATTTACTAAAAGGTCGACATACGTAATGAATCGCATATTTTTAAGAAACATTCCCTTTTCTTAATTTGCAGCGTAAGGGTGATATCCAATTAAAAAAAAGAGAACGCTCTCATTATAAATCTAAAGTAATCTTCTATAAGCTTCACTGCCAAAATTAGTTTTGACAATGTATGATGCATAATAAACTAGCTTTGTAGTTTTTAATTGAAAATACAACTTCAATTAAATTAGTAAAAAAATATAATCTTTTATCCTCGGCAGCTTTTAACCACAACAAAGAAATTAATGATAACTGAAGTATTCAGAATCACATCACGTGATTGCTGTTAGAACAAGTTCCCCAATCCGGCTATTCCGGATGGCGATTTTTTTTTTCTTGACTTGATATCTCTCGAGGTAACATAACAACCTCGTCATTGCTACCGTCCAATCAGATGGCCAGAAACGTGAAGAACAAAGAAAAAGTTAAAAGAAAGAAAGGCCTTATGGCTAATGCCCGCCGGTCATTTCGTGAGAATTTTTACGAATAGCATGCTCCGCGAGCAGCCGAAATGGCTTGATACTGGTTCGATATTGATTGAGTGACGTCACTGGGCGCCAGAATGATGCCCTCTATTATTAATACGATTCAGGTGGAACCCGAAGACATTTTAGTTTGGTTTTTGCTTCAATCTTATTATTAATCGTATTGAATATTAGATTTTTGATTGAGCGAAAGAAATGTGTTGTTGTTGGTTAATTCTCAATCCCGCAATAGCTTGTTTTTTAAAGCAATAATTTTTAAATTGCTCCTTTTGTAAGCCAATGTAACCCGCAGTCGTTAAAATGCGATGCACAACTGATAACATCTGTAATTCAGTTACAGAAATGCCATTCGTTTAAATTATTTCAAATGATTAAATTTCTTTTGTAGTTTCTTTGACCTATTTTTTATGGTATAAATCAATCGATCATTTTAATTTTGAAAGGTTATTCTAAAAAATTGGGCTGAATTATATATACTAGTGTTTTTTCAAATGAAATCAGAGTTAGATCCATTACATTTAATAGAAAATTGTTTCTGCTTATCAGTTTTATATGGAAATAAAAACTTCTCAAGCGAATTAAATATACGAGTTAAATTTATGAACTTATTAAATTTATGAGTGAATAGTAGCATATTAAGTACCTTATTTAATGCGAACAACATATGACTTGTCTTCAAAATCCTGATAGCGATGTTCCACCATATTAAAAATAGTGACGCAGTGTTTTCCGAAAGATAAGATTAGGCCTTATCAAATTGTATGTTTTTGTCCTCTCTTTCTAAGAAACATGTTATATAATTACACTAGCCAGTCTCTCTTTATCTAAGTTACAAGAATACTAACGTATTCTTATACTACAGGATCAAGTAAAAATTATTCTATATTTGATATACTGAATTTTTTTCGTAAAAACCTAGTTTTACAACATTTATTTGCTGAGTTCTTAAACTTGGGAAGAAAAATGGAAACTTATTTGAGACGTGTCATTATAGAATTAATAGGCCATTTGATTTCATCTTTTCGAGGTTCGTCTGTATTATGCATGTGTAATATTCTATAATCTATGTCGTTTTCAGGAGGGAGCTTGTTGTATACTAAATAGTAACATATAGTGAGTTATAATATGAATTTTAAATTTGTTATTCTAAATTTAATTCAAAACATCGAAATATGTACCAATTTCATTTTCAACATCAAAGTATTTCCGATGTAAAGAGGGGAAACATAGCGAGTTTCAATGGTTAAATTAATCCATTTTTTTTTAAATATGTACATACAATATTATCTCCGCCTCTATATATTAATATTTGTTTTAATTTATGAAATGTATTATAAAGCAAATGGAACCTATTTTAGAAATACAATAATCATTTATTTAAAAAATAATTTTGATCGAATATTCTATTCTTCACCTGTAATTATAGTGACTGAATCCAACTCCAAACATTTAAATTCGTCAATTCAACAGTGATGAAACATGAGACTATGAATCTAGTGCACCTTTTTGAGGCGCTTGACTTACCTTACGTCTGCTTAGATTAGAAAATATTCTTTTCATTTTAATATTTTATGTAATAAATTAGGAGATGGAATGAAACTGGATAGTACATAATATTAATAAAACGAAATATTTTTTTTAATTTCAACATTTATTTCGCTTAACACTCAACCTGCTTCATTTATAACCTTACCCTCTCTGTCGATACCTTCATGTGAATAGTTACATTTATGGATAATTCCCGGAAGCATTATCCACAACACAGAGAACCGTTCTCATTCATTCAACTAACAAAGCAGCGTCAAGGGTCCTCTGCTTCATAATACGTACGACGTATATAATATATCAGTGGAACAAACAGTCGACTGCTCACGTCCATCGTCTGGCTGTCGAATGAAGCAGAAAACTGGCACACCACAAAATGGCAGCAGCGAGCGAAATCAGTCGTCCATAGCTTTTTTTTCCGCCTACGTGGGAAGATATTTATGTATAGAAATCCCGCCCGAAAAGAGCTATTGCAGCAGTAGCACTACCTCTACATGGAAACGTGTTTGCCTCGTTCTCGTCGGAGCGTTTCGGTCTGCATTTATCGATCGTGCCGTCTCGTAAAGAGCCCCCTCTACTGCCTACCTACCCTCGGGTTCCGAGGAATGGACTCGGTCCTCCAGCCCGGAATAAGCGTTCTTCAGTTTTCTGATGCAATGCAATGGCAATCTCGGTTGCTAGGCAAAGGTTTTTCTATTTGCTGAAGAATTATTTTTGGATATACCGTTTTTTTATCTTTCTCTTTTATAACTGCGTCGTATTTTTCGTTTCTTTTTCTTGGTTTCCGATTTAAGGGATGTAATTTATGATTTATTTTGCTCGATCTGTTTCGAATGGGCTGTCGTTGGTGTAGCAACAAATGGTTATTTTAATGAATGATGTGCCATTGAATTGTATCAGAAATTTTTAAATGGGGTTATATGTAATACCATGAATGATTAAGTTTCGTTTTCTTGTTCGTTATGCGATGTTTATTGATTCAGTTTCAAAGAAGAGTATTTTACTTTTTCACTCCGTTTTGTTACCTTTATACAGTTTATTATATTGATCTTTTTAAAATTTTTGTAAACGTCAAATGAGCATAAGTCCATTCACTTATGTCTTTTGAATTACCGAACCCTTTAATATTATTAGGTAGGAGTTTTAAAAGCAAGTTCAAGCAGTTGATTAAATTACCATTGCCACTCACAACAATTGCACGAGAAACTTGGTTTATGCGTAGTAAAAATTTATTTTTGTGTTATAAGTCAGTTAAGAATGATGTTATATGTCACAATGAGATTCTCTGATGGTTCGTATTATTTGTTTAGAAAGAGGTCCAAGGTTTTTTTTTTAACGCTGACGTAATTTTTGATTTACACTTAGCATTTATTTTTGAATTCGCCTTTCGCCAATTCGATATTCGCCTTTAATAATGATAAACTTATTAAAATCCTAAATACCTATATGGAGTTAGTGTTTTTACCGCTTTTTTGTATTCTAGAATCATCTTTTTTGTGTATGTATTGATCTTGCAAAATTAGATGGTTGGTTAAATACACATTTATCTACAAGTATTTCAGGGTTCTTGTGATTTTACCCGACCCCCCAAAAAACCGGGTGGATAAAAAAAACCCACTCTAAAACTATCAAATGGACAATTGAACTTAAAATAGCATTTACTTTAAATTAATAAATTTTAAACTTTTTATTAAAACAAAAAATAATTATTTCATATAATTTTCAATTAATATTTTATTATTAATAACATACTTGAACTTTTTTGTACCTTTTAATTTTTAAAATACATTTACAAATTAATTCTAATTTAAATTTGTATAGATACAATATTCTGGGTTGTATACTTTGTTTACACAAACAAGACTTGCTAATAAACAATGTATTTTCAAATTTAAATGTATATTTGTACACAAATTAAACGAAATTAACACCATGAAAAAAAGTTTTTTTTTTTTTTTTGCAACCCTGAATTATTTTCCTGTTTTCGAAATTAAAAATATTTTTAAAAAATAAGAAAAAGCCTCATTTGTATTTTCCTATAAATTCTTGCTTTCAAAATTTTTATGTGTTTGGATTTTTTTTCCCTTCCTAAAGTAAATGGCTCCTTCAAACAGATTTATAACAAATAGCATTGGGAAATGTTGTCTAAATATGGCGATTAAATGCATAAATTTGTTTTAATTAGTTATATATTTTATATATGTAAACGTATGTATAATATATGCTTCTTAGTTGCCAAGTCTCCCGATTTAGTGGAGATCCACCAATTTTTGCCCATTTTCCGGGAAGTTTATTAGTAGTTATTATTTATTATATTTTATTATTTTTTTAAACTAACGGAACGTATAGTCAAAATTATAGAGATAATCAGGAATGTTTTAATTTATATTAGAATAATTAAAAAAGAATAAAATTTCGTTTAATTTGTGTATAAATATACATTTAAATACAGTATTTCTCTTGATTTTTAATCCAAAAACAAAAATACAAACATATTTCGTTCTTGCCTAAACTACCAATGGGAGTAAATTGTAATGCATTGGATTTGCCGCTTTTAAAATCGTTCTGAAAGCATCAATTTGACTCATTAAGTACATGAATGTTTTATTTAATTTTTAATCCAGAAAAAGAATTTTAGGAGAAAATTCAAATTTTTCAAAGTTACCGTTTGTGAAGAATCGCTTTAAATAGCAGTCGATAAAGTGCGTCTCAAAAGTTCAGACAAAAGGCATTTTGAGTCACAAAATTTCTCTGAAAAGGTTTATTGGAATTTTTTTTTCAAGGATCAGACCAGTATATATACAATTAAAAATATCATAAATCACAAAGAAAACAACAAAAATAAATTTTATTTAAATTAATTATAAAAAGTACTCAAAAAATCTGTCTCGTAAATATAGACAAAATCGATTTAATGGTCGTTTAATGATATAATTTCGAATTTTTTTTGCTTGAATTGTATTTCTGTTTGATATGATGAAATAAAAAACGCATTTTACAGATGAATTTTAACCAGTTTGTACCATTCCTGGTCCAATTACACCGGTTTTTGACGACTTTTAACATGTTTTTTTCTTATCGGTTAAAATGATTCTTTTCACCGGTTTGAGAAAAACCGGTGTTTAATAACTCGATAAAAGCAAATTTGAGGAGAAATATCGAATGTTATGATAGATTTGGGGTAAAATTTTTGACTTTTTTGGATTTTTTGAAGAAGGGGCAAACTCTACATCGTGTTAGAGTGCACAACATACCAATTCTTTGTAATTTTGGGTCTATTAAATAAAACAAAATTGCCGTTTCTTTCCAGGAAATGCGTCATTACATGTCTTAAAATGCGCGAATCGGTGGCAAAATTTCTCGGTACTGTTGTGTTAGGCATATAGTAGTTATTTACATCTAATTTGGCTTTATATTACGCCAATCACATGCAATATTTCCCCGTAAAAGAGCTGAAACGGCTATATTTGCAGCTTGTATGTAGTAATTGGACTAGGAATAATTCAAAATGGTTAAAATTCAACTGTATGTGTTTTTTAATTCATCACATCAAACAGAAATACAATTCTAGCAAAAAAAAATGCGAAAATATATCATTAAACGACATTAAATCGATTTTGTCTATAATTATGAGACAGATTTTTTAGGTACTTTTTACAATTCAAATACAATTTATTAGTGGTTGTTTTTCGTGTGATTTGTGATATTTTTAATTTATATACTTGTCTGATCCTAACTACCAACATTTTTTAAAAAATAAATTGTGTCTAATGTTTTGAGATGCACTCTAATAAAACTGACTAGTTAACCTTTGAAATACAAAATATCAGGCTAAAACATCACATCGTGACAACTTGATACAAAATTTTTAACGTTGGCAAAATCTGCCACTTGTGCAGGCATGAAATTTTTCACGTATTTAAAAAAAAAAACGCCTTTTCCCCCATTCATCTTCAAAATTCACAAAGGAGTCACGAAGAAATGCAGATTATCGGTTTTAGTACAAATCACGGGGGATTTATGATTTTATTGGCGGATTTTTATGAAAAGTATTTGTAAGATAATCGGAGTTCTAAAACTTTAGGATCATCCGGTTTTGTACAAGATTCGTACTCCTGTTGAAATTTCTATTAGAAATCCTGATTTAAAGATTTTTTTTCGCAGGTTTTTTTTTGTGAGGAGACCTAGTGGCTTAGTGGTAGTGCTTCGCAGTGAGGCTGACCATCTTACCGGGACATATGCCTGGCACTCCATAGCCCTAGGTCACAAAAGTTGAAATGCGCACGGCAGGCCTTAGCCCACTAATGAGCAGCATTTTAACTTGCCCCATTTTTTAAAAAATGATATTGTAAAAATACCTACATCTAGTTTACCTCCTGTATCTAACCTCGTCCGTATTCAGGTAGTTTTTAAAACTCCCACAATTTCCAAACAGATATTTAGTACTATTAACGAAATAATAATATTGAGTTTATAAGGATTGTTTATTATATTTTGAAGATATTTTAGCTTATCCAAGATGTAATCGTGAAACTAGTGTATCCGAATGAAGAATGTTAGGGTAAAATTGTAGGTGAGCATATAATGAATCGAAATGGGGTATTTTGGATGCGAATTAATGGTCTGAATGCGTACTTATCACGAATATAAAAGTATCTGAAAGTTTTTTTAGTTTGTTTCCCCTTTGGAAAAGCTTCAAGATGTGGCATTCATTGTTCTTAGAGCCAGTCTAGATACATTACTTTATTTAAAATCATACAATAATCAAAGGATCTTGGGGACAATTCAAAACCATATGAATACCCTATAATCTCATAATTTCTTCTAATTCATTAATCCATAAAAATTATAGCTTCACTATATTGCCTCGATATTCACCTTAAAATAAGCTCATTACTTTGAGCTCATATATTATTATGTGAATGTTGCAACGCTACTTTGATAGCGTTAAAACCCGCATGGGCCATTGACATCTCCGCAAACGCCTCCTCCAAATCTTCTCCATCTTGTAATAGCTGCGAGCAAACAAGTTTGTTTCCTTTTCAAATTAGTACTTGAAAGACCCTCGTGCGGTCACTCACACGGGGGGATCGTAATCTCAACCCCTGAGGTGATCCGATCCCTGACTATCAATCAGCATCGGAATTTGAGACACTCGTGTGAATGGGAATGAAGTAATTTGCATATGTGTTGCTCTTCTGTAATAAAATGATGTTTGTGTTTACAGTAGACTCTCTTAGAACCTACCGGACTCCGTTTAATCGGATCTCCGCTTTAACAAGCCGAATTTTTGTTGTCCTTAAATGTAAGAATGAGTTGTTCCGTTATTGATTTCCTTATCTTATGTTATTGATTTTGATAAAATAATGGCGAAACTGCGTGGCAAGTTTTCATTATCCTAGCTTCAACAAAGAAAAAGTCGCGGATTTTTAATGATAATTTCTAATGCTTGAAGCATTGATTAAAATTTCACATTACTTTAATTGTGTATTTATTTATAAGGCTAATATCATCAATGAATAAATGTGTAATCAAATGTACATTAAAACCTTAAATTCACTACCCAAGGTACGGTTCCTTTTTTCCCCCGTCAAATTATATAACGAACTAGCAGTATGGTCCCGCCTTACTGGAAACCCGTTAACTTCGCATTGCTTAATTTTAGAGGCATATGCTTACATGTGAAAATACATTCAAAATCAAAACAAAATTAAATTCGTGTTGGCGCATGCGCACTTAAAAAAGCAAACACTAATAGAGAATGAAGCAGTCTCAGGGCGAGTGCATATCTCAACCAAACTCAATCAATCAAACTAATAGAGGATGGCGTCAAGCCCCCGTTTCGGCCCGGTCCATGTATTTTCAAGCCCTGTTTGCCCTGTTATGGTCCCGCATTTCCATGTGGATGACGTTTTTTTGAAACTAATTATATTAATTAAAAATCATAATCAAATATGAAAAAACTAAGCCTCAGGTGCACACGAGGGTATTTAAAGGAATCTATATTAAAAATTTCGAATTTTTTAGAGAAGTCTAAGTAGGTCTTTTGCGATCCACAGACATACACACAGACAGACTCTTTCTTTTATTATTATACATAGATGAAAAAATATAACATTTAAAAAAACTAATATCACAAAATTTTGCATGAATAGGGGAAATTACATCGACTAAGTTTACCGTGATCGCTAATACGCTAATACAAAAAACAAAACAAAAAAAAAACTTTAATTAGTTACAATTTATTGAAAATAAAACCTTTTTTCGAAAACGAAAATTTCTCACTTTATGAATATGTAAAGAATTTCTACTTGTAAATAAAACTGATTTATATTCATAAGAAAGTATAAAATACACGGATCAAGTTGAAATAGGTTGTGTACACTTACATTATCTCGTGCCGCTGACGCAAATCACTTGAGGTTGTGAGTGCAGTCACGTGTCAGCTCTTTTAAAATTGTAAAATTATAGTATATAGCAGGGTTGGCATGGTATTTTCTTCCCCCGGTAAATACCATGTTAAAAAACGGTATTTACAATTCTGTTTTTTTTCGCATGAGAAATACCTAATTATTGAAACAATTAATTACTGAATGTTATTTATTAGGATTTTTGTATTTATTAAATACTATTTATCAAGGACTTAACATTTTTTTAAAAAATGGCAAAACTTCCTTATTTTACGTCTGTGGTAATATAATTGTCATGTATTTTTTTAAAAAAATGTTTTTTATTTAAGTATTCCCATTTACACAAACATATATAATTATTAAAATATTGTCTGTTTTAAATATTAATTAAAATATTTTATAGAACAACTAATTTATATATCTACTTTTATGAACTAATTTTTGAACTCTAAATTTTATGTTTTCTAAATTTAGAAATAAAATCGAAAATGACTATGCTAGGTTTTGACAAAATATAAGTAGAGATGAGGGGGAACAAAAAGTGTGAGCTCAACAAGGAATCTCCACCCAGACAGTGGCGCAATTTTTGCAATGACCGACAAAATACAAAGATTAGGATGTAAAACAGAAACGAAAAACTGGTGCTTACTTTCATAAAACTTTTTATATAAAAGTTAGTTTTGTACGGGGGGAATATCTTAACCCTGGTATATAATAAATGTATCGTTAAATTAAGAGGATTTATCAGCCAACTTTATTTGGATTCTGACTCGCCAGGTGGCGTTACAAACTTTCGCCAAATGATACGTCTGGCGATTTAAAAAAGGGGATACGTTTCTCGTTCTGGTGAGTGGTGCACGGCGAGATTTCATCGCAAGATAAAGAGGATTTGATTGTAATCAAGGGTTGACTAACGAATACTGGTTCCGGTACACGTACACTTTCGATAGCCGGGACGATTTCTGGAAATTTATTATTTGTGTTGCTTGGTTATTTCCCTTTCATTTAATTTTTTTTATTTGTTTAATAAGTTATATTTATTTTGTAAATCTTACGATCTTTCAAGAAGCAATTTCTTTTCTGGTTTGCACTTACTAATATATTATTTTTCTATTTAAAATTATCAAGATGTGATACCGCTACGATTAAAAATGTGCAAAGAGGGTACTACAAAGCATAGTTTAATCTTTTATGTAACTTTTTATCTACTCCACATATAAGTAAATTTTTATATGAAATTCTATAAAATTTACTTATTATAAAACAAATTTTAAAATTTATGAAACTTTAGCCGAAACTAAAATAAATGATAACATAAAACTATTTGAACACATTGGGATTTGGCTTGCGCGCCTAATTTTGAGTTCAAAATTGAAGAAATGACCAAGAAAATGACTTTATATTGTAGAAATATGTACAATCGAAGACTTATACCTAAATTCTGAGCTCAATTTTAATAAGAAATTATTTTAAGAGCTTTTTTTCTAAAAAAAATTTATAAACGTTTTAGAAAAAAGCTCTTAAAATAATTTCTAATTAAAATTGAGCTTAAAATTTGGTGTCTTTGTTTGTACAAATTTGTACAATATAAAGTCATTTTCTTGGTCATTTCTTCAAATTTGACCTCAACATTTCGCGCGCAAGCCTAATCCCAATGTGTTCCAATAATTTTATGTTTGTTATCATTTATTTTAGTTCTGGCTGAAGTTCCATTAATTTTAAAATTTGTTTTATAATAAGTAAATCTTATAGAATTACATATAAAAAAATTATACTTTTATATTGAGTAGTTAAAAAATTCCATGAAAGATCAAACTATGCTTTGTAGTACCTTCCTTCCACATTTTTAAGACTCCTATGATCCCTTAAATCTAGTTTCGTACTTTAATTGTTGGCGTAGCAATCTTTATGTTTGTTAAAACTAATGGCATACTAATGCAAAAGTAGAAACCCCAATGTATAATGAATCTGTCGTATTAGTAGTTTTAAATTCAATAATAAGGTCAGCAAGATACAAACAAACGTGGGTTTATGGTCTCCAAAAACATCTGCAGGAACCTTTTGTATTGCTAGTGACAGTTTGTCAATTTGTTTATTCGGTTGCTCTTGTAAATTAGACACTGAGTCTCTTTATTACAAGCCTTACTCCCGCCACTAATCTGTACATTCGTTCTGAAAGAAGCTTTCTACATTGCACACCTTTGGAGCCGGGAAATCTTGACGTGTTTTTTGCAACTTTTCAAGGCCTCTAAAATAGCGTCGGACTGCGTGATTGGCACATTAAACTTTCAGTACTCTGCCATCAAACGACACATGTTCTTGATTCTCGTCGAAACGCAAGGGTATTATAATAACATTAACTGCCACCTATAACCACTTCCGCACAAGATTTATAACTTCAGAACAAATATAGCCTAACCCAGCATTCAGTTACAATTTGAATCTTCAACTCTAAAAATTGGCCACTATAATTACATTTTTTCTTCCGCAAATTAAATAAATAATCTTTATAGTTTGCTAAATTTATTTGCAGAGTGAAGAATAATTATGTAAAATTGAACGAGTCACATCCTGTAGCATCCTTTCCGTGATCTTTGGCAATGCTTTGAAAATCTCACCTTAAATTACACGAGATTCTTGTAATTAAATAACTATCAATAACTATAATATTTGAAAAAACCTGATATATCCAGAACATTTGGCAATGATAAACATGAAAAAAACTCCAAATTGCACTGATAATTAAAGGAATTAATTGTAAAATAATACCAATTAGCTCTTTAAGCAAAAAAAGTAACACTGTGAACCACTTTCTTAGTAAACAAATATAATAAACATTAAAAAAAATCACATTGTGGTATATTTTTTATAATGCCATTCAAAATCGATTTACAAAGAAAAAATTAATAATCCTTAACATTTCAAATAAGGATTTTCGTGATATTGCTGATGTGGCAACAATAATTTAAATTACTAAATATTAAATTCCAATGCTACTTTAATGGGTCGTTCGTCGACATGACAAGATGACAGATGTCCGTATGGACAAACAGAAGAACAAATAGTATGAAGTTAGGTCCCTGCTGTCCTATCTTTCGATGACAAAAATGATTCTTAAGATCTGATGGATAGAACAGATTTCGTCACCGAAGTAAGGACAGGCAGACGGGACACTTTGGGAAGACTACCATGTCAATACCTTCTTTTCTATTAAAAAAATGTTTCGAATTTTAAAAAAGATTATAAAATATTCTAAAAATAACGTCAGGGCTTCATCCTCATTGACTATACATCCCAGGACCCCTCCCTAAACATTTTTTAAATAAACGTTTATATTTCTCCCTTCAATAAACCCACAGACTACGACCGTCATTTCAGGAATGGTAAACCCAAGGTCACCAAGTGATTCGATTGAATAACTCGTCAAATATTCAGCCAAATGTAACAAAAACTAAGATTTAGGGTTTATGAGGATTCTTAATATTTCTAAATTATAAAATTGGGTGCTGCCATTGGAAATTTTAAAGTTAATAGCATTTTTAATATGAACACGGCTCCTTATGCATTTTTTTTGTCCTGCAATTAACTCATGATGTTATATAAACACAAAGTCAAAAAGGTTCTATAGGATGACTAACGTTCGAAATAATCACTAGTGGGAACTTTTTCCACAGCTGTACATATCAAAATCGCTAAAAGTATCCAATCGCCAATAGCCCTCGTGTAGCTCTAGTGCGACGATAATTTAAACCAAATCTAATCTAAAAGTATCCAACCTATACTACAACTAAAGTAATCAAGTTTAAAAGTCGCCCGAAATTCTTTGACTGGATTTATAATGAGCTCCGCCCACTTTTCCATGTGGTTTAGGTTTACAGTTTGAACGATTTAGATATTGGCGTTTTTTTCCTTCTACGATTTGGCGACATTTATTTTTGTGTGTCATCAAATTTTAAAATCATAGATTCTCGTTTGTTATGAACGTTTTTGTCATAAAAAGTACTTGAAATGTAAAAGCATCATTTAAATTCTGTATTAATATACACAGATAATGCATGAGGGAATTATTTAAATTAATAATAAATCTTTTTAATCAATTAAGCCAAGTTGTCCTACAGATGTCGCCACGATTCTCAAAATGAAGCTTTTAAAAAAAATTAATAATTAAAAAACTGATTGATATTGTTCCTTCAAATCTTTTTTAAATTGTCTTTCATCCCTATTTGCGTATCTGGTGCAAACAGATCATACGTTTAAAAAATACTTTACAAGAAACTGTGATTTGAAAAATAAAGCATTACGTGTATAGGACTGACAGTCCCTCTTAACATTAGTAAATGTGTTGTAATGTATTAAAAATTATTTGTTGCCAGGAAAACATTTTGAATTTCTTATAAGGTCAGATATATTTACAATATCTCTCTATATTAAAAAAAAGTAAGCTTTTTTGATCTGTACGGCGCAATTTTTGGAGTACAACTCCAATTTTTTTACTGAAGGTCTCAATTGGTTTAAGTGTCATGTCCACAAAATAATTAAAAAAAAATCCAATTAGTTTTTTAATTAAAAATTAAAAAAGGCTTTTTTTGAATAAAATCGGAAAAAAACAAAAATTGGCTTCTACGATTTTTCTGAATTTTTGGTATTTTGTAGACTTCTTATGTATGAACAAATTACTAATTACATGTATGTTCAATATATATTCGGTTTGTAAGTTATGGGTTTTTTTTATTTTATTTTTTGTTATTAACTGTCATGCTTTTTGATCTGTACGGCACAATTTTCACCAATTTTCTCCCATTTTTTTACTGAATGTAGAAAAGAGTATAGGTTTTTTGTCTGCAAAGCATTTTTTTAAAATTCAAATTAGTTTTTTTAATAAAAAATAGTTTGTAAAAGGGCAAAAAAGGCGTTTTTAGCCTACATTGAAATAAAAAAAAATTGGCTTCTACGATTTTTCTGAATTTTTAGTATTTTGTAGACTTCTTATGTATGAACAAATTGCTAATGCATGTATGTCCAATATACATCCGGTTTGTAAGTTATGGTTTTTTTTTATTTTATTTTTTGTTATTAACTGTCATGCTTTTCGATCTGTACGGCACAATTTTCACCAATTTTCTCCCATTTTTTTACTGAATGTAGAAAAGAGTATAGGTTTTTTGTCTGCAAAGCATTTTTTTAAAATTCAAATTAGTTTTTTTAATAAAAAATAGTTTGTAAAAGGGCAAAAAAGGCGTTTTTAGCCTACATTGAAATAAAAAAAAATTGGCTTCTACGATTTTTCTGAATTTTTAGTATTTTGTAGACTTCTTATGTATGAACAAATTGCTAATGCATGTATGTCCAATATATATCCGGTTTGTAAGTTATGGGTTTTTTTTTATTTTATTTTTTGTTATTAACTGTCATGCTTTTTGATCTGTACGGCACAATTTTCACCAATTTTCTCCCATTTTTTTACTGAATGTAGAAAAGAGTATAGGTTTTTTGTCTGCAAAGCATTTTTTTAAATTTCAAATTAGTTTTTTTAATAAAAAATAGTTTGTAAAAGGGCAAAAAAGGCGTTTTTAGCCTACATTGAAATAAAAAAAAATTGGCTTCTACGATTTTTCTGAATTTTTAGTATTTTGTAGACTTCTTATGTATGAACAAATTGCTAATGCATGTATGTCCAATATATATCCGGTTTGTAAGTTATGGGTTTTTTTTATTTTATTTTTTGTTATTAACTGTCATGCTTTTTGATCTGTACGGCACAATTTTCACCAATTTTCTCCCATTTTTTTACTGAATGTAGAAAAGAGTATAGGTTTTTTATCTGCAAAGCATTTTTTTAAAATTCAAATTAGTTTTTTTAATAAAAAATAGTTTGTAAAAGGGCAAAAAAGGCGTTTTTAGCCTACATTGAAATAAAAAAAAATTGGCTTCTACGATTTTTCTGAATTTTTAGTATTTTGTAGACTTCTTATTATGAACAAATTGCTAATTGCATATATACCCAATATATAGCCAGTTCGTAAGTTATGGGTACTTTATTATTTTTTTTTGGAATTACAGTCATGATTTTTTAATCTCTACGACACAATTCTTATAGTACAACTCCAATTTTTTTTTGGAACGTAGAAAATGGTCCAAATTTTATCTCCACAAAATATTTTTAAAATATTCCAATTAGTTTTTTAATTAAAAAATAATAAAAAAGCCAAAAATTGTATTTTGCCTACCAAAATTTATAAGTTTTCAACCAAACCAAACACAGTGTTCGAAAAATGTTTTATTGGTGTAATTTCACTTTAAATGATACCAAAAATGAAAACTTATATTTTTTTCAATCATTGTCGCTTAACAATCATTCAAAAATTCACATTATTTTTTTTAATTATTTTAATACGCACATTGATTACTACAACTGAAATCACAGTTGCATTTTTTTCTTGTAATGGCAACATCAACATTTTTTTGTGCTTAACGTGCTTTGGAAACTCGATGGCTTTGGATAGTGGAGTGTTACTAAAAATTTATTCAATTTGTGTAATAAATGGAACCCCGCAAAGCCATGGATCTTAAAACTTTTCAAGAAATGGGTAAGTTGCTGTTTTAAAAAAATAAAATTTAGTTGATACACTGTAATTTTGATTTCTTTAGTTAGGGTTTGTCTGTCTCTTATGGCGAGGTGGGAAAATGGAAAATTGTTGCTATTCCGTTGCAAAATGGGTAAAAATGCGTTGCTATTATGTTTCAAAATTGGTAAAAATGTGTTGTTACACCGTTGCAAAATGGCAACAAGTAACGGTTTTGCAACCTCTTTAAAACGTTGCTAAATTGGTTGCAAATTAGTATTCCTAACTAGACACATTTGCGATTTCATTACCTTTCTTATTTATGTTTTCGCAACGAAACGACTTTTTGTTTCTGCAATGTTTTAAAAAAGAAAGCTTTCTACTTTAGGCTGTGCTCGGGTTCGAATCCCGGCAAAGGCATGAATGTTTAAGTGCTTGCAATGATCTTGTGTTTGTATGTTTTGTGTTATTTGTCTATGTGTTTCTGTCGTCTTTTGTGCGTCTGTTGTAGCGAGCTGGGTAATGGGCTATAAAGCCTACAATCTCCTTTCTAGAGGGCGCAATCACTGTCATTGTAATAAAATTATATTTTCTGTACTTTATGTTGTCATATGAATATATTTGTACTCATTTACGCGAAAGTTATAGGTAGGTACTTTGGGTTCGTCGAATTAACCTCTTGCGATCTGGCATCCCTAATTGGGGACGATGTTTAAAACCTCCTCGCAAACAATTAACGCATTAATTAGTTCCGAAATTGACCTGGTCCGATAGCAGAAAATCCAAATATAAATTTTTCAGCCTTTGATTACAGGTATCAGTCATTTATTTTTCTATAAAAAAATGGGTTTTCAATTATTTAAAATTTGAATATGTAGCCAGTTTGTTCTTTTCCTCTGAAAAAAAAAATACAAACAATACATTCTAAAATTTCCTAATTTGAAAAGAAAGTTTCTGGAGCTGCTGGGCTCGGGTTCGAATCCCGGCAAAGGCATGGATGGTTGTGTTTGTCAATAAATGGGGGGATTGTTATTTGTCTATGTGTTTGTGTCGTCCTTTGTGTGTCTCTTGCGAATGTCTCTTCTGGCGAGCTGGGTAATGGGTTATAAAGCCTACAATCTCCCTTCTAGAGGGCGCAATCACTGTCGTATCTGCTTTAATAAAGGTGTAAGCTGCAGAAAATTTGTAATACAAAATCTAAGAATGTAGTCTGGTACAACCACGAATGTACACCAATTCTAGAGATTAGCTGTCGTGCTTATTTTACACACTGGGCTTAACAGTAAAAAGTTTTTTCGTCCCTGTGTATAGCACATTCGTAATTTAGTCATTTGACCGACGATAAATGTATCATGGAGGATCTGGCAATAGCTTCGCAGTCTTGTTTTCATTTTTCTTGAATTACTTTTGTTTTGGTAGGTTCGTTGGTCGAGATATATTCAGGTTTTTTTCGGTGACCAAGCACACTAACCTGGATATAAATAACTTTGGTCTGCAAAACAAAAGTAATTCGAGAAAATGAAGGCGAGACTGTGATGCTGTTGCCAGCTCCTCCGTGAAACAACCCCATTCATTTATTACACTAATATTGCGTGCAAAATACTTCTGACGGCTAATTAATGTTGAAAAGTTTTGACCAAAAAGTAGGATTTTACCTGTAATTCCATTAATTTTCAAATAAAATTAGAATTTCTGTACTTTATGTTGTCATATGAATATATTTGTACTCATTTACGCGGAAGTTATAGGTAGGTACTTTTGGTTCGTCGAACTAACCTCTTGCGTTACATAATTCGGGTTTTCAATTATTTAAAATTTGAATCTGTAGCCAGTCTGTTCTTTTCCTCTGAAAAAAAATACAAACAATACATTCTAAAATTTCCTAATTTGAAAAAAAAAGTTTCTGGAGCTGCTGGGCTCGGGTTCGAATCCCGGCAAAGGCATGGATGGTTGTGTTTGTCAATAAATGGGGGGGGGGGGGTTGTTATTTGTCTATGTGTTTGTGTCGTCCTTTGTGTGTCTCTTGCGACTGTCTCTTCTGGCGAGCTGGGTAATGGGCTATAAAGCCTACAATCTCCCTTCTAGAGGGCGCAATCACTGTCGTATCTGCTTTAATAAAGGTGTAAGCTGCAGAAAATTTGTAATACAAAATTTAAGAATGTAGTCTGGTACAACCACGAATGTATACCAATTCTAGAGATTAGCTGTCGTGCTTATTTTACACACTGGGCTTAACAGTAAAAAGTTTTTTCGTCCCTGTGTATAGCACATTCGTAATTTAGTCATTTGACCGACGATAAATGTATCATGGAGGATCTGGCAATAGCTTCGCAGTCTTGTTTTCATTTTTCTTGAATTACTTTTGTTTTGGTAGGTTCGTTGGTCGAGATATATTCAGGTTTTTTTCGGTGACCAAGCACACTAACCTGAATATAAATAACTTTGGTCTGCAAAACAAAAGTAATTCGAGAAAATGAAGGCGAGACTGTGATGCTGTTGCCAGCTCCTCCGTGAAACAGCCCCATTTATTTATTACACTAATATTGCGTGCAAAATACTTCTGACGGCTAATAATGTTGAAAAGTTTTAAAAAGTAGGATTTTACCTGTAATTCCATTAATTTTCAAATAAAATTATAATTTCTGTACTTTATGTTGTCATATGAATATATTTGTACTCATTTACGCGGAAGTTATAGGTAGGTACTTTTGGTTCGTCGAACTAACCTCTTGCGTTACATAATTCGGGTTTTCAATTATTTAAAATTTCAATCTGTAGCCAGTCTGTTCTTTTCCTCTGAAAAAAAATACAAACAATACATTCTAAAATTTCCTAATTTGAAAAAAAAAGTTTCTGGAGCTGCTGGGCTCGGGTTCGAATCCCGGCAAAGGCATGGATGGTTGTGTTTGTCAATAAATGGGGGGGGGGGGGGGGTTGTTATTTGTCTATGTGTTTGTGTCGTCCTTTGTGTGTCTCTTGCGACTGTCTCTTCTGGCGAGCTGGGTAATGGGCTATAAAGCCTACAATCTCCCTTCTAGAGGGCGCAATCACTGTCGTATCTGCTTTAATAAAGGTGTAAGCTGCAGAAAATTTGTAATACAAAATCTAAGAATGTAGTCTGGTACAACCACGAATGTATACCAATTCTAGAGATTAGCTGTCGTGCTTATTTTACACACTGGGCTTAACAGTAAAAAGTTTTTTCGTCCCTGTGTATAGCACATTCGTAATTTAGTCGTTTGACCGACGATAAATGTATCATGGAGGATCTGGCAATAGCTTCGCAGTCTTGTTTTCATTTTTCTTGAATTACTTTTGTTTTGGTAGGTTCGTTGGTCGAGATATATTCAGGTTTTTTTCGGTGACCAAGCACACTAACCTGAATATAAATAACTTTGGTCTGCAAAACAAAAGTAATTCGAGAAAATGAGGGCGAGACTGTGAAGCTGTTGCCAGATCCTCCGTGAAACAACCCCATTTATTTATTACACTAATATTGTGTGCAAAATACTTCTGACGGCTAATTAATGTTGAAAAGTTTTGACCAAAAAGTAGGATTTTGCCTGTAATTCCATTAATTTTCAAGAATTTTACTGATAACATTAATTCTTTATTATCCAAAGTAAAAGGAAAATGTGCTTTAATTAAAACCATCTTTGTGGTCCGGTGCTTGGAAATAATTATTCGAATCACTCATTAAAAAGTGACTAAATTTTTTACCAGACCCTAAAGTAGGAATTTACCTACAGTTTATGTCTACAACTCCAATTTTTTTACTGAAGGTCTCAATTGGTATAAGTGTCAGGTCCACAAAGTGTATGGTGGCCAGCCATGTCTATTCACTAGCGGTTTTTAAGGCATTGAAGTAGAAATTGAAATGTAATGTGGGTAAAGTTTGGTTTGCTTTTTATTTTAGTGTTTGGTTTTTCTTTACGGCCTCGAGGAGGTACCAGTGCGCAATCTAGCTTGCGAGCCTAGGGGCGAAGCCCTTACGATGAGATTGCGCAGCAATTGAAGGGTGCGAGCCGAGTTATTACTCGCTTGCGAGCCTTGAGGCGAAGCCCCTACGATGAGATTGCACAGTAATCCAAGGGTGCAAGCTTGGGAGCTGAGAGAGATTGGGCAGCGGGCGAAGCCCCCTACCGGTCTCAAAATTCTCAAAACTAAACTGTATTTGTTGAAAGTTCACCATCTTTAACCGCAACCAGGTGTTTACCTCTTTGTCTGTGCAAGCCAATCTTGGTGCGCGTATCGCCTGATTTGGCGACCAGATCTTACAGATGAGCATTCCTGCATTGGCAGTATCCTTTTAATAGTCTTGCATGTTTCTTTGTGGAGCAAACAGAGAAATTGCGTAGTAATTCTCGGGGGTTGTCGAAAGGAAGCGAGCAGGGGGCGAAGCCCCCTGCCGGCCGCGAAGCGGCCAATGGAATTGCGCAGCAATTCCGGGGGTTGGCGAGCGATAGCGAGCAGGGGGCGTAGCCCCCTAGTTTTTTTAAGTTACAGTTTGAGGCAAATATCTTTCCATAATTAAAAAAGTAAGCTATTTTTTTAATCTGTACGACACAATTTTTATAGTGTACAACTCTAATTTTTTTCACTGATTGTTTCAAATGGTCTAAATTTAATGTCCACAAAATAAAAAAAAATTGCAATTAGTTTATTAATTAAAAGAAAAAGTCAAAACTTTTTTTGCCGAAATTCTAAAAATAAAAAATTCTGTCTGGTAAAAGTGTCTGAATTTGCTTTATTTTATAGGTATCAACATATTAGAAAAATAGGGGGAAAATTATAAGTTTTTATTTATTTATGGGTTTTTGCAGCAATTTAATTAAAATTACAGCAATTTAGTGTTTGTGCGTTTTCTATTATAGCACGGAATTAATAGAAAAACTTCAAACTGGAGTGTTTTCGTAATTTCAGTGCATTTTTTTTCTGAAATGTTTTTTTTAATCTAAATCTTTTTAACTTACGACTTTAAAAATTACTAAAAAAATTAAGAATGTGCTTTTTTATAGGTGTAACGAATATTCAGAGCATTAGAAACTAAAAATTTTTTTATTCTGAAATGTGCCTCCTAAACACATGAAGTTAACGTATTTGTAATACGGTTAACCAATTTTGACAAATTAAATGCTTCCTAAAACGAAATGCTTAAAAGCTGTTAGTCATCAAAATACTCTACAATATTTGGTTCGTCAGATCGAGATAGTTCGATCCAATATGCAGGGGCGATAATTTTTCTACTGAATGTTTCAAATGGTCTAAATTTAATGTCCACAAAATATTTTTTTAAAAAAATTCCAATTATTTTATTAATTATAAAATAACAAAAATCCAATAAAGGCGTTTTTTGCCGAAATTCGAAAAATAAAAAACTGTCTGTTAAAAGTGTCTGAATTTGTATTTTATAGTATCAACAAATTAGAAAAATAGGAAAAAAATGTATGGAAGGTTTTTTAATTTATGGGTTTTTAGTTTTTGTTTTTATTTTAAAGTCATGACACTTTGATCCCTACGGCAAAATTTTTATAGGACGACTCCATTTTTTTACTGAATGTAGAAAATGGTCTAAATTTCATGTCCGCATTTTTTTTAAAAATTCAAATTAAGTTTTTTAATTAAAAATTTTTTTATAAAAGAAAAAAAGCGTTTTTTGCCGAAATTCGAAAAAAAATTCTTATTGTTTTTGAATTTGTAGTATTTTATTGATTTTTTTTTTTATTTTATCAACAAATTGGCAAAACAGGAAAATAAATTTACCACGGTTTTTAAGTTATGGGTTATTATTATTATTATTTTGTAGTTTATGACAAAATTTTTTAGAGGACATCTCCAATTTTCGTTAGGGTCTAAATTTCACGTCCCGCTAAATATATTAAAAAAAATTCAAATTAGTTTTTTAATTAAAAAATATTTTTAAAAAAGACGTTTTTTACCGAAATTCGAAAATAGGAATTTAATTGGTTCCTCGCTTATATATTTGCTTTAACATCGGTTTTTATTCAATAAAACTGATTTCCTAAAACATTTCCATGAGAAATATAGCTAGAAAAGCAGAAAGGGGGTATGGGACACTTTCAACTTTTTTCTTTAATATTGCAGATATCAATATAATTTTTTTTCCATAAATGTATACTAAATATACTTACACTTTTAGATAGTCAAAGGTTTTAAATTATCATTATTTATTTTTTAAAAAAATAAAATGTGTTAAAAAGTGATGTCTCTTATTTTTGTTATAAGTCAAAAATTTATTTATTGGCAAACAAATATTTAGCATTTTTATAAACAGAAAAATGTATTTAACAAACTGTCTTTACCGATTTTTCATATTTGCCATAGTTATTTTTAAAAAAATTATTGAAGTTTTTTTAATAATTTCACAGGTTCACTTTTTTTATAAAAATTAATAAATAAAAAAATAAACTATTTACAACTAATCCCTAAAGACAAATTAAAGATATATGTTTGAAAAATATGAGTAAAAAATTTTGACACTATATGGGCAGTAGATTTTGAGTTATATCAATTTAAAGTCAAAAAATCATCGAAAACACGATCAAGGAGAAAAACAACTTTGAAGTTTATCACTTTCCTTTCTGAAGCGCTCCAAACTGACCGAACAACTAAGGATTCGATAACGTTATTCCTATCTAATATTACGAGGAAGCAAAGATTATAAACGCGGTTGGCCAACACAGATGTCATGACACAAAAAACTACACATCTCACGTTCTACTGCAGATATAAATAAAATTTTTGTTTTAAATTATTCTAAAATATTTGTGTTATTTTTTATGATAATAATAATTTTTTTGATTTTTTTGAAGATTTTGTGTCCTATACCCCCTTAAAGCATTGATGCCTGGGCCCACACAAAAATGCATCATTTTAAAGTGCACAACAATAAATATTTCAAATAATTTATGTATTATATTTCGACACTCTGGAATCATATAAAAATTATATAATTCATCATCAAAATATTTTTTTTATTGATGTCAAAAATATTTTATTTAGTTTAAACATATTAAATAGGATATAACTGTCCCAGTTTTGAATTATTCATTTTTTAAATTGATAACGGCACAAACTGGGAAAAGTCAAAATATAAGTAGATTTGTAATCTACCCCTTCCCCCCCCCCTAAAAGAACCGGTAATATTAATCTAGAGTACAGTGGTGGAAATTGATTTATGAACTGACAGTTTTTTAACAGTATTTCTTTATAAAATGCATTTTTATCGATTTAAATTTTATATACTATACAGGCTTTGCATTATAAACAATACACGTAAATAAAATTTTATATAAATTCGTAAACTATTTATTTTGTTGACATTTTAGTTTTAGCATAGGGAAATTGATTTATGAACTTTTGCATTCAATCTCAATTAATAATTTTTAAAACTATTTTCTGTCGCGAATGCTTCCTTGATTTTGTTTTTCATAGACAACACAAAACTTTGGGTCAAGTTTTGGTCAAGCAATTTGCAGTTTTTAATGATTAAGTCCCTCTATTCCATAACTGATGCACACTTCATTAAAACCATACTCCATTTGAGTAAATTATTCAAACCAATTGATCTCAGACATTATTCTTGGGGTTTAAGTCATGGCTATTGGCAGGATGATCTAAATGAACAACAGTTAGTTCATTAAACAGTCTTTAATTTCGTTTGAAATGTGGATACTTGCATTATCATGCATAAAAATCTAATCAAAAGCATAGTTTTGCAACGCAAAAAGGAATTAAAGAATTTTCTAGAACTAATCTGCAATAAAGTGATGTTGGTCAGCAATAGAAACATAACCCTGTTTCTTCAATCATAAGATATCGGGGCCCAAACCATCAAACTTCCACCACTAACATTTCTGCTGAAGACAGATCTTGGTTATTTCCGAAGATCCTTTCAATAACATTTTAAACCACCACGTCCATCCAAATTGAACTTTTTTTCATCAGCAAATGTCACTTTTTCCCCATTTCTCTCCCTCCACCCCCACCCAATCCATTTTCATGTAGTTACGACTATATTTTAATAGCCTGTTCTTATGGTGAAGAGTAAGCTTTGGACTGGCCTTCATTTTGGAACATTTCAAGTTCGACGATGATATCAATATTTGTCCTACTCTTCTGGGAGTTACAGGAAGTGATTGTTCATAACAAATTCACCCTGAAATGCACAAATGCTTGACACAAATGGTAACTTTTTGGGATACCAGTCCAATAATCCTGCTTTTGTCCCTCGTCCCACGAGAGTAACACCTTTTTTAATGATGGTTTTTGCCGAAGTCAGAATGATTCTTCAAATATTTATGAATTATATTTATTGATCTTTTAATTAACATGCTAATTTCTCTTACAGATTTGTTACAATATTATATAAGGGTCATTTTTTTACCTTTTTGGTTTCAGGCAGTCCCGCAAGCTTTCCTATTTAGTAAAATGGGAATAAAACAGATAAATTTCAACAAATTTGGCTTTAATCTTATTTATAAACTCTGATAGTAAGCTCCCCTGAAGTTCAAATGAAGAACTAGTTAAAATATTTGGTACCTGGGTTCAAAATAAATTTGAGTTCATAAATCAATTTCCATCATTTGACATGCTTAAAAACTAAAATTAGAAATATCTTTATTTAATATCATTTTTTGAAAAAAATTATGTGTGAAATTACTTTATTTTGCTCTGAATATCCAACACACAAAATTTGAGTTGTTAGCACTTAATACAAAGCGATATCTGGTGAAAAGAATGTTAGTTCATAAATCAATTTCCACCACTGTATCATTATACTGTAAATAATTTAGTTTTTCTAGAAATGTTTGAGATTTGGTTGTTATAACTGAAAAGTTAGTTTTAGTTGAGGTTTTCGTTTTATTCTTAAACTAGTACAAATATAGATAATTAATAAAGAATTGCACATGGTGATTTTAAGCTTACTTCATTGCACAAACTTTGCAACTTAAATAAAACCTTTATATAACAGCGTATTTATAAAATACCAATACTTAATATTAATTCAATTGTCAGTATGAAAAAAATCTTTATGAATTATGTTTTATCTTTAAAAAATATGTCTAAAATTATTTACTTTTTGGGATGAGAAATTTTATTTTCTCCTCACTGCTAAAAAGTTTAATGCGATATCAGATCAAATGACAATAATAGCTCTAAGTAACATCTAGTCAGAAAATGCTAATATATATTTTTTAAATACTAAAATTAAATATAGTGGGCCAAGCCTCCCTTATGTTCCAGGTTCCTCTATTATAGACTATCAAATAAATACCCGTTCTTCGCACGGACTAAAAAAAAATTTTTAATCGATCCTAGTATGTGTATCATTTAATCCGTTATAGGACAATAAGCTTATGATTATTGTTTCCGCTCGAGTGTAGAATCCCGTTACTTATATTACCTTGAAATTTAAAATTAAAAATACGCTATAGAATGCTCGGATAAATACCACCGTAATTTCACTCATAAAACATATAAACTTTTAGGTCATTTGGCGCGTTTTTTCTAATTTGTCGAGGAAAAGATATAGCTACAAACACAAACATTCTGCTCTAGTGCGATGACCTTCGCACAACCAACCAGTTTATAAATTATTTTTAAAAAATTGTTCTTATTTGGTTTTTTTTTTTGTAATATCTTGGCGAGTTTGGCAAAGTATTTGGCAAAAATGAAGACATAAAACCCCAATATGCAGCTCTAGTGTGATGACCTTGAACAACCTTCATAGTTTAGTAATATCTTAATATGCATTTATTGCTTAAATACTCATACTCATATATGCAGTCAAAAGAACCATCAATAAAGAAATTATCAAATAAACAAATAATACAATCCTAGAATGAAAACTGGTCGGAATTACGTCACATGAAACGTGTCAATTGTTTTTCAAATTGTGAGCTTAGTTTCTAAAGGTAATAGCAGCAAAATAAAATAAAAAAATCATTTTTAAATGTTTCCATAAAAGTTTATTTTAATTTTTTCAGCCAATGACATCATGAAAAAAAAAATGTCGAATTGAGCGTACTTTTTTCAGATAATTCATTTTCTTTAAAAATAGAACAAATATGAATAAGCCTCAGTTGCACACGTTGGTATTAAAAATTTCGAATATTTTAGAGCAGTCTAAATAGGACTTTTACGATCCACAGACACAGACTATTTTCTTTATTATTATAGATAATTTTTCATTATTAAGTAATAATTCGTGGTGATCATTATTTACGCAAAATATAGTCTTCAATGCATCGAAGGGCCATTTTTTGAGCTTTGGCAAATGCTTAAACGTTTTTAAAATCGTATTTTCCCTAAAAATATTAAAAATAAGGTGTATGATTAATTTTTAGTAGAAACCACGTGCAGCCAATGCCGAAAATTATGGCAGCTATCTTTATTCTTATTGTTTTTTTATTGAGAGTTAAACAGGACTTTGGAGTTCTTCTTGTAATGCACAAAAACTACACCCCTACAGTGTTAAAATTAATATGATTATCCTACAGGGAGTTAGTTCTACATTATTTAAACCGGATGTATAGTTATAGAAAAACTACATTTTAGTGTCTTTAAATAGAGCACGGATTAATAGAAAATTTTCAAATTGGAGAGTGTTTTCGTAATTTCAGAACATTTTTTTCTGAAATGTTTTATCTGAATCCTTTTTCTGAATTTTTTTTTAATAATTAAGAAAATGCATTTTTATATTATAACGAATATTCAGAGTATTAAAAAGTAAAACATTTTTCTTTCTGTAATTTGCCTCCAAACACATGGAGTTACCTTTTTTGTAATACGGTTAACCAAGTTTGACAAATTAAATGCTTCCTAGAACGAAACGCTTGAAAGCTGTTAGTCTGCAAAATACTACTAATATATTTGGTTTGCCTGATCGAGATAGTTCGATCCAATATGCAGGGGCAATAATTTCGGTTTTTAATAGTTATTTACCTCTTCAGATGCTGGAAGGTTTTATTCTAATATGGAATAAGGCACAATAGTTACTGGCATTGCCTGACTAACCGATTTAAAACTTCTGGGGTCCAGAGCACAAGTTTGGGGGCCCCCTACAATGTGCATTAATGTCACTATATAAACGCGTGTTTTTTCGAATTCGACTTGTACAAGTGAATAAACCTTAGTATTTTTTTTTATTATTTGTAGTTTATTACTTATTTGTAGTTTGGGTTATGAAAGTGGGTAACGGACAGGCAGACGGAAGGACTGAACGATTATAATATACTACCTTCCACTTTTAAGGTCTTAAACGTAGTGGGGAAGCTAAAGGCATGATATCTGTTGAATTTAAAAGATTTAGTAAACCTTTGGTTCAATTTTTACGAAACAGCCAATATAGCCGTTTTGACTCATTTAGGGGAAAATATTATTGTCCATTTATCAGTTGTCCATTATTATTATTGTCCATTTGTCCAAATATCAGTCCATTATCTTAAAGTTTTACCACGAATTCGTACATTATTGGAGACATGCATTGATCGATTTTCTTGATGAAACGTGCAGTCTTCCCTATATAAAATCACAAAGTAGCTGTAATTTTTTTTTTAACTTAAGTTATAGCATGCAGAGGCAGTCTCTTCTTAATAAACGACAAAAAAATCTGTCCTCTCAGCATAAATTCCGTCCACACTATTACGAAAGTTCAGTCTTTTTACTGCAGTTTGCAACTTTCGGAGAAAAAAAACCGTTTTTTTTGAAACGGTTAAAATTTAAGCGGTCTCTTTAGTGTTATTTTAATACGTTAGATGTTACCGTATATAGAAAAATAAGCCTTTGAAAAAAACAAAACGGTTTTCCCCTCAAAATCACTAGCATCTAGGCGGAAAGTTTGGTCAATGGTGTGGAGGGGAATTTACGTTATAAGTGCAGACTTTTATTTTGTCGTTTTTTGAAGAGAAGACTCTCTGCATTGTACTAAAGTGCAAAAAAGAACAATGTGTCGTTATTTTGTGATTGTTTATGAAAAAGACTGTACGTTTCATCAGAAAATCGTTCAATGTGTCTCTAATTCACGAATTTGTGGCAAAACTTTAAGGACTGGTAGGCATTGGGTTCGGATTTAGAGACGTTAAATTGTAGATTTGAAGTAAATCGGCAGTAATATTTCACCACACAGAGATGTCGTTAGATTGGCTGTTTGGTATTCATATAAAAACGAACCAAAAAATTTTAAATTCTCCGGATATCGTGTTTTATAATTTATCATATCGAAAATAAATACAATTCAATCAATAAATATCTGAAATTGATTTTCTCTATTTTTGAGACTGATTTTTTTTTGTTAATTTTCACTATTATTTCAAATAAAATTTATGTTATTTTCTTTGATTTATATTTTTATTTATATCTACCCTATCCTTTACTACCACCACTTTTGTCAACCAAACCTTTTCAGTGAAATTTTGTGACTCAAAACGTTTTTCGTCTAAAGTTTTGAGACGGTTTATAATTGGCAATTTCAAAATTAGAAGTGAAAGGCGAAAAAAGTAATTTTGTTGGTTAAATTGATTTCTTTTTAAAATTGTCCCTTATAAAATGTGTCCACACCGTGAATATCAGCTTTCAATGCTTGAAAATTAAATTACATTTTTCTACCAGCCACCAAACTAACTTCAAAGGAAGATATGGAAGCCATCTTGCTTATTTTTTAATTGTAACTACTGTATTTGATTATTTCAGTGTTGCTGTAATTTTTTTTGTCTGTGATATCTTCTTTGGCTATATAACTTGCCCACTCCGTGGATTGAATTATTTATGTCATTGTAACTAGATACTTTTTTAAACATTTTTAGCCTACTTTTCTTTTTTTTTAATTTGAAGAATTAAAAAAAATGAAAAAGTAGGTATTGACATGCGGTCGATGTCCGTCCGCCTGTCTGTCCGTACCCCCCTTCCAAAATCGGTTCTATCCATCCGATCTTAAAAATTATTTTTTTTTGTTAGAAAACTATGACCTCAGAGACCCAACTTTCACACTTTTTGTCCGTCTGTCTGTATGATAGGACGGACATAAATCTACTATTTGTCGACGAATTTCCCATTGAATTAGCATTGAAATTCAATTTCGAGTCATTTAAATCGCTGAATTTAACTACAAATGCTACGGACAAGTGATATACGTCAAAAATTCAGCGCATCCGAAGGAGAATACAGTGAAAATTTCAGAGAAGAATTCGAATTCTAAGTAACTTCCATTATTTAAAAAACATCCCAAAAAGTAAAAAATTTAATGCTCATTTAAAAAGCATAGGAAGCCATTTTAATTGGAATTAAATCACCATTGCCATCGCAACAATTGCTTGAGAAACTTTAATTCTTTTAGACAATAAATAAAAATAAATTTATTTTAGAGACATCGATCAATTTAAAATGACGTCAAATATATTTCACTAGATTCTTTTTATGTTGAAATAAAATGTTTTCATTCTATTTAAAAGCGAGGAATATTACATATTTATTCTTTGAAATATAAATTTTTGCAAACGATTTAAGTATTATTTAATTTTCGAAATAAAAGAAATGAAACTAGCCGAATTTAACGGGTAAATGTTTGAATTAATGCTGTGTTTGGCGCATGTTTACCTGTTAAACACAACTGTGGTGTATACGCCGCGCCGGTTAAGTGACAGATTCTGTTACAAACCTACTTGTTAATTTACATTTCCAATTTTAAGTGTATTTTGGAGTAGTTTTATGGTTTTTGTTCAACGAATAATTAAATATTTATTTATAACTGCAATTAAATCATGCAGACTATAAGTAAAATATATTTCATTTGCGATAGAAAATTAATGAAAATAATTGGCTTTAAGAAAATGAAATTATAGCTGGATGCTGTGTTTAGTGAAATTTATTCTAATGTATATAAATTTAATGTAGAAACGGTTGTTGATGTCACTTACTGTAACGAACCTAGTTTTTTCAAGATAAGAATTTTAGTAAGTATTTAAGTAACAGGAAAGTAGGCTATTTTAGTTCTTTTAGAACTTCTTGTTTTCCTTTTGCAACCTTCATTTATGTGGTATATTTCCACATTGAATTTAGTGTGTTTCTGTTAGCTAAGCCTTTTGTTCTAAATATAAAAAATGACATTTTATCCACTCTGTTAAAAGATAACAAATAATTAATTGTCTCTGAAGTGGACACACTATTTGAATTAACAAATAACTTTTGGGATGTTATTATTATTTTTAAAATAATAAACCTTGCTTTATTTGTTTCAAAAGCACTAAAAATTGATTGCTATTATCGAAACTGTAAAACTGAATTGAGCATGGTCATGAATGTCCAGTCCGTGAAGACTATCGTTTATCCAGTTCACACACTAATTATGAAAATGTGTAATTATTCGTAAAAAATAGACAATTGCTCTTTAAGTATTTTATAAAAGTGTTATTCACGCGAAATTTTATAATTTTCCACCCTTAATATCGGCAATGGTCACCCTCGTTCGTACATTGAAGAACTAACTCTTCTTTATTTTTGAAAATTTAAAAATCTTAGTTGAGGTCTTAAAAATGTGATGAAAAGAACTTTAACTCAATAGAACGATTTGCGAAATGGTTCTAATTAATTTATCAGAATGTGCTGTTGTCGCTGAATCGGAAATCAAGACGAGAAATCTTGTCGCTCGTTGTCGGTGCATGAATGTATTTTGCTCATTTGGCGTGTTTTTGGTTATAATTTAAAAATAAAGGAAGTCATAATACCCTAAAATTCAGCTCTAGTTCGATTGCCTTTGAACAGCCATCATGGTTATAATTGAGAGTAATAGCTTAAATACGCATTTGTGCCGTCACCAAAAGTCATTCAGCTAAGCCCTCCACGTGCCTTGGAGGATTTGAAAAGCCCAGAATTATATTAAAAAAATCTTTACAAAACAAATGTTTTCAACAAAACTTATCCGTGTATTTATTTTGCTAATCGATAATTACTATTTTAACAAAAATTTAACTGTAGTTAAATTAAATAAGCAGTTTTCCCAATTAATTGAAAGAAAAATGAAAGAGATGGAAAGGAGTTATAAATACTATTGAATTTCGATATATATTCTTTGCTTTTTTCCCCAATAGTGTTGTAACGATCAGATTTGAGAGAAAAAAAAGCGTAGTTTAAGAGCCTATCAGGTACAAACACACAAACTGCGTTTCATTTGTATTACAAAAAATAACTTGGCTGGTTATTTTAAGTGTATGTTTTCGTTTTTTCAACATTACCTTTAAAACCAAAAGTGGCACTACCCTTTGCGCTTGCGCGATTTTCTCAAAAATCTCATTTTGACGTCCGACAAGTTCTAGAATATCGTGTTCCAAATTTGAAGTCCGTAGGGTCATATGGGGGAATTATGGATCAAAAAATAACAACATCCTATTTTTTTCTAAAGTATGAAAGATAGAAAGATTTAATTTTGCATGGAGTAAGCTTAAATAATTTAGAATTTATTTAAATAATAACTTTACCTAAAACTTAATTATTATTATTTTTATTTTAATTATTGAGTGATCAGGAATTACCCCGGGTTTGGGCAATTATGGATCACACATGGGGTAATTATGGATCACCCTTTTTTTTATACAAATGCATATTAAAAGTAAATTAATACTTCAAATTATCATTTTTAGCACATAAAAAGATTGTTTTAGCACATAAAAGTAATGAAAACGAAACTTGGCATATTTTTTTACGCCAAGTTAGAATTCTCTATGCATCTTTCCTCATACATGTATAATGAACCATCAAAAGAACTCAATTTTGACAAAAAAAAAATTCAATGGACTCTATTACAGCAATCCAAACTGTATTATATCGCACAAATAAATATTCTTTCAGAAGTTTTTAGTTTAAATATAGTTTCTAATAAGTTTAACTCAATGGCAACAGTGAAAATATTGAATAAAAATAGAATTTTCATGCTATTTCAATGTAGATTACATTTTTTGTTATTTAAATTTTAAATAAACTTCTAATTCGAATTTTTTAATGAAATTTGGAATGCAGCCTAATCTGATTTTATGCTTCAAAATGACATATACCACTTAGCTAAAAACACTTGAAAAATTAAAAAATATCACTGATCCAGAATTACCCCAGTGATCCAGAATTACCCCAGTAAACTGGGGGATAAATCGATATACCTTTAAAATCATTAAAAAAAATTATTATGAAATTTTTTTTTATCGGATTAAAAAGCTTAGACCTTTTCCTATTGAAAAATAGAACCAACAAAATAGTTAGTTCAAATATGTTTCTCCAGTATGAATCTTAAAAAAATTCATGTTTTTCAAAGACAATCTTTTTTGAAGATGTTTTTATAGTAGTGTAAAAAGTATTTTTTTTCTATTTTTTGCTGCAGAGTTACATTGTTTTCGAACTTGATATAAGAAAATAGAATGTATAAGGATGACCTGGCATAATTTTTTTTTTCTAAAAACCATTTTTAATCCTTAAAACTTAGTGATCATTATTTACCCCGGAAAGAGAGTGATCCATAATTCCCCCATGTGACCCTAGCAGTTTTCGGACTGTAGAGTGGTTTCGGACTTATAGAATGACAGGCAGTCGGACAGACTGACCCATAATAAAAAATAATCAGCAAAACGTGTAGAAAACACATTATCTCCAATTTGGATTTTCGACACCATCGAAGTACTTTCATTTACTTCATTATTAAATCATCATTGTTCGAAAATTACTAAATTTTATGAGGCGAAACAGAGTTCTGATAACGGAATTTCAAATTAATGCACGTATTTAAATTTTAAAAAAAGTAGATGCTTTTTATTTCTGAATTATTTCCTGAAACATGTAAAAAAATATTAACTAATTAATATATTTTAAACGATAAAATAAAATCGTAACAAGCGTCCGATGAAACACAACAACACAAGACATCTCACTATATCCTCAAAACTCTCTTCCTCACCACTTCCTCCGAACGACATTGTATCCATTGTCTTTCATGGGCTCATCAGCATCATCCTCGCGCATGTGACCCGAATTTGAAGAATATCGATCGGTAGCGCACACCTACACTTCCAAAGAGGGCCTTTTGTGCTGAGAAAACTTCTTCACTTGAGACAGTGACGGATGGCCTTAGTTATTCGGCCGTTTGGCGAAAGTTGTGGGGGTAATTAGATCATTTAGCACTGACAGTGTTGGTCTTGATCGACGAGAGGTTTTGGTATTATTTTAAAAAGAAGTTTTAGTGTAATAAATGTCATATATACAAGCTTTTTCAATCCTAAACATAAAATAACTGGCAACTTTTTGAATTCAATCCTCTTTAACCCTTTCATTACTGAAACGCCCGAACAAACTAAGGATTCGTTAATTTTATTCCTATCAAATATTACGAGGAAGCGAAAATCCTTCGTAGAGAAAGGGTTAAAGGTCGCTTATTTGCAAAACATTTTGGGAAATTAATTTTTTAAAAATAATTTCAATTTGTAGTTTATAATTTCTATATTTGCTTATTAATTCATAATAGGATGCAATATGAAGTGAACTCTTTCACAGTGAATAATTTATCCAAAGAGAATGCTTTCCAGAACTCAGTGATAAACGTATTTAATCTTTTTTCAGGGTTGACATGCGACTGATAGGCTAGTAGTTATTATTTTCAACCTTCAGCGACTACAGCTACTTTTTCTAAGACAAAATTAGACTGTAAGCCTGAAGTTTTGGGATAACAAGACGGATTTTTTAGAACATAGTGATTGATCGATTTTAGCGGTATTGGGACTGCTGGAGCTTCGCGATATTAAATTCACCGGAATTTCCGAGGCATTAGGATAGTTGGAAGTTTCGCAAAAGTAAAATAACTGGAAATTTAAATAGCAAAAGAATTGCCGGAGTTTCCCGGAATGTAAGCCCATTGGAGTTCCTGGATAGTATGATCGTTGATGTTTAAGGATAGTAGAATCGTTGTATTTTCGGGATAGGATAGGATTACCGCCGAATTTTCGGATATTAAGATCGCCGGATTTTCCTGGATAATCCTAGGATTGCCCGAGTTGAATAATTGGATCGTCGATTATATGAATGCCGTAGTTTTGGGATGACATGAATCAATATCATTTCAACTTTTTGGTCATTTAATGTCAAATCAATTAACTTATCTGAAAATATGATTAATTGGTAAACTGGTCATATTAACTGGAAAAATCTGATAAACCGAATCTGGGCATACAAAGTCCAGTACAGTCTTTTAAACACAACTTTTTTTTATAAATTGAAAAGTTTAAAACCAATAATCAATGGTTTTTTTATCAGTTGAAAGAGCATAAAATTTAAAAATAATCAGTCACTAATTTTGAATACATAAAAAGGTTTTGTTTTGTTCAGATTTCTTATTTTTAAAAATTATAAGTCTTAACCGACTTCTAATTAAAAAAAAAACACCTAACACTAATAGTCCATTAAAAAAACAAACTTTCTTTTAGTAAAAACAACGTAACAGAAATAACACGAAAAATAATGTGAATAAATACGTTCGATAAAATTATTATATTATACGAGTAACTAATAATTTTTTTTTTATTTTTTTTGAAAGCTGTAACTTAATGCGGGGTTCAAATTTAAAACTTAAACATAGTTTAAAGAGCCACGTAAAATCTTTATAAGGCTATATGTCATGTTTGATCACCTTGTTTATAAAAATAACGGAAAAGTTTTGTAGGTCCTTTTTGTTTGGGAATTAAGAGGAAATGTAGAGGCTTTTTTTTAAATGCTCCTAAAACCACTTATCTAAAACCTTAGGTCGAAATTAGATTTTAGTGTTGTTTCTCTTCCACATAATTTGTTGGTTGACAAATAATTTTAATGGCCTTTTAATTGTAAACATATATTTATTTGCTTTGTTGTCTGGAATTACTTTTGTTTTGGTATTCGAAAATGAGTTTCCTAAGAATATTTTGCTTATTAAATTTTTTAAATGCCAACTTCTTGCTGTGCTGTTGGTTGAGAAAGCTTGCATAGAAATAAAGTTTGTTCTTCTATATCCGTTATTCTGAGAGTGAAACCGTAGAAAAAAAATGATGTTGCAGTTCGAGGAAAAATGAAAACTAGAGCATTACATCATCTGAAACATCCCCAAAAGTTTCTTTATAGGAAGATTCTGAGTCGGTTGATGAATGCATTGGGGTTCTCTTATTAATGCGATAAAAACTTAATATTAACTTTTATGTCACAGATATCTCTCATGATGCAAAAGTGAAGGTTCTGTATATTTCGTTAAATATTTTCCAAAGTAATGCCTTGAATATTTGTTTAATACTATTTGAAACACTAAAAAATGTTAGATAATCAACCAAACATTATTAATAACTTTTGAAAGCTTAAATTATAATTCTTCAAAATTAAAACTTCTGGCAAAATTTATGTGAAATATTTTTTTAAAAGAGTGTTTTGTTACGAAACTATAATTTTTAGGTTAGTTTTAATTCCTATAATTTGATTATACATACAAAATATACATTTTATGCGCAAATTATACATTTTATGCAGCTATTTTTCATGTATAATAAATATAATAAAAATATATTTATTAGAAGGAGTAGAATAAATCACTCCAATCTCTATTTCAAATAATTTCATGATAAAGCTTTTTATTTAAAAATCTACAGCTACATAAAGTGCGGCTATGGATCGAAGCCGACGATACATTATTTTAGTTGCAGGGGATAACTGATGATTAAAAACATCTTTGTCTTATGTAAAAACCCTACAAAAATGATTCCGGCTAATTATTTTTTGAGGAGCAAACGTCCAAACCCCTATATCTCCAACTTTGACTTACGCCACTTTTGCTCTTAAACATCAACACACTGGATTTAGTTAACTTCTCTAAGCATTTAAATAAAAGGGGCTGAAGTCAAAGTTGGAGAAATCGAGTTTTGCGTGTTTGCTCCTTTCTCTCTCTCTCAAATATTTTTTCTTTTCTTTTTTCAAAAATGACTACATTATTCTATGTAATTTTTTCAGCGTATGATATATTTAACCCTTTCAGTCCCAAAAATTTACTACACCACAGAAACATCTGATATTCACAAAATAAACTTATTTTAAGTCAAAAGTATGAGTTCCAAACGAAAAAAAATTCATGTTAATTTTTTATATGGTTTTTGAAAAAATGCCAAAATTTTTTAACTGTGGAAAACAACAAAATACAAAAATATAAAAACATTTCGAGATGTATAATTTTAGGTATCTGACCATATTATTAAAAAAAAATTGGTAATTATTTTAACCGAAATTTTTTAAATTGTGTTTTAAATATGTGGAACTGAAGTGAACTTTTCAAAACTCAGGTGAAACGCTTGTTAGCTATTTTCTAAATAAAAAACAGTAGTTCCGACTTCTATTGAGATGAATGTAAAATATTTTCTAATAGAACTAAGTGTGAATAATCAAATGATGTGTGTTTGGATGTCATAACGGGACATAAACATTTGGAGAAAAAAATATTGAAAGTGATGATTCCAAATGGCATCACTGAGACTGAAAGGGTTAAAAGCCATTACTCATGTGCATGTGGGGTTTCCTGGGGAAACTCACAATATTGATTAGTTTGATTGGATGCCATTTTTCTGTCCGTTCAAGCACACCACTTTCTTTCCCTTTTGTATTACGTGGATATTGTAATTGAGTCTAGCCTCTAGTCCTTTATTTGATGTTGTCCATGATTTCCAGGAAAATCGACTAACTTGTTCGGCGACTTATACCTTGATGTTGAAATCTGATAATAGTTTTTTTTCATTCCATTATATTGACTTCAACACGGCCAGTACACGCCTCGTTAATTAAAATCGCGGCCAAGTTGGAGGTCGACACCTTTTCTGGCACCCAACAGAACTTTATTCAACATCGTATTATGACGTACGGGACGTAAAGAATTCGCATATTTAACCAGCACGTTTGTCCTACTGAACTCGGGAACCCCATTGGTTTTAAGATATTTTATTTTTACTAGCATGATTAATATTACAACAACTTTACCTTAAAAGTTTATTGAAAAATTAAACTGATGCAAGCGGCTAAGGAAATAAGCAAAAGTCCACCTTTTAGATTATAAAATCTCAATCGAGTTTGGTTTGGTTTAAATTATCGTCGCACTAGAGCTACACGAGGACTATTGGCGACGGGCGTCGTATTTTAGAACCACAGTCAGGTGACGAGCCAACACCTGAATAGGCACCCAACGCAACAGTTAAGGGCGACATAAATCTCAATCGAGAATCGTACTATTGAGTCTCGTCCAACACATTTACAAACGGAACTTTTAAAAAAGATATTCTTCACTTATTTGTTTTAAAACACAGCCTTGTGTTGACATCGTGGAGCGGTAATTGAGTCCAAACCAAGCTTTTAAGAGCTAGTAGGATGTTAAATAATTTTTAATAAACTTGCAAGTTCTACCAAGACTAAGCTGTTTAATGAAAATAAAAGGTATAATTGACGAATTTAGTGGAAGAAAACATGCTAAGTGACATTTTGAAAAATTTGTGATTTTTGTGTCAGTGAACATATTAACTAACTTCTTTAACGAAAACAAAATTCTACCTTTTCATAAACTTAAAATTTAGTATATTTTTTACCTATTGGGTAAGTGCTGTTCATAACGTAACTCAGTGCAAACTGAAAACTTTAAAGCTTATTTTCTCGTTTTCACCTTTTTGTCACTTAGCACGTTCTTCCACTTAGCTCTTCAATTATGAGATCATCTACTTCAGATAAAGAAATTCATACTTCATGTATTTATGTATATAATACGACGTGATTAATGTGAATCTGCCTTATTGTTTGTTGGCTTTTGGACACAGCGATCTTCGTGTTTTGAATTAACATATGGATTTCGCTATGGATTATGCCGCGTAATCTATTGTATTATCGAATAATAGTTTACTCTATTAGATGACTTCTATTAGATTACTAGATCCAAACCCTCGGCTACTCAAATTTTTTTTAACCACCTCGTGAATATTTTGGCCGTTATTTTTTTTAGAGAATCGAGTTTTTTTGATTTTGTTGATCCACAACATTCCGAGTTGATTGCATAACACGAAATTTGCATAGGGAGCTGTCTTCATATCAAACAATTAGGCTGCTGTATCACCGCTCAAACACCTTATTTTTTAATAAAGAAATTCGTCAAACAAGGCTTTAACTTTTAAAGTTAAGAAATAACCATTTTCATTAATTTTCTTTCGTAGTCTTCACCGTTTGCTAAATTTTTTGAAGTTCGAAAAGCAGTGATGTAATTTTTTTACTGTAAAAATGGAAGCGAAACGGCCCTATTTTAAAGTTGATTCGCGGTATTTTGTATGTGTTTTTTTCTCTATGAAATTTTTTGTTAATATAATATATACATATAAAATTTTCAACTTTTTGCCAAATTTAAATTTGTTGACAGTACTTAATGTCAAACACAAAAATATTTTAAACATTTATAATTTCTTTTCTTTTCTGAAGAAAAAATTCAATTATATGACCATCTTGTTAACACTTATATAAAAAGAAATGCCGGTGCCCTATGATTTATCGAAGCAATATTTATCAATCTTTTGGCATATTATATACAATTTCAAAATATTATTATTTATTTTAAAATGAAATTAAGTTTCTTAACTATGCGGCAGAAATAAACATATTATTAGGAAAAATAATTTTAAGAAGGTTTCATTATCATTTGATATATTGACATTGATTATTGCATAGTATGAAGTTGTTTAAATTTTTCTTTTCATTATTTAATACTAGCAAATTAATGCGCATTTGTTCTTCGCACGGGAAGGCGGCACCGGTATTTTGCAATTCTGATTTAATTAGCTTAACTTGGATTAAGTGGGAAAATAACAGTAGCGTTATCCAAGAGCAGATAAATTTATAAATACTAAATAAAACTACAATTTAGTTTTCTGTTTTTTTAAAAAAAAATCTCCAAATTTGCGCTTTTTCTTATACTAACACTTAAGTTTTTTCAGACTGTAAGGGGGCGTCCATTAATCACGTAATGCGATTTTGACCCCTTCCCCATCTTCCCCAGGTGAGATTTCGTGACATTTGGCTCGTCCTCGTACTCTCCTAGTATACTATAGATGCGTAATGTATTTTGCAATAAGATTATTTGATTGTTTCGTATTTGTTTAGGAAGAAGCACAATTCGTTCATTTTTTTTACTTAAAGCAGACGTAATTTTTCATTTTAATGGGAATGTTTCAGGGATGTAACGCTCTTGCCTTCCTTTTCCCGCTTCTTGCGATTTCATTGGTTGTTTCAGTCTCACTCTCAAAATGACCGTCATAGAGGAAAAGAAACTCCTCTTTCTATGCAAGCTTCTATTAACAAATAATTTGAACAACCAACAAGTCCAACAGCACAACAAAAATTGTATTTTTAAACTTTAATACGCATTAAGTTAAATATTCCTTAAAAAAACCTCATTTTCGAGTACCAATACAAGAGAATTCCAGACAAAAAATGAAAATAAAACAGCTTTTACATTTCATGACTTGAAATAATTCCATTTTAGCATGTTTTTGTATTAATTAATATTGACGTGTTTATACTATTTTTTTTCCTTTTAATGTTTTTTTTTGTTTCTCTTTTCAATGGCATTGAAAAATCATTGGTGTAGTTTAGGTTTGTAGGTGATATATTGTTTCATTTTGTTGTATGTTGATATGAAATGTTTTGCTTCTATTTAAGAGCGACAAAATAAATGACACTTGCCAATTTTTTGCTTGGAAATGTTTGATGTAGAATGTATACTGTGTTTTTTGGCGCCCCCCCCTTTTGGCGCCCCCCCCCCCCCCCCCGTGGAATACAAATTTTGTCTAGCAGCGGGGCAGGTGACTCTGTTACAAACCTACTGGTTTAGTTCATTATGAAGAAAATGGCTGTGTTTCATTTTCAAATTACATATAATTTTTATCGCTGAAATAAAAGCTATGGCGTCGTAAAAATTGCGCTATACCTGTAAAAAAAGTGAATTATTTTGGTAATTTATAAAATAAGTTTTTTTATTGAATTAAATTTCCATATAATTTTATTTACAAAATAATACATGCATCGAAAATCTGTCAATTGTTGCATTTTTGTAATGATTAATGAACATTCCATTCGTTTGATAGTCGATTATTGCAATGAATGAAGAAATATAACATTGTAGCATGTAAAAATTATTATATTTATGATAATTTAATTATAAACCAGTGAACACTTGTTAATGTTAACCAATATACCCAGCAATAGAAAATGAGTCAAGTATAAAATTGTAGAGTGTTTTCCAGTTCGTAACTTTGAATTTTAAAAAGCAAATTCTAGAATGAAAAAAAAACCTAACTGTTCTATAATAACCGCGAAACGTTAACCTGTAATTTTGTGCCATATTTTTTTAAACTGTTGTCTCGTAGTTAATGAAATTGGAAAAACGGACGGTCATTAAAATGAATCTATCTTCACGTCATAAATATATTTCGGACAATGAAAATGTTATACAGGGTGTGTTCAATTAAATACCTTTGAAATTGTTTGTAAACCACAAATTGTGTCGTAGCGAAAAAAGATAAATATTCAATTTTGACCGAAGGTTTTAGACAGTGGTGCTCAAAATTATAACGACAACTGAAATTTGAACAGAAAAATTTTATTTCTCAATTAAATAAAAATGCATTTAGGCATAAAATACTTCTTTATGCTAATAAATCACTTAATAAAAAACTTAAAATACAAAATTTGAGTTATAAAAATAATAAACAAAAATATATTGTTGGGAAATTGACAAAATTATTAGGACATTTAAAATTTTTTACTAAACAATAATGAGTAAGTTCACCTTATTTTCAATTACTTTAATTTTGACGTCATGTTCTCTAATTTCGTTAGGGAGCTCCCAGCGATATTTTTTCTTGCCTTTTATTTGCTCGTTTAATACTTTTGTCGGAAGTATCTATTCCTGTTTGTACAAATGTTTCTTAACTTTGTATATTATTTAGCTCTCACTAATCTATTTTTGAATTTGAAAGTTAATTAATTAAAATGAAAATAAATTAGGTAAAAATTAATCTTTTTTTAAACGCTATTTTTTTCTTTTTCTGCTGTATAATATTGATAATACATACGAACTTATCTTCAAATATATATTTGTCGTGCAAGTTTTAGGTAGAAAATTTTAGCGTCTTCTTGTATTCATTGTTAGTTACTTAGTTTCTTGTGCTTGTCGTAAAACTTCCAACAAATTCTTGTTGTTCATGTTCTTTTCGTATTCGAAAATAGCATTGATTTTCTTATTTTTTCATAAAACTATTGTAAATTTGAAATTGTAATATAATAAGTGTTAACTGTTAATTGAAGTAAATAAAATAAATAATCCTAAAATTTTATTTACAAATTTTACATCTTTTTCTTGCCAAGTGTATCATGTTAACGGGATTATGTTACTCTTTCTCTTATCCGTGACTTGTCAATTTTCATTAACACAACGCAGTTATTTTCTGCTTGGCAATGTTTCAAAACTTCAGGGGAATTTTTTTTCTAGTACTAGCATTTCAGTTTTTAGTGATCATTAATGGAAAATAAAAGTTAATATTTTGTTCTAACCATTAATGCAGGTGTGCAGTAATAATAGTTTTCTTTGAATGCAGGTTGCACTTTTCAGTTAAATCTAATGATAATGTGACTTATTATTTAAATTATAAAAGTTTTAAACAATGGTATTTGATATTCGACTTTATTTGATTTAAAATTATACAATATAAGTTTTGTAATATCAGTTTACAAAAACGGCTTTTTCACTAAAATTGCCTGTGAATCGAAAACCAAAACTAGTTTTCGTCGATTTCATCTTATTAGTTTCGAAAAAGTGATCTTTTCGATGTCGATATAATTACGGAGTCCCGGAATATTTAGTAGTAATCAAAATAAAATAAAAATATTAATGTAAAATTCGGCTTCTGTGTGTAATGCAATCGATAAACAAACTCAGTCCCCCCACATATAAAAGAAAATGTCGACAAAATTAAACAGAAAAATTACAATAGACGTATTTGTATTATTTTAAAATTGTTTTTGAATTGGATATTTTTTTACAGCCTATTTCTCTTATCCCTGAAAGATAATAAAATGAAATATGTTCAGCCCTTTTTTCTCTATATTTAAAAAATCCTGTGCAAAAAAATAAATAAGATAGGCATTCATTATTGAGAAACCATGATGTTTGCTGGTTAGTCCTTTTCTGCAAACTCCTCTTCAAAGCGAATTTATCTCCTCCCGGCATTCCTTGCGGTTATTAGAGATGACGTCAACAACTGCAGCGCACGTGATCCGAAACCAGCCATGCATCTACAGGAGAATTTATTATTTTCGCATTTAATACATTAACTTTTTTGTTTTTAATTTGTAAGTTGTATCTTTGTTGCGGAAATTCTTTAGAGTTATATTGGAGAATTAGAATTCAATTCCATGCACATATATTATATTTAGCAATTATTATTGACATTGTTCACATTAAATTTGCATTTTTTTTTAAATCGATGCGCGAGGACATAAATTATAAATTCTAAAACTTTACATTCCCGGTCTTTGGGTCACACATAAAAAAAAAGGAATCGTATAAATATAAAAAATTATGTTTTAAGTGTTTGTTGGTTTGTGGGTGTGTTCCTTTTCGACTCATAAACTAGGTATCTGTTTGACTCGTAACTTTTCAGATCATGACAAATAATAGACGTTTCAAGAGACGTAATTCGTTTATTCTCCATTCTAGGGAATATAACGAGCGGGAATAATAACATAAGTTTATTAATCCTATAATGGCTTAAATTGTATGTACACTTGGATCAATTACAACTTTTTTTTAGTTCGTGCGAAGAACGGTTATTTATTAGCTAATATGAAATAATTTACAAATATCTGCTGCACAAAAATAATAATAATTGTAATTAAAAAATATATTTTACTTCCAGAAAATGTATGCAATATTTATTTTTTGGATTTCGAAAAAAGTTTGTTATATTTCTATGTTCGTATATTTTCTACGTTCGAGGCATATCTTAGTATAAATAAGACTAAATTTAGTCGATTTATTAGTTAGACTACTCATTTCATTACATTGTAACTAGTAATGCATTGTAACAACGTAGTATTTGATTTCTGTTCATATTTTGTTATTTAAAAATTAAATTTCATGGGAAAATTTTCACATTTGAAACTTCTCAGCAAATGTATTTACAGATTTGTTTAAAAGAATATTTTTTTTATTATGAAATCTATATTTTTGTTTACATAAAATCCAAATTTTAATTAAAAGTGATACCTAATTATCATTTTATTCGCAATGACATAAAAGTGATTATGATACAAATCTCTTATTTCTATTATTACTATGTGAATAATAAAAAAGTTTTAAAAAAATACAAAATTGCATGTTGTCAATTTTTTTTTGCGTATGTTTGCGTTGACTGCGATATTATCAAATGTGACTGTAGCGCCATCTATTGGCGTTAATGTCAAACAAATTGGTAAACAAAGAAGTTGATTACCCTGTGCCTACCGCTTTCCCCATACGCTGTCATATTATTTAAGTATTTTTAAAAAAGAAAAAAAAAATGTAACTACTATTATTGAAATCCAATCAATAGGGGGGTTATAGTATCTTGTATATTCATTGGAAAATGTGTGTTGTAAATTATCAAAAGTAAATGCTATTTAGTATGAAAAATGAAAAATTAAGTCATTCATTGAAATATGATTTTCTTTAATTTCTTGACAGATTTTTTTTGTTTTAATTTTCACAATTTCTTCAAATAAAACTAATATATCGTTCCTTTTTTCCATTCATTACTTTTTCGATTAGTGGTGCCTGCTTGTATCCCATTATCACTACTTTTCATGAACACCTTTTTCGTGATATTTTGTGGCTTGAAATGATTTTTGTTAAAACTTTTGAGACCGATTATATCATGACAACATTAGATGCATCTTCAACATAGAGACCAATGGCAGATCCTGTTCATCAGCACAAACTATGAGCACATCAGAACAAAAAAAAAAAAACTGCTCAAAGGAACATGTAGTCACATTATAGATATTGCAAAAACAGAAAATCGATAAAACTGTAAAAAACATAGAAAGCTTAATCATGAAGGATTTGTCAGGGAAATGCAAAGAGAAAGACAACTAGAAAAGTGAACTGCAATAAACTGCGTGCTTTACCTTGTTTTTCTTACCTGTGGTCCTTGCACCAAGCACTATCTTTTTTGTATTTGTTTTTGAGTTTATGTGAAGTCTATTACGTTTTTGAAATAGTATTTTAACATTTATATTCGGAAAGTTATTTTACCCTTATTCTTCTATTGATATATTTGCTTCATGTATGACCTTTACTTCTGTTCTGAATTTGTCTTGTATGTACAAGTATTGCGACAAGTAGTACTTGTATGCGAAATTGTACTTTCTTCAATATGAATACCTTACCCTTTGTTTCTGTAATTAAATGATGGTTTTATCACTATATATTATTTAGTCATTTCACTATTGTAAACCTGATATATTTTTTAATATTGTATTTATTTTTACTATAAATAATGATTTTAGTGATAAAAATCCTTGGCAGCCCCAGCCTAAAGGTGAATTGTGAAATTTGACTAAAACTTTTGTGCATAATGTACCTTGTGGGTCTTAAACCACTTGCTTTTACTGTTTTATGAATAATAAGTTAAGATTAATATGAACAATAAGTTAAAAAAACATGCCTGATAAAATAATGTTGCTTGTTAATTAATGTCTTTTCTGTGCTTTGAATTTGTGATTCAGATATTTTTATTTTAGGATGAGAGAATAATTTAGAAAATGTTTCTATGAATATTTGATGAATTAATATTGATAATTAATGCAAATAAGGAAGTAAAGCAAACAAATTGTGCATATTGAATTATCTTAAATTTTACATGTTTACGGATTTGTCAAAAAATGAAATATATATTAGTAACTTCTATTAATTTCTGTTAAGTGAAAGCTATTATGTGCTTTAATGAAAAATCTATATTTTCCCACTTCATTTCTAAAAAAATTTATTTGTGTTGCAGTATCAACGAAGAGAGAAACTACGATAGGCCGGGTCACTACTATGCAGATCGTGAGCCATACATGAGAAGGCCGCTGGGTATAGGATATCATGACGAAGACAATTACCAAGGAAGGGCCAAGTCCAGGGATAGGTACTCCAGATCGACGCCTGGAAACAACTATGTGGAAGGTGCAGAAAGGTATATAAAATTTATTATCTGTTCTCTTGCTTATCATCTAGTTCAGTGGTCATTCAGAATCGTCACTCTTATGGATACCGTATCCATAAGAGTGACGATTCTGAACTATCCGATGGATTTTTTTTTATATATTAGAAAATTGGAACAGTTGTTTGAAATATATTGATTATAAAAAAAAATCCAATAAAAGTATGTTCCTCATACTTGTTTTAAACAGAAAATAAATCATAAAATCTTAAGGTTTTTTTATTAACAAAATATAAGCTAAGCCACAAATAATCTATAAAAATATATTTGGGGGAATAATTGAATTGAGAATTTTTTTCATCATTTGAACGGTGTTAAATAGTGATATCCAAATTGGCAAAGCATAGTTTAAAAAAAAAAAAAAACAGTTTGGAAACTATTGATTATTGAACTAAGAAGATTTTGTAAATCATGATGCATAACTACCTTCAATCAGTCTCTGCATAAAACTTAATTAACTTCCGATGCAAGTAGATTTTAAATATATATTTCCTTTAATGTATCACCATTAAAGATCGAAATCTATTATTGTGGAGTAGAAATTAAAAAAATATGTATTAGAGAATTAAAACACTTTCGGCATAGATATATTGTTTTACTTTTACCTTAATTAATCGTTTAACATTATGACTCAACAAACTGCTTTTTCTAGGAACCAAAACCATTTTCGGCCACACAACGCACGCCCCCACTTCGACCAGCAACGCTACCCCGCTGACAACCAATACCCCAACGACCGCGAACCTGCAGCCATCCCCAATTCCCGCATAAACAACCGGCGGCCCAACAACTCAACTCCACAAACCCCCACCTCAGCGGTCGTCCCATCCGTATCCTCACCAACTGTCAAACCAGAGAGTCGGCCTAGGAGGACGAAAAGGAGGTCTCCGTCTAGGACCCCCTCAGGGTCTAGGTCCAACTCCAGGTCTAGGTCTCGGAGTTCAAGTGGCAGCAGGTCTTCTAGTTCCTCTTCGAAGTTACGGAGTTCATCAAGTGATAGTAGTGGGGGATCGCGGTCACCTTCCAAGTCGAGATCTCCTGTGTAAGTTTGATGGTCTTAGTTTGAATCTAACATTGTAGACTTCATGTAAAATTCTTTTGTTGCAACTCTTTCAGAAAGATTAATTTAATTGCTCTAATTTAGGAACCAATTTTTTTAAATAAAAGTTGCAGTTAGCGAAATGAAATATGGACTATAATTGGTTACTACTAGATTTAAGAAATCTTTTTCAAATTCATCATTGTTTATAGGAAGTGTATTTATTGCTGCGTTGACATGCAAGCCTTTTTACCACTGTATGACTGCTTGATTTTTTCCCTTGAAGAAAGTAGGGGTTTAAGAGGGTTGGATAAAGACAGTTCCATCCTACCCTCTAACGTGCTAGGGCTCCAGAATCCAGATCCTTAACACAATTTTGCACTGTTGGGGATTTCTAGGACTTTGACCTTTCCCCTCGGAACTCTACTGTGGTATAGCATCTTTATGTCTCTTGCATGTGAACACAAAACTAAAAGTCATTTTGTGCAGTCAGGGAGGAAAATTAGCTTCCTCAATTTTTGACCTTTCTCCCCCGAATACTATCGTATCGTTATATAACTTACACATGTAAATGTAGCTTTAGTATAATCAGCCATAATAAAACTAAAAAATCTCATTGAACGAAACCCTTCTTGCAGCAGCGCCTCCTATGGTAGCCAACAGACCAACAGCAAGGGCAGTCGATCCGAGCGGCCGTCCAGTGCCATCAACACCCCCTCCTCCTTCCTCCCCTCTGCCGTGAGTGCTGCCCCCCTCCCCAACGTAACCCCTTCCCAGAACTGCAGTACGCTCACCATCGAGGAGAACCACTGCAGCGAAAGAGGGGACGAGAAGAGGCCCCTTGGCATATGTGTGCGGAACCTACCAGTCAGATCTACAGGTGAGTAGGAATTGATTAAAAGTATGGATGTTCATAGTACTTGAATGTACATAGTACTAGGGTCCTTAATGACCCCACTTGCAGGGGCTGTAGAGACACTGACGAAACGGTCACCCATATTCTCTGTGATTGCCAAAATTATGCAGCGCACAGATTTGAGCATCTTGGGCCAACACTTGCTTGAGCACTGGAAACTCCAGGATATTCTTAATAGATCCTTGCTGAATTTTGCTTCGGCAACGAACGGGGCTCTTATAATAGGAGAGAGGGATTTATTTCTTGGGGACGGTACAATAGACCCCTGGTCGCAGTGCTTGGATCTAACAGAGCCCCCCTACAATGTTATAAGTCAAAGTCATAGTACTTGAAGAGTTCTAGAATTACTATTAATGATGGGTATTGTCAATTTCAAGGTCTTAGATATAAAGCAGAGGCCCAGTGGCTTAGTGGTAGTGCTTCCAATTATCGTACCACATGTCCAGAGATCGAGTCCCGGATTGGGTGACGTTGACTCATCCTTTCTTCCCTTAAATGGTCGATAAAATGAGAACCAAGCATGCTTGGGTTCTAAAAAATGGTGTTTCCCCGTGAGGTTGATCACCTAACGGGGGTGTATGACATTAATTAGAGCCCTTGGTCAAATAAGCTGAAATGGGCATGACAGGCCTTGGCCCACTGCAAGCTGTTGCGCTGTGGAGTTTTGAGATCAGCTTCTTCAGTTTTTGGGTATAAGTAAGAAAAATTTATTGCCGGGAATCAGATTTTTGTTTTGCATAACCCCTATAATAAACTAATAATCTGTGTAATCGTTATTTGTATAAAAAATGATGTGGCTTTTAAGGAGTTGCTTTTATTGATGCTGTTTAAGGTAACGTTTTATAAATTCAGTCTCATAACTTTAAATCAGCACTATCTGATGGGGTCTTAAAGGGTTAACTTATGTAACTCATATACATCTATTAATATTTTAGATACAAGTCTCAAAGATGGTCTATTTCATGAATACAAGAAGCATGGAAAAGTCACAATGGTCAAAGTTATCGGACAAGGGACTGATCGTTATGCTGTAGTATGCTTCAAAAAGTAAGAAGAATTATATTTAAAACTAATAATATTTTTTTATCCAGTAAAAGTTTTGTTATTTCCATTTCCAATCTGAAATATTATTGTATTTATACATTAATACTATGATATTTTTAAACAGAACTGAAGATGTGGACAAGGCTTTAGAAGTGTCGAAAGACAAGCTATTCTTTGGTTGCAAAATTGAAGTTACAGCACATGAAGGCTTGGACGCGGAAGACAATGAATTTAGGCCACTGGAAGCAGAACTAGATGAATTCCACCCTAAGGCAACAAGAACACTTTTTATTGGAAATCTTGAAAAAGACATTACTACACAAGAACTAAGAGACCATTTTGAACAATTTGGTGAAATAATTGTAAGATATTCAAAGTTCACTATCACTATTTTTACAAACATTTTTAAGCCTTTTTAAGAACTATTAACCATTAAAACCCTCAGTAAATTATGCATAACACACTATTTTATTTGTTAATGTTTAGTATTGCGATTTATTCAAATGAAAAATAAGGGTTATGATTTTTCATGAAATTGATCTATTTAAATCGGAGGTTTAATTTATGTCATTTTATGAAAAGTGCCGTAAGATTTTTGCGACTTTTTTGATGTTTTGTTTGGTTTGTACCTTTAAAGGCATATTTATACAAAACTTACATGTAAAGAAATGTCTGCCTGTGATTTGAAGTCTCCTAGTCAAATGTTTGTAAACACGACATAAGTCTTCATAAAAAAAGTCTCCCTTATTAGATCCAAAGAAAAAAAGAGCAAAGCTAAGCATCTGTTTTCAGTATTAATTGAAGAGATTAGTGGAAGAACGTGCTAAGTGACAAAAAAGGGAAAACGAAAAAATTATCTTTGAAGTTTTTAGTTTGCAGTCAGATCTGTTGAAAATGGTACTTGAAAATCGCAAAAAATATACTCAACTTAAAATTTATGAGAAAGCGGAAACTTGTTATGGTTAAAGAGGGGGCATTTATTGGCACAAAAAACTTAATTTTTTCAAAAATGCCACTAAGCACGTTCTTCCGCTAAGCTCTCCAATTAAAAATTAACTAATGGTCGTATAAATGTGAATTTTAGGGAGATATTTTTCTTAGCATATGGATAATCATTAAAAAAAAGGTATTCCAGTAGGCTGATCTACCAAAAGGGATATACTGTTTTTTTCTTACCAAAAATTATCTTTTTAGTGCAATTGGATGATTCTTCTTAACTTGCTTTTCCAGGAAATCGACATAAAGAAGCAAGGCACAGGCGCTTCCTACGCCTTCATCCAGTACTCTGACATTGGCAGTGTGGTGAAAGCCATGAGGAAACTGGACGGTGAGAACCTTGGTGCTAACCGAATCAAGCTGGGATTCGGAAAGAGCATGCCAACCAACTGCGTGTGGCTGGATGGCATTGTGGACTCTGTTTCCGACAAGTTCTTGGCCCGCCATTTCAGCCGGTTTGGAATCGTGGCCTACACAGCAGTGGATCGGGAAAAGGGCCATGCTCTGGTTTTCTACGAGAATGTCGAGTTTGCTCAAATTGCCGTGTCGGAGATGAGAGGGAGGATACTGCAGGGGAAGAAGCTACAGGTAAATAAGATGAAGGTTTCTTTAACCATATCACTACCAAATTTATCTTATCACTTACCAATCTTATTAGTCTTATTCTAAAAGTATAAAATTTGTGGAATAGACTCATTATGCATCCCAAATGAAATGGGGAAAATAATGTTAATTTTTTAACTTTTATTTAAGGAAAAAAATTTTGAATCTTAATTTCCGAATGAATTATAACAAGGTTTTTTCAAAACATTATTTGTTAAAGAAAATAGTATAAAGTTAGTAAGTGTAAAGTAATAGTATAAAGTAAGTTTATTTGTTAAAAATAATTAATTAAGCTCCCAAAACAAATTCTAAATATTCAAATTAAAAAAAATATATCAATTTCCTTTTAAAGCTTTTTTAAAAATTATTTTAGGCCAACTTTTGATGATAAAATTTCTTGCTAAAAGAAAAGTTCAACATTATGAATTGTTTCTTATAAATTAAAAATTACTAACTATTGTTTTCTTTAAATGTTATATTAAAGTAAGAGGATGAATAGAGAATTCTAAATTGTGTCTATTTGGGTCTTTCAGTTAAAGTTAAACACTAACTTAAATAGTAAAATATTTGAAGTAAATTTTTTCCTCGATAAAAATACACTTCACATTAATGGTTCTCCCGTACTAAAACATACATTATTACGTCTTAGGTTGATTTTGCTAGTCGCGAGTGCCAGACCACTTTCTTCGACAAACTAGAAATGACCGGTCAACTGGTGCCAGGAGATGGAACGCGGCCCTGGGAAAGAAGGGAGCGACGAGGCCCGGAGTTTGAAGTCATCCGAAATGATGATCGGTACGGAAGGTCTGTGGCCACATAGATCTCCATTGATGTGCCACTTTTTTTACTTTTTTGTTAATGAGAATTTAATTTGTTTGTATTTGATTGCTGCTTTGTATTGGATTGCCTTTTTGGTTGGCATATTAGTTCAGATTGCTTGTGTTATGATACGGAGTTTTCTTATGAATTGGTTTTTGCATCCAATGCTGTGGAGTGTCTGTGTAAACCATATTATTCGGGATCTAACTTATGATCAATAAAACCATTTATTGATCATAAGTTATCATTGCTTTAACCAAGCACATGTTTATATTGTGTTTTGTTATCAAGTGACAAAACCAAAAAAAATTAAACAATGGTTTTTGTTTTTCTGGTTACAGATTGACTTGTCGGATAACTGTTTTTCACTGGCATTCCACAGTTATAATATCGCTGCTGCCTTGAGAGATTTTTTTAGATGCATGCCTGCATGATATTGAAACTGATATAGCTAAAAATGTTATTTAATGAGAATGAGAAATCGGCTTATTTAGAAATGAAGACATCAATTTATTTTAGTTATATAGTATTTAGTATTGCTATTTGAAAATTGAATTAAATTTTTCAAATGTTTTGTTCCATAGAATTAAATTATCTTAATTTTAAAGCTGTAAGTTAAATTTAATGAAATGAGTAGTTGTCGATCGATGCTGCTTTTTGGTCAATGGGCTGATGGCGATTGTTTACAGATCTTTAAAAAATGTGCTGTTGGGCAAATTATTATTTTTCTATAAGAAAAACAAATACAAAATTCGGTACCTATGTACACTCGTGAAATTGTTTTAAGTGGAAATCCAAAATTCATCTCCACCTGGGATATGGAATTCCATTTCTCAACCCCCGATACTTTCAAAATCCCTTCAATTTTCATAACCTGTCATTATAGCACATAAAAGCTGCTGAACACAGCGACGAACTTTGATTGGTTTTATACACTTTTATTCGCAGATGTATGCCTATACCAGTTATTATGGCTAAGTGTTCTTCAGTGTATAAACAGCCAAAAAATAAAATTTAAGATTTAAGTGCTACCCTCTACTATATTTTAAAAATTATATTAACTGTGTGTTAGTTCATTCAGTATTTAGGCAGTTTGGCAGACTTAAGTATCTGGCCTAAAAGTTAGAACAGTACAGCAACGTTATGGCCTATCATCATCTTTCAAACTTAATAGTAACAAATTAACTAAAGGTTTGATTGATCGCCATCTATTTTGATCTAGATAAAAACACTACTGCATTATGCTGTGAACTAGAATATATGGCATTAAGATTGGTTGATTGAACCATCCTGAACAGCAACAGATACTACAAATAGATTTAACAGATACAGATAGAACAAATTACGACACATTGAAGTTTGTTGACAGATCCATCCTGAACTACAGTAGACGCCGCTTAATGTGATCACATTGGGACGAACGTGATTTGATAACAATAACCGATTGATTACAATACACGAAAAAAAATTTTTTAACTAAAAAATGATTTTTTTTGCATATGTATTAAAATAAAATTTAATTTTAAATTAGGAGAGTTGTTGTTGCAAAACTCTATAGTATTTAATAGAAATTAATACACACTAAAGAAAAATAATTACTAGTTAGTTTACTTACATATTTAATGATGAACTGCAGAAAACAATACAAAATATGTACAAAAGGTTAATTATTAACTGAAAAAGAAATCACCAATTGGCGATTGTTTAGCATTCTTTCGAAGCAAGTCATTTACGAATCGCTTATAATCATAACGTTTATGAAAGTGTTCTGCGTCGGCTTTGTTTTGCGCACCTAGATGTAAGATTCGAAGTGCCTCCCTCATCTGAGCAGGCATCGGAATTTTGCCCTCGATAGCACTTTTTGGGTTCAACATCGGCATCAGAATCTTGTGACGAAGCTTGATCTTTGAAACATATGGCTTTTCAAATGTCCTCATCATTTAACGAAGTAGAAGTCTCAACCTTCTCGTCGATCTCCATCCATGCTTAAAAATTCTCAGCATTCATATCGTTTTTTTTTTGGGAAATTTACATATAAACTGATAACAATAAACGAACATTTGATTACAATAAATGATGAGTTTTCAATGTATTTTGATATAAGCGGACGGGACTAAGCGATATTGATAACATTAAACGATTGATAACATTAACCGTGATCACATTAAGCGGCGTCTACTGTATAAAAATCCCGAGAACTTACTGCAGCTTATAATATTACTATTAATTTTGTCTTGCCTAAATGTGTTCCGAATGCAAACTTGAGAAATTAATAAATATTCTAACCGCCTCTACAAACAATTTTGTTATCAACACTGTATAAATTTATATTTATTCTCTTTAGGGAGACGAGAGTGGGCTTTGAGAACCGTACGTACCCTCGCTATGAAGGCCAGCCTAGGCCGCCTAGAGGTGGCTTTCGTGGTGGCAACGCTGGACAGAGGGTTGGCTTTTCTTCCAGGGGTCGAGGGCAAAGCTTCGCAGGGAGGTATGAGGTTCCCCATGAAGATGAGAGGAGGCACAGGTGTGTTTGGATGATATGTTTTGTCTTCAAAGTATTAATTTACGTGTCAGGATTTTGAGTTCATTTCATGTTATAGGGGAAACTGTTTTGGTTGATTCCACGAAAATGCGCCATGGACATCATTTTTTAAATTTCGACTTTTTTATTTTAAACAAAATCTGCTCGCCAAAAATTCTTGGCACTTAATTTTCTCTTTTTATACTTCAAAATAAACAGTTCACAAAAAATTCGAATTTAAAATTTGAGTGAAATATTGAACATCAAACTTTGTCATGTCCATCACATTTGTCATGTCCGTCACGCTAATAAATATTTTATAATATTTTACTATTTATAAATTTGTTAATTTTTTTCTTTCTGGTTAGCACATCATAATATTATATTGATTCCAAAAAAATTCTAGACTTGAAATGTATCCAGTTAAGAGCAAATATTAATAATGTAAGGTCACTCAAAATCTGTGTTTCAATTTTGTCATGTTGGTCGCGGCATGTTTTAACCCAATTAATTTTAAGTATTTTCTCTTGAATGAAAATTTCAGTGTTTTTTTTTTATAATCAAGACCTTTATTTGCATCACCCCATGGCAATTTTTAAACAGTCAGTTAACATTTACTACTTTTTAAGAGCCAAGAAAGTTGTCTTATGTCATGTCTGTCACAAATGGAATTAGCCTTTTATTAAATTGGGGATTGGAACGTTTCTTTTGAAAAGTAACTGTTACACTTTATAAAGTTAATTTGTTAGTTTACTTTATTAAAAAGTTACTGTTACACAGGCGCGCAACCACGGGGGGGGGTTTTAGGGTCAGAACCCCCCCCCAGAACCCATATTATAGTCAAATTTTATTTTATTAACAATAAAAAAATCGAAAGTGATGAAAAAAAATTCCACAGAGAAACACTATTTCACTCGCCGCCAACAAAATAAGAAACTGTAGGGATGGCGGTTTTTCAGAAGAAAAAAACCGATGTTTCAAAAACCGGTTTTTCAGTTTTACTGAACCTTAAGACTGGCCTAATGAAAAACCGGTTTTTTGGTCGAAACCGAGGGCAAAAAAAACGGTTACGGTTTTCTATCCCTAAAGTGTTTCAAATATGGGTGGCGGGAAGTATAAATCTGTGTAAAACAAAATATTTCTAACGGAAACTCTTTTCTAATGTGAGGGGGGGGGGTTAAAAAAAGCGCCAGCTCTGATAAAATGACAAGTCATGCCAAATTTATTCATTTTTTGTCGTTTTTTATGAGTTGCTCTAATATTGTGCATTCAAAAAATCAGTAAAGGTCACGGTACTACGCAATGATTAAGATAAGAAATAACAGAAACTGCCCCCCCCCCCTTTCTCGGATACTATTTTAAACCAATAATACGCGTTATCTTTGGATTACTGTACTTTTTTCACCGTTTTATTTTTAAGGTTTTTATTTTGCGCCTTTTCTATGTAATTTCTACTGTAAAGTACCTGAAGATATGAGTATGTTTGTAGGGAAAGGCACTTTTTTTTCTCTCTTTTTACTGTTTTGTCTGAATGCTTAATATACATCTAAGGATGGCTGATGGCTGTTAAGTTCTGTTTTCATTCGATTTTGTACGACGTCTTAAATGTAGTTATATATATATAAGTAACATCTTTGAAGTTTGGAACATTGCCCGAAAATAATTTATGTTTTGACCAAAAAGGTATAACAACGGTTAACCGAAATCTTAGTTATAGTTAGTATACTTAATAAAGCAATCCTTTGTAGAGGAAGTGCACGTTAAATATGCTTCAAAGTCCTGACGCTGCGTACGATGTCGCCCTTAACGGTTATGTTGGGTGCCTACTCAGAGGTACGGCTCGTCACCTGACTATGATTCCAAATTACGACGCCCGTCGCCAATTGCTATCGTTTTGCTCTAGTGCGACGATCATTCAAATCTGAACTAAAATTATAATAATAACTTTTGTTTTCACAAAAACAATATCAAGAACAAGAAAATAAAGCAAACATATGCCAAGGGAAACCATTACATTCAAAAAGCAATATACTATTGACGACTGAGGTGGCGCCAACAAGACTGATATTATGAATTGCATTACCCATAAACAATTCTAATCGTTCCTGAAAAGTCTTTCTCTCTTTTCTTTTTACGAGTCTTTTTTTTTTCGAATGAAGAGTGGCGCGACCGATGAACAACGATATATAACCAAACCGACCAAAACTAAAAAAAACCCATAAAAATAAAATATTGACTGATTTATTTGAAATTGGCTTTTTTTTCCATTGTGTATTCTTAGTTTGCTTATTATAAATACAAGTAAAATCAGTGTTCTACACGTAAGGAGTTTTTGCGCGTCTTTTTATCGTATTCTATTCTAAAATCTGGATTGGATTTATGTCATGTGAGCAAAATATCGGTAAGTTTAATTTCTTCTCTTAAATATATGAAGATGAGTATTTTGTAATTAACTTGGGCTCGTTTTTTTTTATATCTTTCTATTGTTTTTATCTGAATTCTTTTAACATAAATCTAGAAATGGCTGCTCAGTCAGTTCTGTTTTCATTACATTTAAATGAATGTTTCATATTTGAAGCACGTTTTTTAATAATTAATTGTTATTTTTACGGCATAAATGCATACAATTTTTTTTAAATTATTTTTATTGTCCGATTGTTTTGTTTTATTAAAAGCCAATTCACTGCGTCCTTTGATACTTCGCGATTTGGCCGGCCAATTCGCGAAGTGGCCGAATTCGGCTGTGACCGTAACATTTACACTAATTTCTTTAAACAAAATTGTCCAATTAGTTTTGTAATTATAGAATATTTTTAACATTTAATTTTTTAAATTTAAATAATTGTTCAATTTATCTTTACTCTTACCTCCTTTTATAATAAAAATAGTAATTTAAAAATAATAATAATTTAACTAATTAGATTATACAAATCCGGTGATTTAAATTATCTAATTAGTTAAATTATAAATAAAGACATACAATAATTTGTAATTTATTACACTTAATTTTTATTTAAAAAAATATAACATTAATTAACTATTAAATACAAATATGAGTTTCGTACAATAAAAACTAATGTTCATAAACAGTAACTAGTAATACTAAATTAATACCACAAAAACTGCATTAAAACAAAAGTAAATTAAAATTGATTTAAATAACAATGAATTTTAGTTAAAATTAATCTTATTGCAATGAATTTTAATTACAATTAGTTTTAATTACAAATAATTTAAATTGCAATTAAATTTAATTACATTAAATTTAATTACACTTAAATTTAATTAAAACTAATTATAATTGAAAATTATATTAAAACATTGAAACCCCCCCCAGGATTTTTTTCTAGTTGCGCCCCAGCTGTTACATTTACTTAATGTAAAAAGCAACTAGTTACAGTTAATATTAAAAGATTCTAGCGATAAGAAAAGTGTAATTAATAGAAAAAAAAACATGCAAGAATGTAGTCTGCAACCAAATGAGCTCTGTGAAAAGCAGAGTGTGAAATAAGGAAAAGTAACTATGTTTTGTTACTTTCTTTACCGCCAAAAGTAACTGTTACAGTAATAGTTACTTTCAGAAAAATGTAGCAGCATTACTTAAAAAAAAGTAAATGTTACATGTGACGGCATTGCAATTAACGAGTTACTCCAAATCAAAGATTAAAATTATAAGGTTATTGATTTGATTTTGATGTATATGTAACTAACTATAATTTTTTAAAAATTGGTTGCTTTTAGACTTAAGTTTGGTTTACAACTTGAGATTGCTAGTTTCATGTGTAAATTATATAGCTGATAAAAAAATTGTAGTACAAATAATAGTGTGCAGGTTTGTGTCCTTACTGTGTTTGTGTGCGGTTATATCTCAAGTAAAACATAAAACGATAAGTAAAACTTGAACTAAAATGCATTTAAGACGATTGGGAAAGCTGAGTATAATTAATGATTCACAAATAAACTTAAAAAAACTAAAAATATTTTGAAGTCAAGGGTCTCTTAGTAGATGTAAAGTTTTATTGTAATGAGCATGGCCCTTTTAGACAGCTTAGCATTTACAAATACAAACAAACCTAGGCATCAAAATTAATACAGGTTTTAATACCTGTTACATAATTAAAATGATTTAATACTTATATTGTGAATACTGGTATTAATAGTTGGGCAGAGTTAAAATTCTGAAATTTCCCCTCAGGTACAACACCCGAGAAGAAAACAACCTCATGGAAGTGACCATGTTTGACAGCAAGGCTGAACGCCCCAAGTACGTGGAGGGCCCCCTACCGCCCGACTGCCCCAACCGCAACAAGAGGAGAGACAACAAGCTGCGGAACAGTATCAGCGACCAGGAGAGCCACCACAGCCAGTCGCCCCCTCGGTCCCGCCACCAGAGTCGCAGCACCAGCCCAGCGTCCTCCAAAGACCGCAAGGCCACCACCCCCAAAGACAGAAGCCAGCACCACCGGACAAGGAGCCCCGGCGGAAGCCACAGCTCATCTCTGATCAACAGCCCAGCGATATCGGACGACTTAGAGGGCAACTCCGACTACAGGGACTCCCGTAGGAACAGCGGAGTGAAGCCAGAGGACCTGGCCTCAGAGCTGTCGTACGTGTCCCCGCGGAGTGTCTGTTCCGAGAAGGAGGACAGGTCGCTGACCAAGGCTGAGACGGACTCCCTGAGGTCGTTGTCCAAGGTGGAGACGGATTCTGTGCGGTCGCGGTCTTCTCTGGACGTCGAGAGCGCGGACGAGGCCGACCACCTGGCGCAGATGGAGAGGAAGAAGCGTCTGCTGGCGTCCTCCAATCTGAAAGGCGGCAAGGAACTCAACCTCCTGGTGACAAAGACTCTTGTCGACAGGATGAAGGCAAAGGTCTTGCCGAACAACCACAAGTCACCCAAATCGAACTGTGTCTCTGGATCTCCGGCCGAGGAGGGCAAATGTGATATTGACGTCCAACTGGAAAAGCCCCAGCAGACGGAAAGTGCCAACACAGATTTAAAATACCTTCAGAAGCGGCAAGTTCAACTACTGCACCTGCTAGAACACCTGGGTGATAGTTTAAATGAAGGACTTATTGACGGAGAGCGGCTTGGTCTTAAGAAAGGTCGGTCACCTTCGGACGCTGCCAGTCTGCTGTATGATAGTGAGACTTTAAAAGCCCTTATAAAAGAGGAATTCGGTATTAAACTATGCAATAGTAGCATCAAAGATCCTTCAATTTTAGCCAAGTTGAAGAGCAAAATCGAGAGCATGGAGGGTAGTGATTGCATATCATTATCCTTGGACTCTTTTGTCTTTCAAAAACATTTGGATCCCAGGAGAGGATCAGATCAACATTCTGTGTCATCTGGGAACACTTTACCAAATTGCCGTAGAATATCTGTGGACAATGAAACTGGTCTTCCGAGCACACAGGGTGCCATTGACTCTTTATTTTGTATCCCCTCACCTACAAGAGCAGATATGTTATGGAAGAAAGAATGCAATTCCTTTAGTGATAATAATTTTTCAGACATTGACTGTTCATTACCTGGTTCTCATGTGAAAACTGAATTTGTGACAGATGATGATACTATAAGCAAAAAATCTTTAAATTCATCTTTTCCTTTGGACTTTCCCAGTCGTCTTTTGTCCCTTCGAACTGTTTCAGACATCCGCCATGAAATTAAACGAGAAAGAGATGTTAGTCCATTGTCTCTCCCACTTCCAAAGTTTGCAGCATCTCTGAGGTCACCGAAATCTTCCCCTAGCATCTTAATGTCACCTAAGAGCACAACAGCTCATAGCCCAAGAGCTGGACTTTCTCCTAGCTCTTACGCTTCAAGTAAGAACCTTCGAATGTTGGACTTGTTTTCAGATTTCCAAGTTGAGAAAAAAGTTAAAGAATCTGTACCTGAAGAGAAGGTGAATGGTGTTAGCATGTCCCCTGTGGAGTCACTGTTCGAAACTGAAACTACAAATGAGGCAATCGAATTGATGGCCAACTTTGAATCAATACAGTCCCCAAAAAGCAATTCAGATAAAATTAAAGAACATCAGAGCTCCTCTGAGTCTGAATCTTCACCTTCTGCATCTCCAAACCGTCCATCCATTGAAGACAGAATAAAAGCCCTTGATGAGAAGTTCAATGTGTGGTCTGGATCAACCCGTTTGCCTGTTACCCCTGACGTTCCTCCTGCACCGTTGCCCGAAACCCCAAGGGCACAGGTCAAGAGATCCAGGTTCACCTTCCTCGCCCCCGACACCCGGAGTGAACCTTCTGACATCGTCAAATCTCTCTTGGCAAAGTCCACCATCTTCGACCAAGATTCCAAGCGACTGCAGCACATTGACGAAAAATATGAACCCCAGGATGTCAAAGTGGAGGCATCGCAGGCACTAAAGCCCACTTTCCGAACAAAAGCGGCTGCCAAAGAGTTCTCAATTCCGATCTCACCACCCGTTCAACCTCTAAACCAGTCTTCCTTAGTTAAAACAGCCCCTCTAGTCGCGCAAGGAGTTGCACCTTGCCCACCTACTCTGACACCACCTGCACCAATGCCACCTCAGAATACACCAACACCAGTTTTGGCTCCCGTCACACCTGTCCTGCAACAGTATAATGCTCCAGTGGTGTCTCCTCAGGCATTTACACCCTGTTCTCCTTGTACAACACCGTCTTTACCCCATTCAAACTTTGCAGTCAAGGCATTGGATTCGGTCGTTAGCAGCATAGACAAGGATTTGAACGATCACTTGATGAAGGCACCACTCGTATTCAATTCTGTGAAGCCGAAAACAGAGCCAAACTTTCATATGAACTCTTCGGCTCTTGCCACAACACTTAAGAGCCCCCTTCATTGTTCTGTGGACATTCCTGCACATCCTGTCGTGCTGACTTCTCCTCCTGGTATAAAGAAGGAGCCGTCATCTCCCACAGATAGTGTCACGGAAATAGTGTGTAAATTTGAAATTGATTGCAAGGTTCCTATGAAAAAAGAGACTCTATCCCACAATGTGACTAACATTCCTGTCATAAACGACATACCAGTGACTTTATCAAAAGACCATGTACAATTTAACTCTATTGATCACAACAAGAAAGAGTTCTGTGACTCTAAAGATCCCAGACTTGCTTTCCATGAAGGCTCCAGTCATTGGAGAGAGAATGGCTGCAAAGATGGGATTAAAGTGAATATTGATTCTTGTGCCAAACCATTTGTGAACAATCCAAGTCTAGATTCGGTTAGTGCAGCATGTCCTGCTACAAAGAAACGGGTGTCATCAATAGATAGCACTGAATCTGAATCCAGCAAGTCTGTGAAGTCTCTTGACTCCAGTAGGGACAGCCAAGAAATCAGTTGGGTAAAACAGGAAAAGACATCAGAACCTGAACCCAAGAAACCCAAGCTTAGTAAAAGTTTTGCATTTGAAGGCTCTGTATCTCCTCCCACACAGCAGCATTCTAGAAAAAATGATAAAAAAGAAAAGCCTGTCAAAACAGAAAAACCTAAAATTTCAACAACTAAGACTAGTTCTAATATTCCGGAAAAATTAAAATCTGACATTAAAACTGTAACTAAATTAGAATCGAGAGATAGACCTAAATCTGAGCAAAAGAATAAAGAAGAAAAAACTACCAAGTCTCGAGATTCAAAAGAAACAGCATCAAGTAAAGAACATAGAATTAAATCTCGGGAAAGGAAAAATTCTGAAAAAGATATTAAAAGTAATGCTTCAAACAATCCTTCCAATAAAGTAAAGAAGGACCAACAAGTAGGGAAAAGTGACAGTAAACATGATAATAAGAGAGAAAGTGATAAAAAACATGAAAGTAAAAAAGAAGGTAAACATGAAAATAAAAGTGAAAGCAAACATGAAAGTAGGACTGATAAACATGAAAGTAAAAATGACCTCAAACATGAAAGTAAAACCAGTAGCAAGCACGAAAATAAGCAAGAAAGTAAAATGGAAAGCAAAAATGATAAACATGAAAGTAAACTAGATAGCAAGCAGGAAAGTAAAAGTGATAATAAGCATGAGTGTAAAAATGACAACAAGCATAGTAGCAAAAGTGAAAGCAGACATGAGAGTAGAAGTGAAAGCAGGCATGAAAGTAAAAATGAAAGCAGGCATGACAGTAAAACAGACAGCAGGCATGAAGGCAAAAGTGAGAGCAGGCATGAAGGCAAAAGTGAGAGCAGGCATGAAGGCAAAAGTGAGAGCAGGCATGAAGGCAAAAATGAGAGCAGGCATGAAGGTAAAAGTGAGAGCAGGCATGAAGGCAAAAGTGAGAGCAGGCATGAAGGCAAAAGTGAGAGCAGGCATGAAGGCAAAAGTGAGAGCAGGCATGAAGGCAAAAGTGAAAACAGGCATGAAGGCAAAAGTGAAGACAGACACGAAAACAAAAATGAGAACCGGCATGAAAATAAAACAGAAGTCAAAAGTGATAATAAACATGACAATAAGCTTAAGAGCAAAAACGAGGACAAGTACGAATGCAAAAATGAAAGCGAATCAGAAGGTAAAAGTGAAGATGCCAAAAGTGATAAAAAGCAGGGAGAGAAAAAATCTAAAAAGTCTTCAGTATCTTCATTGCCTTTTGATTGGGCTAAGTGGATGGATGACGAACCAGTATATTTCTCAATGTATGACAAAGTAAAAGCACGTTCTAGCAAATCTCAGGTTCTCAAACATCAAACAAATGACTTAGAGTCTGTTAGACAAAAGTTCAGTAAACTGAAGCAGCGTCGAGCGAAACGTGAGGATAAGTCAAAATCCATCGACAGTGATAAGGATTCTGACACTGGAAGTCATCATTCAAGTGAATCTGATTCTCAAACCAAAGCAAGTAAATCTAAACAACCTCGAAAACGAAAATTGGTAATTGACAGTTCATCTGATGATGACCGTGCACCTCACGACTCAAGTAGTAGAATCAGTAAAATAGATAAAGATTTCAGTGATTCTGCTACCGACTCTGATTTTGAATACAATGTATCACGGAAGCAAGCCTCAAACATGAAGGTAAGAAAAAAGAAAACTGAGGTACTGGACTCTGATAGTTCAGATTCTGATTCTAATTTTCATCATTCGAAATCACAGAGTAGCACTTCAAAGAATGCCTCCCACAATCGTATAAAGTCTAGAACTGAAAAGTTGAAGAAGATTGTAAAGTCTGATTATGAAATCTCTGATGCAGAGATGCATCACAAATCAAAAGAGAAGGAAAACAAACTAAAGAAATTGAAAAAAGAAAAAACAATTGATGTGAAGACTGAATATGAAAGTATGGATTATGAACTACAGAAAAGGCATGATGAGTCAAAGAACTACAAAAAGAAAATGTCGAAAGACTCTAGGCCCCAGGAACCCGAGATTAGCTCATCCCAGAAAAAGCTTAAGTCTGAACATTCTTCAAAAGAAAAGCTAGTGTCACCCAAAGAAAGAAAATCCGAAAGCTCTAATGAGAAAATGCAGATTGATGATAATGAAAAGCACAAGCCCTTCAGCAAGAAACGGAAAAAGTCGAAGAAGATGTCCAAAAGTAAAGAAAGACGAAGCACGTCTGAAAAGACTTACCATCAAGATTCAAGAAAGATGGATGACAGTGATGCCAAGTCTTCTCTGCCTGTTCTGTCTCCAAAGCCATCCAATTCGATGCCAGATAAGCAACTTTCACCACCTTGCCTGCAGGCTGGCGTCTTTTCTGACAACGATTTTTCAGACTTGGATTTTGAAGCTCATTCAAATGACATTGATATGAAAATAGACATGTGGAAGCAAGATTCTAATTCTGACAAGCCATCAAAGACCAAGAAAAAGGACAGCAGTGCCAAATCTCAGAACATTTTCCCAGAGCAAGACTCAATGCATTCTTTCTTTGACAAACTTTCTGACATTACTGATTCAGAGCCTGGAAAAGAACACACTGATTGCTTGAGTGATGTACCTAGTGATTGTCAAAAATTGGAGCTTCCTACTAGGAAAGAAAGCACAAATTCATCCCCTCATAAAAACAAACATGAGAAGCATCATGACCATGGCTCAAAACAAGAATCCAGTAAGTACCCTGATACACACTGCAGCTCTTCAAAAGAGGAGAGGCGAAAAAAGAAGTCAAAAAAGCAATCTAAAGAGAAGAAGAAAAAATCCAGAGAAGAGAAAGAAGCGTCGGATACCAAAGAGGAAAGTCGCAAGCCTTCAGAAGAACACTATAGTAAAGTTACTCCAAAACCGGAATCTCCGAAGTCCTTGTTTGATACCCTTGCAGGAGATGATGATAGCATGTATTCCAATCTTCATATTGAAGTTGTATCCAGAGAAGAATCGTCCAGAAATTTTGAGGATGATTTCATGTTAGTAACTGAAGATATGACTCCTTTTGGGGATGATGGCCCATCCAAGAGAGAAGAAAAACTGCTGGAGCGAAGGTTCGAAGAAGAAGCTGCAAAAGAAACAAGAAGATTGGAAGCAGAACTCTTTTCCACTGGAAGGGATTCTTGGCATATGGATGAAAAAGATTACGACGACCTGGAGCCCAGTTCAGATGCCATGTGTGAAGACAAGCATGTAAATGAAATTGATTCTATAATATCTACACAGGAAAATATATTTACAGGGCTAGACCTGCATTCCTCTGGTACAGAGCCTTCTCAGAATGAGACTGATGTGTTCCTATCCGGTCATTCTGAATCTGATTCGTATAAGCTGGATGACAAAGAAATTAATGAAGAAATTGAAGACCAGCGAAAAATTGAAGATGACTTAGCAGTAACAGCTTTGTTACAAGAAATGAATTCTGGCGAAATATCAGCGCCTGAATTAACGAAAGAAACAGACTATCTGGATCCTTTGATCGAAACTCACCCTGAAGAAACTATGAATTATTTGATACCTGATGATGGTGAGAACTCTCTTCACATTGCTTCTTCGCCTGAAGTTCAAGGCAATGAGAGTCAGGATGAGAAGTTGGAAGCTTCTGATGTGTTACTGTCTCCTGCTTCAAACTCTGAGCCTCCAGCACTAGAGATCTCTAACGTTGAGGATTCCGTCTTAATAAGAATCGAAGAGACTATTCCAGGGTCAAACGAAAATCTTAAAGTTGAAGTGGTTACTTCAACTGAGATAATTAAAGAAATCAAACCAATTTCCTGTTATGATTTTCATGACGAAGACAGCATGGAACTGGAAGAGAGCAAGCCTCCAGTCATTGATATTCCAGTTATTGAAACAGTTGAGCAACCGAAGCTGTCAACTTCTCCTATGGGTGACCGTTTCAAACCTGGAAAAGCAAAAGAGAAATCATCTACCAAATTGGAAATCAATGAAGATACCGACAATGAACTAGATTCTGAATTAACTAAAGGTCAACTGACTCATTTTGAGGATATAACAATGGATACGGTTGACAGCAAAGATGATGATAACCCCCCTATTCTAATCCCAGTTGAAGCACCTCGCACTGTTGTATCTGAATCTAAGCCAAAAGAAATTCACCAATCGCCTATTAAAGACCACACCATCACTCACCACATTCAAACTACTACATCAATTAAGACAATTACACATCCAGTTGAGTCTACAGAAAGCATTTTTGATAAACTTGTTTCAGATATAGATAAGCAATTTGGAGAAATTCTTAATCATATTACAGATCAGCCTAAACCAGCATCTAAAACGTATATGATTTCAGACTCTTTTGTACATCCTAAACCCGATTCCAAACTGTATATGATTTCGGACTCTCACAGATATCCAAAAATTGAATCTAAACCTTATATGATATCAGACTCTCACAACACATCTCCAAAACTGGAACCTAAACCTTATATGGTTTCAGACATTCACAATAGATCTCCTGTGCCTATTCATATACCTGATGCTGTAGATACCAATAGCAATGACTCGTCTATTCTGCACAATTCAGGATTGTTTGATCCCCCAGAAGAAATTCAACCCCTTATTAGACCATACAGTGAGCACTTGGAAGAGCATAACAAAGCTGAAAATTATGACAAAGAAATGAGATTGGCAAAAGACAATATTCTACAGCCTCTAACTGTGACTAACAATTCGCCACTAACACATAGCAATTCATTGCATTCAAGTAGTGATATCCCCACCAATCAACCTGTGCCAAAAGTTGAAGTAACTACCCCTTCAGTAATTTACTCAAGTTGCTTGCAGAATCATGAACAATACACAACAGATAGTAATACTAAAGCAGTTACAGATAATAGTCACACAAATAACTTTTTGTTGGACCTCTTTGGTCCTAATTCAGTTGAACCTGAACCAAATGAAAATTATTCCCCACATAAACTGAAAATTGATGAAAGCATTGGCAGTCATGCTGATTCTAAAAACAAAAATGAAGATTCTAATATTTCTTCAACTGATAATAACCATTCCAGTCAAACATCGACTTCATTTGAAATTTCAGAGGTTAATGAGCAAAATGAAGCCACAGAATTCAACCAGGACATTTTTGAACGTGCATCTGATTCGGTAAAGGATCCAAAGATTCCTCAGTTGTTGAGTTTTAGTTCTGATCAACTGTTTAATGAACTGAAAAATAAGTCTGCAGAAACAAATGATAACTTGTCCCTGCATACTGATGTGTCTGTGATAAAAATTCCCAAAACTGTTTCAAAAGTAGAAGATGCTGTCCAGATAGAAAATAATGATACAAACTTCCACTCTGATGACGTAGACTCTAGCGACAGGTTTGATGTTCAGCTACCAGGAGAAAGGGATTTAAGAAAATCAATTGAGGATCATTTCAGCATTGAAGATAGTTTAGCCATCAAGACAAGATCAATGGATGCTGAATCTGTGTGCAGTGATACAACTGACATAACTATTCCAGAAACTAAAGGAGAATCTGAAATGAATCTACTACCAGCACAAGAAGATGAGCCAATGCCAGAAGAAGTTGAACCCATAGTTGTCGATGAAATAACTAAACCTAAGGTTGAAAGACCACGTCGAGGAAGGAAGCCTAAGACTAGGAAACATGCTGAAACAAGCCAAGAACGAAAACAGCAACAGAAACAAGAGGCATTACCAGAAGTTGTCAATGTGATACATACAAGGAGTTCTAGTAGAAGATCTCGTCCAACCTCTACTGAAACACCAAGACGTTCTCTCAGGAGCGACAATTCCGAGCCTACCATTTTGCGAGAGTTCAGTAGAAAGAAGCGTTATTCCATGGATGAAGCTTCCCTGCCTGAACCAGAAAAGGGGATGTCTGAAGAGCCAAGTGAAGGCCTGGCTAGTGATTGTGGCATTAAAGACATCATTGACAAGTCACCAACAAAGCAAGAGGAGCCTAAGAGAAAGAGGGGAAGAAAGAAGAAGGTATCTGGAAACTCTCAGACCAGCGAGAAATCTGAAACTAAAGTCGAGGACACCACTGAATCAGTAAAAGAGTTTCATCGAACAAAAGAATCGCGTTTACTGTATTCAGTGTCGGCAAATGATAAGGACCAGAAAATTCACAAAGACAGTGCATCTAGTAAAGCTGATGTCTATGATTTCTGTGAAGAGGTTGAAGATGTGGATTATACTCTTATGAGTGTGAAAGAGAAGCTTCATGATACCAGCCGCAACAACACTTCCAATGATCTGAAGCACGAGAAACTTGAGTCCAAGCACGACAGAACCACTGACCAGAAGCCGGAAAGAGCCTCCGAACAGAAGCACGAAAAGATACTTGATCCAAAGCACGATAAAACAGTGGAACAGAAATACGAAATTGATCAGAAGCAAGATACAAATATTGAGCCGAAACACACCCGGACTGCTGATCAAAAGCATGGACGCCTTGCTGATCATAAGCGCAGTAAATCTTCTGATCTAGAACATGACAGAATTACTGAAGCTGTTTCTGAAAAGGATAAGAAGATTACCGATTCTGGAGTTGTAGAGGACCACGAGCATTCACACAAAGAACAACTTACTGAAGTTAAAGAACATAACAAGAAAATTTCGATTATTATCAGAGTGTCATCTGGTACTCCTGAGGTTGTACAGAGATCGGAGAGTTTGAACGAAGAAACTAAACTAGAACATCCAAAGAGTGAAAAGACCTCAATCAAACACGACACTTCTGTTTCTGAAGTTCCTTATAATGGCCCTTGCAAATCTACTAGGAAGTCAACTAGACTATTGATGCAGAAGGACTCTACTGTCGAGTCCATGAAATCTGTCGATGAAGTTATTGAAGATGTCATAAAGTCGCAAAGAGATCCTCCAACAGATACTGTAACTGAAAGGCGAATGACCAGAAGATCGAGGTCCAATCGTCGAAGTGAAGAAGGTTCCTCCAGAGACATGGTTTCTCTAGAGAACTCAAATGATAACATGGATGATAAAAATGCAAACGAACCTGTGCATTTTATTCGGGACAATGCTGTGAAAGACTATCCAGACGATAAAAAGAAAATTTCTAGTCAATTATCGGAGACTTCACAAAACTCTGATACTTCTACTACAGAATCGGATAAGACTTCAGAACGAGGATCTGTCGGGTTTTCATTGAGGGGCTATCGCATTAGACAAACACAAGCTGCAAATAAGTCAGAGTCTTGTAAAGAAGTTTCAGTCGTTTCTTCATTGACTACCAGTGATAATGAAAGTCAAAGAAAAGAGTCTTCACTTAGTAACTCATCAGATGAGAAAACTAATGATATCCCACGCAGAGAGCACAGAAAATTGAAGGAAGTGCCAAAAGAATTTAAAATTACAACAGATGATTCTCATATTAACCCCAACGCATTGCCAGTACTTAAACTTGAAATAAACCGTGTGAAATTGGATGCTCACAAAGAAGTACTTTCAGAAAAGATATCAGAAAATGAAGACAGTAATTCCAGGGCCAGTCCTGCTCGAGTGGATCCTGTCACTGGAATTTTGCCTTGTTCTAACGAAACAAAAGCTTCCAATTCTGAACTCATTACCAACACTTCCTTTGAAGAGAGTGGCAATATTTCTAAAAACTTAGTTTCTGACCAGTCTGTGTATCCATCGGTGCTTAACATCAAGAACATTTCTAAAGTCTCTCTTCCAGCGTCAGAAGGAGTCTCTGTGATATCTGTTATCCAAGAAAGCTCCAAAACCTCCCAACAAAATGTTCCAAATGAACCGATACCTTTGGTGCCAAACCTGAGGTCCAGACAACCTTCTACCATCCACCCAACGACCATCTCAACTCCACAGCCTTTCATCCATGAGAAACACCCTTCCACCGAAAAGGAAGTGGAGCCCCCTAAGAGAGCCATCAAGAAAAACTCTGTACCAGCAAGTGTCTTGACCATTGCCAACAGCGTCATAGCTACATCCACCATCACTGCTGTCACTGCCACAGAGCCACTTGGTGTCGTCACTAATCTAGCATACGCCCATGCCTCACAAGGACAGTATCCAGTCATCACTGATAGTGCTACTCCTACCCTTAGCTCTCCCGCAGCAATATCACCTCATGACAGAAATGTCAACTTGCCACCCAAAGCTCAGCCTGTTCATATTTATGAACCACATGTCAGGACATCTGGAGTGGCCACACCTACTTCCGTTGTGCATATAACTGCAGCAATGGTTCCAAGTGTGCAGAAAACGTCTATGACTAGTGCTCCATCAAACAAGGCAGAGGTAACATTCTTGTATTTTCTTTGTATGCTATAAAGATGCTTTTATTATTCTGTTTTGTTATTACAGATTTAAAAAGACTACTTATTATTTTGTTACCATTATCAAAATAAAAGAAAAAATTGTAAATACGTTTTCATGTTCTTTGTAATATGACACACCAAAAAGGAGTAGATATTTTATCTTACCACACAAAAATTTCTGTTTCATTATGGATTAATTGGATATATTTGCCGTTCATACATATACCATTGATAATGTGATTAATAAAAGCCCTACAAATTGAATATCTTTCCTGTTCCAGCTTCCTCCTACCAACATCGTACCAACCCTTGTTTCGGAACAACACCACTTCACGTCATCCTCCAGTTGCAAACCTGTGCCATTTACCACCCAAGCACCCCTGGACCACCCTGCTATCGGAGTCAAGTCGGAAGTGCACCACCCAGCCACCACATCCTCATCTGGACATGGTGTGCCGGTGGCCACTACATGGTCTAGTTCAAAGATTACTTCAAGCAGAATGACTGAGTCCCATGCACACATGAACCAGAACATGCAGCAGGCTTATCCATTGAAGGTGGCTAAGGTGGCGCATAATGTTAATTCTGCATTTTCACAGCAGCCAGCTCTTTTGTATGAAGAAATGGTAAGAGCACATCTCAATTATATTAACCTTTCATTTTAAAACATTTACATATATTTTTAGAGTTTTTAAAGTAAAGTTTGAAATGAACCATTGAAGGAATTTAGACTTGAATAATTTTATGCTTTTTTAAGGATGAATGCTAAGGAATATTTTTTCAATCTTAATTTCTTGCTTTGTTATTGGAGCCTGTGTTTCTCATACAATATTACTTTGCTATCAATTTGTCAAAGTTAATGATAAAAGAATACCTAGAGTGTGTAGCTAATATTTATAAATTTTAACAATTCCCTTTCTAGATGGCCACCCCCCACCTTGTGAATGCAGCTGGCGGTGGCGTTATCTCGGAGATCCTCCCAAACCTGCAGCAGAGGCACAAGGAGTACCTTGTCAGTCAAGAGCGCACGAGGGGCGTACCATCTGACTTGGCCATAAGAGGCAACCCTACTCCACCAGACACCCCCACTCCCCCCTCGGACATGCACCCACATGGCAGGCAGGCTTCACGCATGGCCATCATCAATCCATCCATCAATCCCGAATATAATGCCTACTTGCAACACCAGATGATGTTTGCCCACAATTTGCCATATGGAGCAGCGGGCATACACCCAGAAATAATGGCGGCTTCGTTCCTCGGCATGGGATCGCCGTACGTTGCTGCACCAGGAAATTTCAAGCAGCCGGTAAGTTGGATGATCCGCTAGTTTTTTAAATTTTATTTAACAGATGGGCTGAACTCCCCATTTTTACATATTTGCAGTTTTTATGAATTGAAGGGCTGAAAAACGGTTGGCATTCTTATTGTTGGTCTGTGAAGTTGAATTTTTTTTTAATTAAAACTTTGTTTTGGTTAAAAAAAAGTCTTCAATTAATGTTTTTTGTTTGAATGGTTTTTTTTCCAGAATAAGTTATTTGTTGCAGCTTTTTTACTGTTGTTATTCAGTTTTAAAAGTATTTTTATTAGAAATGCAACGAAATTGCAACATATCTTGTTTTAGTGTTGGGGGAATTAGACTTTATTTCATGCTTTTTTCTGACCAACCGGCCTCTTATTTTAATTGTAAAATTGGCTAATAATTTTAAAAACTATATTGATCTTGACTTTTAACGCAGCCCACCAACCACCGTCAGCCCATGGACGAGTCAGTCAAAGTACTGAGTGAGATGTCCCAGTTCCAACAGCAAGAGGGGGAGAAGTCTCGATCCAAGTCGTCCCGATCTAAATCCGACTATGTCACCCACAAGGAAATCCAGAAGTTGGCCAAGATGGAGGGAAGGGGAGAGGACCCGAAAGGCAGACACTTGCACGAGAAGGTTCCATCCACTTCAGCCATCGCGCCACACTCCATGCGCCAGCAACACTACCCTGTGTTGCAGATGTCGGAGAGGTACACAGATTCTCCTGGACTGTACATTGCGGGACAAGGCCGAGGACAGCAGATACCACCAATTCCAGGTAGGATTGTTGTACATCCACCTCTAATAACTGGAGTTTTTGTGGTTTTCGTACCAGTTGCCTATAGATTGTTAAGTTAGGGCTAACTACTAACTTAATGACTAATTTTAGCCAGAAGTATTTTGTTTTATTTCATTCAACCATTTAATTTCCAGGGTATTAGAGTTTTAGGGGGCCATTTTAACTGATTATACTACAGAATTTCTATTTCTAACTTTAACTTTGTTATATTATTTTGATGGGGAAAAAAATCGGCAAAATAGCTACAAATCCTTGTTTACTGTAAAATTAGTTTTTGTTGTGAAGCTTAAAATAGAACCTCTACAAAAGAATAACAATCTCCCCTTCTCCACATTGCAGGCCAACTGGACGACCACAAGCCAGACGGCAGCGTCCACCACCTCTACAAGGACAAGCCCGACGCCATCCAACCGCCGGTGGCCCACCAGTCCACCAACCCGTACGCCCGCCCCAATCCCCTGGCCCCGCAGGCCCACCTGGACGGGCGCTCCTCCACCCCCGCCCACTCCCCTATGTACGCCTCCTCCGCCAAGAAGGACCACCCTCCACCGTCCCACCACAGCTTCCCGCAGGGGGAGACCAAGTCCCACCACAGCTTCCCACCAGGGGAGACCAAGTCCCACCCGGGGGTGCGGGCCACGCCGCTGGGCCAGCCGTCCATCTCGCCCGGGCTGCAGCCGGCGCACTCGCCCATGCCGTGGGGGGCGCCCGTCATCCAGCCCCAGCTGGCGCAGTCGCCCCACCAGATGCTGGAGGGCATGGGGCGGAGGGGGGCCCACATGGGCCTCATGCCGGAGGGGCCCATCCACGCCCCGCCTCCGGCCCACGGCATGCCGCCCGCCAATGTGCCCCGGACTCCGCCCATCGCGAACCAGGTGCCCATCCATTCGGACCAGCTGCTCCTGCAGGTAAATAGTCAATGGATTGAATATTTTGCAGTGGGCGGTTAAACTGCAGTGACCCTATCATGAAGGAATTGACATTTTTTGCTACGAAATAGTCTTTTTCAGTATGTTTTTTATAGGTAGAGCAATTGTTTCTAATAATGATTAAAGTCATTTAGCTAGTTACTGCAGTTTACCTGCAGTAACTAGGAAGCAGTATTTGCAGTTAGCACTTCTTAACTCAAACATATTTGAAATTATTGTTAAAAATGGTCCCAAACAAATCTTCATTTACCATTTTTTGTGTGGATATATGGATCTCCTGTTACTATGAAGAATATTGAAAAATCTTTCTGTAGTTATTAACTTATTTATGTACTTTTTGTACTGTAGTTTAAGAAAGGTTTGATCTTAACATTGGGTTACATTTTTCTTATCTGAAAAGTCAAAGGTTATGATAAGTCTACAAGACAAAAACTAATCAATTCTCAAATATTCTATGAGATATTATTTTTCTCCTGTCACTAAGTAGTTAAGCTTTTATCTGGTGAATTGAGAGCATTTCATATCGCTGCTGCTTTAACAAGTATTATTGTCGATATATAATTTGATAGAAATAGGCAGGGCAGTTTTGAATTTTAAGTAAATAAAGCTTTGTAATTTTATTAAAAAGATTCTTTTAACTAAATACTTCTTTTTTTTTTCACTTCCAGAATCACCCTGTTATTTGGCAAGGTCTTTTGGCTCTTAAGAACGACCAAGCAGCTGTTCAGATGCATTATGTCTCAGGCAATGCAGTCATTGCCAAACTGTCACTACCGCCTCTTATTCACGAATCCGGCGAAACTGGACTTTTGAGGATAGCCCAGAGAATGAGGCTGGAAACAATGCAGATCGATGGAGTTCGGAAAAAGCTTCAGGTGGGTTTGTTTGCTTTGTAGGCCCTCTTTTTATCCCTGCTTCCTTATAAAGCCACTACAATGTGCTTTAATTTTACTACTTCATGTGTTTCCTATTGCATAATTTAAAAAATCGCAGTAAATGGCTTTACTTGTGAGTCTTGTATTACTTTTTGCTCGTAATTTGTATAGCTATATACAGTGTTGAAGTGAAAAAAATTAGTTTGCCATCTTAATACATATCAAATTACATGGTTGTAACAGAACCTGGAAATCAGGGAATTCTTGGGGAACTTTTTAATTCTGGAATTCTCATGGAATTTTGCAAAATATCGGGGAATTTCTTTCCATTTTGGATTACTTAAACAGCAGGTTTAGGTTCTTGTGATCACTACTAACGGACACTTGATAAAAAAAATAGTCTGGTTGATCCGATTTGCCTAAAGGTTCAATCTTGGAGGAAGGATCTATCTCTCACGAATCATGTTATAACATGATTCTCTGATCACATGATTCCTTCCAAACTTTCAGATTTTCGGAAATATAGAAAAGCTAGGTTGGCTAATCCATAATCGCGGAAAGTCCTTATTCCTGCAAAGTCCAGATTAAATTTTCTGTGCTACATTAAATTGTGTGTATTGCATGTTTTCTAGGTAATTGTAAAAATTAAATCAGCCAAATGAAAGATGTCTTAAATGAATGAAACCCAATTAAGTGTTTTCTCCATGAACCTGAAACAAACATTTATGAGAAAAGAGCCCTCTAACCTTGTTGTTCCTATTGTAGATGCCAGAGGAGCACTGCATCCTGCTGGCCCTGCCCTGTGGCAAAGACCCGATGGACGTGAGGCAACAAACCATCAACCTCAAAGAGGGCTTCATATCCTACCTGGGCAAGAAGAGGGCAGCTGGCATTGTCAACGCAGCTGCGCCAGGCTCACATCAGGTAACTAATAATAATCTTTGTCATCACAAAAAATGACTAAGAAGCAATATAAAAATACTATGCCACGCCCAGGGGAAAAAATCAATCAAATCATTCAAAACATATATAGTTAAAAACGAATAAGATAGGAGATATTGTGGCATTCTGCTGGCCTACAGATATGATTAATATGCTTCAAATTGAAGTGAAAAATAGAGATCCAAGTCGTCAATACTTATAAAAAAATTTAAAAGTTTTAAAAATAATTGTTTATATATGTTAAGTGAATAGGCAGTTTATTATATAATTTAGGGGCAATTATACAGGAAATGTTTAGTAAATATATTTTGGAGTATGTGAGAATAAGATATCCTATTTTAAGGGGGAATGACTGCGGGTTTCCAAACTAAAGTGCCTCTGTGAACCCAATGGAAAAAACATGATTTTCTAAGTCACATTATTTCGGCTGTATTGTAATTATGTTTAAGGGTTTATTTTTATATGATAAATGTAAATGGTTTACAGGGCTCTATAATTCCACTTTTTCAAATTGGTTCAAATATTTAAAAAAAAATTGCATTTATTTGTTAGGCGAAATTCTAAAGTCTTATGTTAAAGCTTATTGTTTATTTGTGTAATGTGTGGTATTAACAATTTTGTTTTTCCAGCCCATGTACGTGATTCATATATTCCCTTCCTGCGAATTTACGGATGAAAACCTGGCAAGAACTGCTCCAGACATGTTGCAGGCATGTTCAGGAATCAACCATTTAGTGATCATCATTGCTACAGTGTGACTTTTCAGCGACAAACTACCAAGGAAAATGTTATTGACAAGCAGGCTATGCACAATGTAGCCTTAAACCTCAAATGCGGGCCCACTGGATGTGGAGCCCTTAAAAGAGGGATACTTTCAAGTTGGTTTTAACCACCTGAGGTCTGGAGTACCTATTTAAGAGCTGACCACCAACTATTGACAGAAATATAGACTCGAGACTGTGTAAATATCCAATTCTTCAGTGAAATTTAGTGCGGTCGTTTTCTTCCAGCGAAATTGTTTATAACTGTAGAAAGGATAAAAGGATAGATATTCCTCTGTTGTATAAAAAAAATGAAAAAATCTTCAGATAAAAAAAAATGTTTATGCTCAATTATAAAAAAAGGGGGGAATAGGCTTTACCTCTTGTAAGAGTTCTATTTATATATATTGACTGTTATGGAAGATTTTTGGATTTTAATCTAAAACATTTAGTGTCAGCAAATGGGAAGTGTTACGAGAGCCAGAGGCAAGGCTGTTTGATGAGGACTGGCGGCTCGAGATGATTAGTGTTGAAAAAATGTACAAAGCCTGTGCCTGCATTGGTTGTGAGGCATCAGGTTGTGTTCTGTTATCCCATCTGTGTTATATAAAACTTTTAGGGCCATTCTCTGTAAAAAATACCATTGCTTCATCTGTGTTTTTCCCCCCCCCATGGTCTCAAAGCATTTTTTTCCTTGTAAAAAAACAAAAGTAGTCATCTGTTGCATTTTATCTAGCGCCCACTTGATACAGGTGACTGGTCATCATCTAAAATGTTGATTGTATATTTTGTATGTATGTGTATATGTTTTAGAGATTGTACATTCTTTTGAACGAGAAGATTAAAAGAAAAAAAGAATATAAATGTATCTAAAAAAAAGAACCTACCAATCCCATAGGAGTTATTAGTGATATGGACTCGAATAACTGCCCAGAAGATTGCTTTCAAAGTAAAAAAAAACCACACTCGAGAACTGTACAGGAAATTTAGCATTAACCCTTGTATATAAACTCCCTTCTCATCATTGTAATATATATACATAACTGCATATAAATAAGAATATATATAAATATATAAAGAGGAAAAACTGTGTTGCTCTCCATTGCTTCACCTAAAAAATTGAGCTTACTGATGAGTATCTGGGTTATTATAAGGTCCCTGGTAGTTGTGACAGGGAAGGCGGCAGCATGTACAAAGGTGTAAATTTCTTTTCTTTTTTGTGTTCTCTTTTTTTTTTCTTTTTTGTACAGGCGCAGCAGGTGTTGATTGATTGTACAGTGGCGTTTCTTCATCGCATCTGTTGTTCAAAACCCCCCATACTTGCTCAAAAAGCCATCATTGCAAAAAAAGAAAAGAGTTACCAGCAGATATTTTCACTTCTTTCAATGTGATTTCCACCAAGTTCAGCTGATCTATTTTTGATGTGAAAAAAAGAATTTCTCAAGTGTATATTTTGTGTCCTCTGTGGACGGCCCAAGTTATTGTACATATTCTAAAGGGGCCGTTCCTGTTAAAAATTGTTTTTCTGCTGAAGCACTCAACAGTGAGTTAAATTATTCGTAAAGTCAGTAAACAGCTATCACTATAATTCTGTGTTGTCTTTATTTCTTAATTATTAACATTTCACACAATACATAAATAGATGAAGTATTGAACAAATATATATTGTTTGGCAGATTATATTTTCATTTTACAATTGTTTTTATAAAATAAAAGTACAAAAATTAAATAACACTGCTCAAAACAATTAGGGGAGCACTTTTAGTACTTTTGTTTACCCTTTCATTTTCAACTTCTTATTTTTTTGTTATAAAAATCTAAGATTTGTGAAATAGATTGATTATGCATCCAGAATGAAATGATAAAGAAACAGGAAAAAGTATAAAATTTTTAACTAAAATTTAAGGGGTGGAAATATTGGAATAATTAATTCTGAATAAATTATCAAAATAATTTGTCCAAAATTTAATTTGTAAAAAAAGAGGTTAAATCAATTTTAAACATCTAAGAATGCAATAGTGAAGAATTATTTAGGGTCAATTTGTTTCCTAAATTTTTTTGGGAGGGAATTTTATTTTACCATGTTTTTCGTATTTTTCATTTAATTAAGACAAACATTATTTAATTCTTCAAAAGGCACTATTCTTCCATCTAATGATAAATAAGTACAAACTCGACTTAGTGAGGAGAAAAAAATTGGAAGCTGATTATACGAAATGGAATCATTGGGGGTGAAAGAGTTTAAACCATGCGTTCCCCTAATTGTTGTGAGCAGTGTACTTTTAACTTAGTCTTTTCACACAAATTATTTTATTACCATTTTTAACAATTAAATTATCAAATGTAAGGTTCATAAATTTTCATACAAGATATTTTTTTTAAGAAGCTAAGTATAGCTGACCATAACACAAGTTAGACATATTCCCTACCTTAAAAGTGAAAAATAGGAATATTAAAATGAGTAACAGATAAGTAAGAAATTTGTTGATGTATGCCATGTTTGATTGCTTCAGCCAACATGTCGAATAACTTGTGTGACTACAATAAACTCTCAGTATTTTCGATTATTACATGCAACATGTTCTGTAGTAAACAGTTATTCTATATATAGTATACATTCATATAGTACTCAATGGTAGATCCTTTATCGCCTTTTATCTGAATTATAAAATAGGTCTAGTTTATTTTTAGTTGAAGATTTATAAAAATGAAATTAAAGCTTATTTTACCACACATGAAAGTCAGCTAAAACTTAATTTAATTTTTACATGAACAAGAGGAAAGCAGCTGTACAATTAGTAGTTAAAAAATGACATGTACAGCCGAATTTCCTGTTATTTTAATACTCATTGAAATTATTATAGTACAGTAGGGCAGTCAAGTCAGGCCGGAATTCTTCCCTTATGCATATAAATGCCTGCCCCCCCCCATCATTAAGACAGATATTATAGTTTCATGGATAAAAACACAATTATGTAAAACTAGCTGTATAGTCTAGCCTTGCTGAGAAACCGTTAACTAAATAGAAATTTTGTCGTGAAGAAAAAAAAATAAAATTTTAGGACAAAAAGACGATAAAATTTACTTAGTAATATTTTTAACAGCTCTTCTTACTATATTTTCACGTTTATCGACGGATGACGTCAGGTCCCTGTTTTGGTCCCTCACTCTTAGATGGATGACTTGAGTTTGGAAAATATTAATTAAAAAAAAATAGTGTGAAGTAGTGCTTTTAGAGGTTATTTTTTTAAAAACGTTATTTACTTTTTTTTAATCTAAATTTTTTTCTATTAAAAAACGGCAAGTAACGTTTTTAAAAAAATAACCTATAAAAGCACTACTTTATTGGGGTTTTATGAATTTAAAAAAAACCGCATCAAAATATTCTTATAATTTCTTGACTTTTTTTGGAACAAAAACCATTTTCCCCCCATAGACTTAACATTAGCAAGCCCGATCGAAGGAGGACGGGGTATGGGGGTGATGAGCAGCCTTAAAGGAGACGAAACGTATTTTGGTGCTGCCATCTGTTGCTTAATATAGAAACTCTTTGTTCCGACAGCCTCTTTTCAGTCTCCAAGAGGAGCTTCAACACAGCTACAAATCGTTTCGTAATGCATTTTAGTAACGTTTTAAATGGAATGAGTTTCAGTTTTTGTAATTTCAAGTTATTTTAAAATATTTTTTATTTGATCATACATAAAATTAATACTATATCCAATGGTATTAACTACAATTTAAATATAACACAATTTAATTTGACAGTACTAAACTTCGTAACAGACTACAATACGTTTTCTTTCATATGGTATATACTTGGAGTTAATTTACTTTAGTTTATGACCTACTATACTATAACCGACTTTAATTTATGGTACTTGGAGTTAGTTAAGTTGTAATCAAAATGCAACATTTTGTTACGCACATAAGAAAACACCACACAAAAATACCACTTCATACATGAAAGAAGAAATGTTAAACTTTAAGTTAGGTTTCAAATTTTAAGTTTGTAAACTATTTTTTACATTGCAAATTCATAAATTGGCATGTAAATGTAACTTTTTTTTAGATATTATCAAGAATAATGTTTTGAATAGAATGGAAGTCAGTATTGATGAGACTTCTTTTCAAAAATTAATTTAAAAAATACTTACAATAATTTACAATTTAAAGATTTTACAAGTGTTGAGACAGTAAACATTGCTTTTCTTTAAATAGTTTTTCTGTATTACAAAAATATATGAGTATTTCCTTTACATAATACACAATTAATTTATAACATAAACAAATGCAGTTTCTATATAATATTCACCCAATGCATGCAATGATACACAAGAACCTTCGAATAGTTTTATTTTTTAGCAAAGTATTTAAATATAAAATTAATCTCTCTCTCTCTCTCTCTCCCCCCCCCCCCCCCAAAAAAAAAAAATATGTTAGCTTCTAAAGGAAATTAAAAAAAAATACATCAAACTTTATTTAATATGTAAATAGAATATTTTAAATAGAATCTTTAATTTCAAAATAAAAATGACAGTAATTGATCTTTATTTTTACCTGTTAAATAACTTAACATAATTTAAACAAGTTATGCAGCACACTATTAGTTACACTGACAGCTTTACTCAAATATCACTCACTGAGCTTACATAAAACATCAAAATTCCATAACGAAACCCATGATTCTATTTAAATCAATAATAAAAGCAATGAAAAAAAACAGATACCAAAACATCCATCTGTTTCTGAAGCATTCTGAACTTTATTTTTTGTGAACTGAGAAAAAACTATTAAAATCAAAAGAAGGGTCTTGCTCCAGTTAAAGTTTATTTCTCCTTTCCAAAAATTCAATTTTCTTAATGAAAAGGCCCGTCCGTGGCCGAGTGGTTAAAGGCATCCGCCTCAGGATTCAGCCTTCTCAGGAGTGCGGGGGTTTGTATCCCACCTACTGCCAGTCTTCCTATAAATCTGATATCTGTACTGGGAAAGAGTAGAAAATCCAACTCGTAACGGATGGGCCCGAGTACACTGGGACAGACGTGCTCGTTAAATCTGTGGAGTCCAAAGTCCCGACGGCGTCAAAGCACGATGTCGCTCGAAGTTCCCTTGGGTGCCCGCTCAGGTGTCGACCTTGTCACTTGACCAGGGTTCCAAATTACGAGGCGTTATTGGCTGTGTTAAAGCTCCGAAAGGAGGCTAGAAATAGGCAGCTGGAATCGATTACATTCTTAATGAATTCAGCTGTGCGTCTTACTGTGGCACCAAGAAGTAGGTGGAGGCATATAGCTGCTGACAATGAACAGCTAAGAACCTAAAGAATAAAGTTATGTTATAATTTATATCTTAAATATTTATCAAAGATATTTTAAAAAGTAACTGGAACCTTCTTATTTTCTGTAATCCAATCTAATTTATACCATTGCCCACAGGCTATTTACTATATTTTTTGCAAAAAGTTTTTAAAAATTTACAAATTTTTCAAAAAAATAAAAATAATAATTATTTCTTAGGTGCTTGCTCTCCAATCCAAAAATCAAATAACTAACTAAAACATCTTACCTGTGCAGCAAGTTTCACATTTGATTTTATAACCCTGACACATATCCAGAATCAACATTAAATTGAATGATACTAAGCTTAGTATAATGAAAATGACAGATATTTCCAGATAGCTCATAACTAATTATAGGGGAGACCGGGGTTAGTTGGCATAAGGGGTTAGTTGGCATTGTGCCTTTAAAAAAATTCACTGTTTATTAAGAGCGCTACTGAGCCTGTCACATGATCGTCATTTAAACGTCCAACTTGCATGAGAACGCCAGTTGGATCCAGCCATTGCATTGCCTTTAGAGGAAGGCTGGAAAACGTGATTTTCATATAAGAAAGTAAAATTTTGATTATTCAGTATTTGTCGTTTTGTACAGTAGTATAGTCATTCAGGAATAAAATTCATAAGTTTTTAGTATCTTTGGGCATTTAGCTACGAGGTTATAAGTCCATTTCTGCTGTAGTTGATAAACAAAAGTTTTGGTCGCCATGTTTATTTTACTTGCTCTATTGAGGTTAGCTGGCATAGGACTCGGGGGCTAGTTGACATAATGGGCTGGGTATGCCAACTAACCCCGCAACAACGGGTAAGTTGACATAAGTATGACAACATTAACATTCATAGCGACCTAATTTTAGTTGGGTATAGGCTACTTCATGATAATAAATTATTATTATTTTTATCTATACATATATAAATGCGGAAGGCGTTTTCTTTTCGCAGTCATAACTCAATAACGGCTGGACAGATATTAACTTTTACTTTAGATAATTTTACGTAGATTTGCCATACTCAGAGTTTTAAAAAATGGCATAATTTAAGACTTTACAAATTCCAGCTTGATTTCAAGCAAACGGTTATCTAGTTATTATTATGTAATAAACGGAAACTATAAGTTCACTTTTTCTGCCTTACCTATCTATGATAATGTAAATATTTTTTGTTCAAATTATGAGTACCTATAAACGAAAAACTGAGAGGGCTACAATGACAGCCGATCATCGAAAGAGAGCTGTTGAGGCACACTTACTTGGAAAAAAAAAAGTTAAAGAAAAGTAGCGGATGAATTTAAGATTCTGTTAGAAGTCTCGCATGGTATTGTAAGATCGCAAAATTTAAAATGAATTCTCTCTGCCTAAAGGGTACCAGAGGGTATTGGAAGATATGGGATAGTGCGGCAGGTGTTCACTTCTGAACAAGAATTTGCGTTGAGTGAATACCTTGTGAAGGCAAGTGACATATACTTCGGCCTGAGCCCAAAAGAGGCAAGAAAGTTGGCATATCAATATGCAGTTGCTAAAGGCATTGTACATCCTAGTAGTTGGGACTCAAAAGAATTAGCAGGTGTTGACTGGTTTTCTTTTTTCCTAAAACGACACCCACAACTTTTAATACGTAACCCCGCGGCAACGAGTTTGGCTCGAACGTCCAGTTTCAACCCACATAATGTTCAAAGATTTTTCAACCTCCTATAATCAGTAATAAACCAACATTCATTTACCGTCCAGGACATATGGAATGTTTAATTTTAAGTTGATTAACATTCATTATAATAACACCTTACATAAAGAAGAGTAAAAACGCTTGCCTCACTTATGCCAACTTACCCCACTACCCATGCCAACTAACCCCGATACCGAGGTAGGTTGGCATAGTTTGACTGGACAAGGAAAAACATTTTTCACACAAAGTGGAAACAATATATTTATTCAATTGTATGTGTGATTTGTAGCCAAAATGTTTACCTACATTACCAACTTTTTACATTTCAAATATCTTCAAACCAAAAAATTAGAAAATTTTTGAGGTGAAAACTGAACCAACTAACCCCGGTCTCCCCTATATACGTACAAAATCATGTCCCCGCAAGATATCTTTCACATAAAGATAAATTAATTCAAGTGGAATCATTACCTAAGATCATGAGTATTTTATCTATGTTTACAAATATTGAATAAATAAAATAAATTATTTGTGTCCACATACTATGACAAATCACTTCTGCGGACTGTCTTACCGCCATGTCCGTGGGCTTTTTTAGTTAGTTAAATTAAAAAAAAGTAAACTAATAATAACTAAAAGAATTCTCCCAAAAGTAATGCTGTAATTGTGTTAAATATCCTTTAAAGACCATGAAACTGAAGACAGAAAAACACAAATTTTGTATACATTGCATTATGTTGAAAAATAAAAAGTGCATTCCACAATCTGAAACACCCCCGTTGTATAGAAATATTTCCTACTGATTGTCTGGTGTGATGTTTCAAAGGATAAAAAAATCTAGTAAAAAATAAATAGCACTGTTTATACTTTTATAATAACTAGGACAATTTGGAACATTTTTATAAAAAGAATTAAATGTATCATCATAAGTATAATAAAAAACAAAGTCTCAATACAAATTCGATTTTGAAAAAATACCAATGGCTGGATTACGTTATTTCATTTTTAATAAATATTTCTTTTGTTTAAAAATTAGGTATTTAGAGAATAGTGATATGTTACAATTAATGTATGTACTTAAAGCAAACCTACTTAGAAGCATGGCAAATGTATATCATTAAGCATACTGAAATCGTTATAATTTTAATCTCAAATACATAAAAATAAGTTACTTCTTTCATTTAAGTATAACTGTTAATTTGATTAAAGCATTAAATGAAAATGAAAGATGAAAATTAAATCTTAATTTTCACATGACCAAAGTCTGCCTAGTAATGTGCTTATTCCTTATCTGATCTTGTCAGTGACGTTTCGTACATAAAATTGTCAGTTGTAATCGAAGCAATTGTTTTAGAATGCCAAAATACTATAAATTAGAGCATTGCTTTTATTTACTACGGTTATGTTAATTTTTATTATATTGTGTTTTCATATTGCTCTACATTTTAGTGATTCCTTTGAAAATATTTATTCTTAAGAAGCCTGGCAGGAGTTTATTTTATTATTAATAATTTATTTTCAGAATTTTCGGTTAAAAGTTTAAAAAAAAAACCTATTAACTCAATTAAAGCAAAAATATAATTCATTACATTTTTTTTATTATCATTGTAATTATGAAGTTAATTCTGTGTGAATCTAAAGCAATCTCATTTGTAAGAATTTATGATGTTTAATAAAAAAATTGTTTTTTGAAATATAATTGCCTAAAACGGCGAAAAGAGCAGCTGGCTATTTCCCAGCACATGTGAATTAGGGTTACTGGAATATCTGCGTATGAGGGTCGCGACATGATGCTCTCACCTGATTGGCTGGAGCATAGCCATGCTCCAGAGATACGGCGCTGTTATTTTTTCCCGGTAGACATTACACGGTGACTCAGCGAAGCTCTAATAAATCGCATTTAAACGATATAATCAAAGGAACGTAACCACTATTTGTTATTGATTTTGTTTTTAATGATCTATATTCTTCAATATTCATTCTTTTTTGGATTAAAATTCTTAACGGTAAAGCTGTAATCCATGTTTTAATGCCGGCGTGTGTCATTGCTATGGAATACAAAAGTTGTTTAAACTCTGTAAAAGTGTATAAAGCTTTACTTTTTAATCTTTGTATTGTAAATTAAACATCATGTGGACTATTACATTTCTAAAAATAGTATTTTTTTAGCATTATACTACCAGAAAATGCCATTTTTAATGTCGAAGCTAGCAGACGGTATTTGGCATGTCTTTGGCATGCGTTGGCGGAACAATAGTTGGCGGGGTAACGTAAACAAACCGCAAATCAAAGTCATTGCTTACTTGAAAGTTGATAACATTCTTATTTCTTCCAAACTAAGCAACAACATAATGTTTATAGGTGTAAAACTAGAAAAAATAAACACCTAACGACCTAACAGGGTGTTCTGGTACTAATTTCAGAATCAAAAGGATTTGATGGTTATTTTCTAAAAACACTTTTTGGTGTAAACTGATTTCTTACAAATCCTGAACAACAGACATTTTGTAATGTTAAAAATAGCTAATTTTGTAACTTGAGTTGATTTGCGACTTGAGTTGAACTCAACGAGAATACCTTTATCCATGCTACCAAAGATAAAAAGAAAATGTACACATATTATACAAAAACATTAATAAAAAAATTAATGTTTAGAATATTTAACTTAAATTAAAGATATCAATAGGGTGGCCAGACATTGTTTAATTTGCTACTCAACTATCTATATAGCTGTAAAATTGTGCAATTAAACTTAGTTTAATTATTTTATAGTTTTTTCAAACAAAGCGTAAATAAAATATCAGTTATAAAAGTGTAATGATGATTTCATAATCGAAAAATTAATCACTGAAATAATTCAGATATCAATGAGTTAAATGACTTATGGGAAAATACTGTAATTATACTTATCATTTCAATATCTTTTAATCATATATACTAACGCGCACAAAAATATAAACACAACCCTAATTTTCTCGTTTTATCCAGAATTGCTAATATTGTAGTTTTAGTTAAATTATTCAGTAGTAATTCAGTTATCTTTTTTAAAGAAAAAATATAATTTTGCCGCTTACTTTGCATTTTCGGGAAATACAAGCACACACACACACACGATTTACCATCATCAAAATGAAACTCATGCTGTTGTTTAGGGCAAACTAAATACAAACACACAGACAATCCATTAAAAGTAATAACTGCACGCTGAAATAAGTTTTCTATCTAACAATTTTTAAAGTAAGACTCAAACCATGCACAAAACGAATAAATTATCAAAACACAGCTCTAATTTTCCCGTTTCAACCAAAGAATTGCTAGATTGGCTCGATCTGTGACAACAAATTTGGTGCTTTGTTTTCAAAATGTCGTCGAAAGGCTACATTCTTGGTGTATGTTAACACCAATTTTTTCTTAAAAAATTAGTACTTAAATTGCCTTAAATTAAGCAGAAATGCATTGATTAATAGATTTGTTGTTATTTCGAACCTGTCGGGATTATGGCCTCTAGGGTTTTTAGTCGTCGGTTTTCTGGCTTGTCGGGATTTGGGCTGTCGGGTTTTACGGGACCCCGACCCTGGTTGCTCTTCTCAGTTTTTGTGTGCTTTGGCCTGCCGGAGGATGATATATGTGCGCACTACATTAATTATATGAAGCCATATATTAGGATAAATTTCACACAGGGCCTCGCATCGGTTAAGTTGGGCCCTAGCCATGCGTCTCCAACGCCTAATAACGCCGCTCATTGATTTACGCATACTTGTGTCCCTCCATATGTGTTTGAGATTTAGCAAACTAGATGGCGCTGCATGCGTGCAAGCCGAATCACAGACCGAGAGCAATCCAGAAATACTGAAAACATCCAATTTTCCAATTTCTATTTAAATTGTCGAGTGAGTCGGCCGTCTATCTCTATCAACCAGGTAAGAACTTTTTCCTTCTATTGGATTACGGTATTTAGTTTTAAAAATTTATCGTCTTAAACGAATTATGTATTATTTATACACTCGATTATTATTATTATATCAATACAACCGAGATTTATTTTAACTTGTCATGAAATATATTGAGACTAATTTCAAATGTCCAGATGCCAATACAGGGGCGTAGCTACCGCCGTATCAGCCGTATCAATTATACGGGGCCCCCGGGCCACGGGGGCCCCCTACGTGCGTAATCAAAAATTAATAAAAACTTCCTTTTTTTCACAAATGACAAAAGTAAAAAAAAACAAATTTTTCCCCCGCGTAAAGCGTGCGTTCATAAGTTGTCAACACCCTACATCGGCCTTTGCGACCTGAGTAGTATGTTCAAAATATTACAACTAAACCGGGGAAACTCCTGTCTCCTTCAAACGAAGAGATATTAAACGCTTCAGGAGCACAAAACTGTCAGCTTTTTCCAGTAAAGACATCTCAGTTAAACTTATGATCAATTAAAGGCTCTAAAAACATGCATAAAATCTGAAATTCAAAAAATTCATTCCATTAAGGAACTCTTTGAATTATTGCTGATAAAATTCAATACTCTTGCATCCAGTTTTCCCGAGGTAATAACAGCATGCTTTTTATTCTTGACGCTTCCAGTTACAACTACAACTGCTTGAAGAAGTTTTTCATAATTGAAACTGATAAAAAAAAGTTACCTAAGAATTTCGATGGGACAGGAACGCCTGTCAGACATGTCACTATGTCGTCCATAAAGCTAGAAACTTTCGAAAAACTAAAGCCATCATCATCTATAAATGATTTTATAAATCAATTTGCCGAAAAAAAGGCAAGGAGAGTGTAACTTTAATTTTACTTTTAGAAAAAGTGACAGATACATAATTATGATGAATAACTGGGCAATTCTACCATAATTTTTAATTTTATGTCCCTTGGGAATAACCTTAAAAAAATTAAATACTTCTTAAAAAAAATGTCTTATTATACTAAAAGACTGGTCCTTATATAATTGCAAAACGGAATTTTTAAAAGCAAAGAAACTCCAAAAAAATTTGAGAACACAGAACACTGCAGAAAAATCCTTAACGTAGTGTGTCCCAAATGTCAATTTTTTTTTTAGTTTAGGGCTCAAGCCAACATATTTCTGAGCTAAAAATTACATTCATTTATATTTTAAATTGAACTAATACTGTAGCTTAACAAATTAATTCCATTAAATTTTGGTTTTTAATATGTATAATGTGTTTTCTCGTCTCCTCACTATGTCCCTGGGTTTTGGTACATTCACTGACCTCATTCCTAAAGTGGTGAAGAGAGGCACTGGATTGAGCTACAGTGATTCTTAAACCATGAAAACAGTATTGCAGAAAATTCACATTTCAGTTACTAGTATCCACATATTTTTGCTAAAATTCCCCAACCAGCCAAACATTAAAAAAAAAACTCAGTAAAATTTTCTGCGAGGCTTTATTGCTTTACTTACAGTCTCCCAGGTAAGGTTAATTTTTGCTTGATAATTGATTTTTTTACTATGAATGTGTTTAAGTGGAGTACAAGAAGTAAAAAGATCCATTTTTTAGTTAGTTTCAGCATAAAAAAAGCGTGAATGTCCTTACCTTCCGTTCCTGACTTCCCGGTCCTTACCATCGTAATGATCTAGGGATGGAAAAGCGAAACAAGTTTTAAGACTTACTTGTTTTTTTTGTGATTTCGGTTTACTTGAAAAACAGTTATTTTCGTAAGGCCAGTTTAAACCAGTTTCTTTGGCATCGGTGTTTTTAAAAAACGGTCATCCCTTGTCATTATTTTTTGTTTTTTACAAATGAGCTTTGCTGAACTTTTTTTTCGTTTTTATAGAACCCTTATAAACCTTTTGACAAACATTTAAAGTGCTTTTGAAAAAATAAATGTTAAATTTTTTTTGATACCTGAAATTAAAAAGTATGGTAAAACTGCCCAAATATTTCTTTTAATTTTTTGCATTTTTTTCCTTTGTGAGAAATCTTTACCCTTCCTAAGGGCCCCCATACAAATTTTTATACAGGGCCCCGCCAAGGCACGCTACGCTTCTGTGCCAATACCATATTTTTCACGAACGGGTTTTAATTGTGGTAATTGCAGCTGACTTACAGGTCCCGACGACAATCCCACATTTGGAAATTGATCCGAATATATATTTTTTTAGTATTCAATAAATAATTTTACACAAAATATACGAAGCAGCTTCAAAAAGTGGGATGTCTGGAAAGTTATCTACATTTATCATTAAAAAAAAAAACGTTTGTAGCAATTTTCAATACAGCCGGAGAAGTGTGGCTTAGAATTTTTTTCCACTGGATTCCTATTTTCTGATGCACTTTCGTTTGGAGACCTGCTGTCGATCGGGCTCATTCACCATTAAGATCGTTTATCGTTTAGAATTCGTTTGTACGAGCCTCTCATTTAACGAAAACCCGAATTTACAAATGGAAAAAGAATATTTGGTTGGTTCAATGTTAAGTCTATGGAAGGGAAATAGTTTGTATCCTGACAGACAGATATAAACCGGACAGGGAAAAATTCTGAAAGGTGCGAAAATCCCAACAAATCAATATAATTAATACCGTTATGATTAGTTAAAGGCAATTCAGTAGAACCTCGATTTTGTGACCTCACGATTTAGCAACCCTTTCGTTATAAAGACCGTTTCGGAAAGTCCCAATCATTTTACCATAGGAATAGTGTTAAAAAGCCCTCCTTTTTGCGACCGAAAAACAAGCAGTTCCTCAATATTGCGACCGAATATTTGTTAGACATTTCAGAAAAAAATTTGCTACCAGAAGCCATTTTTGTATTTTACTTCAAAATTTCAACTTGTGGAAGTGTTTGAGTGAGTAGAACCTGTTTGCTTTTGCTTGAGCACAATAATGAAACCCCTCTCCAAACCAGGAAAGGGGTCGAACAATGGACGATAGGTGAATAGGGCAGGGACGAATTCCGGGAATTCGCCGGGGACTAGTGTTGCAAAAGCCAAGGTCAGCTTAATTTTTCACTCATTCTGTAATTGGTTGTTAAACATAGATGTAGAAAATACGCCACCACATTTGACCATTGGACTAACTGATCTCGTACAATTTGCATTTCTACAAAATGGCTCTTAAAAATAAGCGGAGTCAAATCGCTATCAATGTGAAATGTAATGTGTCGTCGCTACTGTGAGAGAGAGATTTTCTACAAAAAATAACAAAAATAGAAAATGTCATAATTAAGTAACTCTTTTGGAACTTTGAAGCAATCTTCAATTACTTCATTTTTATCTGCCCAATAAGTGTAAATACAAATTGAACGTTTCGATATTGGTATTTATAAGTTTTTTCTCGGTTTGTTCAATTTTTTAAATTAAAATTCTTTTTCACGTCCCTTCGATATAAAGACCGTAAGTTGTTGGTCCCGAGAGCGGTCGCTGTATCGAGGTTCTACTGATTTTTTCATTACTATTTTTTCATATTTTGCTGTCGGGCTTATGGCCTGTCGGGTTTTCAGGGTTTTCGGCTGACAAGTGTCTGGCTTGTCGCGTATCGGCAGTTCATTATGTCTTACACCCCTTCAAATAGCCTAAACATACACACTCGTTACTGGTGAATCGATGGCAAATTAGGAACATAACAGCGTCGGCCATCATAACCGCTACACTATTAAGTCATTTTATTCTTAATTATTCTCAAATTGAGAACAAGCATGATGTCAAACTTGATAACAATGTAATGGAACCTATTATGAACCGACGATCTTCTCAAAAATGAGAATATTTTTCAACAATTTTAGAATCCTGTGTTAAACTGCAATGTTACAGAATACAGTTTTAGAACCCACTTTAAACAGTGCATGTGGAATTTGAAAATCTTGTCTGAAGTCAAGCAACAGGCGGTTTTTAAGCTTTAATCTTACAAAATACAGTAGTTCTACAGAAACAACTTAACATTTCAGGAAGACAGAATGGCAGAGAAGTTGGAGTTGGACGCTGAATCCGAAGAACCGCAGGAAATGTGGGAGAGTTCTTCCGAACAAGAAAGTTCCTCCGAAGAAGAAAATCACATCAATTTGGTGACTATCAAATTGCTTCATTTTTTTTGTCGCCAATGTTTTACATATGAAGAGCTGATTTCCAAAAAGGCGCTAAATTATTTTTTTGTATTTTCAGAAATTGCTATTTTGTTATGGAAGATTTATTTTTGGTTTTAAGGAAAATAAATTTTTCCTCATCATCTATGAATGATAGTTGATAGCAGGGTTGGAAGAAAACATGTTAAAAAAAAGTTTTTTTTTTGTTTAAAACGTTTTTTTTAAACAAATAAATTTTGGTTATCGAACAAGTTGTACGGGTTAAAAAAAAAGGTTCTTTTTGAATTTTAGTCTTTATGTTTACTTCCATCCCCAATAAGTTTAGGCATATGTCTTACATCTTCCTTTGTCGAAGAATCATAGAATATAAGAAATCCCTCTATTATTTGGCGGATTGGGTGTTTTCCTTTGATGAAATCAGATGAGCTACTATAAGAATTTATAAAATAGGTTATGTTTGGTTATATTTTAATTAACTAAAATTATGTACCACATTGGTAATTAGCATAAATTTCATATAAAGAGGCTCTAATAAATAGTTCGGATTCAGAACTGAAGTGAAATGGTTATTATAAATGGCGATGTACAATATATTACTATTGTTTCAAGCTTTTTTATTTCAATCATATTAAAAACAGGAACATATTGGATGCATTTTCCACATTTCATTTTACTTAACTATTTAACTACAATTAGAATTAGGCAATTTAGACTTCTTTTAGCACAAAGTAATTTCCCATCCTTCATATTTTCCTTCCCCTTGCAGTAAAAAAAATTGTTTTAAACATGTTTTTTATTACTATGTTTTAAACTTGTTTAAAACAATTGTTTAAAACAAAATGTTATAAACATACAACCCTGGTTGATAGTCACACTAAATTATGTGGATAGAGAAATCCTGACAATATAGAACACGATAATCCTTATTCTTCGCCGCTTTGAAGTTTTAAGAACTGATCTATGCGGTTATTTTTTTTATGGCTTGAGGAGAATCAAGTCTTAATCCCTTTTGTCACAAAAGTCACTTATTTCTTAATTCTTTTCGGAAACAAACACGAGTTTCCCCCTCAGTTTTTAATAAGACCAAACCGTGCTTGGAACTTCTACTTATTGAAAATAGCTAGCTGTAGCATGAGTTAATACATTTTCCCATCAAAAAGCCAATTTTCGAAAATTTTGACTTAACGCCATTTGGAAATCAGCTCTGCACTGAATTCATACCTCCACGTTCATAGTATCTAAAATTTAGGAGGTATAGCATTATCTCCATGTTCGCCCTTAGCAGATGCAAGGGTTTGTTCAATTATAACCATGGTACCCTTTTTTATTCAAAAATGGGGGAGTTGCGGTTGTTAGCAAGTCTAAGTGTCAACCCCTTTGGTGACAAGATACTCTCTGTCTGTGCGTCCGCACTAAACCCTTCCGCTAAGAGTACGGAAACTATGCGAAGACATTTTTCGCACACTATCAAAGGATGCTCGCACGTTCACACACAATCCCCAATTCAGTGTTCGTCCGTTCCGAAGATATCAAGCCCTTTTGATTGGACGAGTTGCCTAAATAATACCAAACAACTATGGTCTTGTTAGTACAGAAAAATCAAAAATATTCATAATTTAAAATATGTTTGTCATGGAATAATTCAAAATTATTAGGTACGAAGCAAAATTTATAGGTTTGCAGTCAATTTCGAGACCTTTTTAAATAACGGACCCATGGCCTGGGCTTTGTAATCCTAGACTCTTAAAATAAAAGAGTGAAATCCACTCCTATGGGATAAGTGCATTTTCGACACTGGAAAGGAGTGAAATTAAATCCTAAATCGCTCGTAATTGCGCTAAATCGCTCCTAATCGCCTTAAAATCACTCTTTTATTGCTAAGATTGTTGGAGTTTTAACAAAACAAAAGAGTGAAATTCACTTCTATAGGGGAAGTGCATTTTCGACACCGGAAGGAGTGAAACTTAACTCAGGCTGAGTTAAAATCGCTCGTTTGATTAAGAGTGTAGGCAATGATCGCAGCCTGATGGGTCAAAATATCGTTAAAAAAACATCACGCAATTTCTGCCAACCCCCTCCCCTCCTTCCCCCAATTGATAACAATGCTCTTTCTTTTTTAACAGTTTCTTCATCCAGTCAAATGGAAAGGCTATTTGCTTCTTCAGAGGTACACTATACCACTTCAAATGCACCATGTGTCGGGCGATACGGACTTGATTCGTACGTGTCTACCACCTTCTGATTGCCGTCAGCCTTTGAAAATTACTCAGAAGTGGAGACTCAAACGTAAGGAGCAAGTCGACTTTTTGCAGGAAAAACTACAGGTTTGTACACATTTTTTTTACAGTTCTCAAACAAAGCCCATCTAAATTTCCTTTCTGCAACGTTTTATCATTTATTATATGGACGATATGGCACATATTAATCTGGTCTTTTCTAAACTCAAATGTGGAAATTCTTAATTTTATTACTAATTGAGTTAAAGTAATTGGCAATGATGGCACCAGAAATTAAATGTCCAAATTAAGTTTTTGAAAAAAAATCTAAATTTGGTATGAATTGAATTGGAAATTATTGGTATTATTGCATCGTTAGTCAATAATAGGCGTAAATTAGAGACCCATAGCTCTCAAAATACGTAGCTCATCCGTGATTTTCTCAAAAATCTGTGGTATTCGACAGGAACTATGAACTCGTGTACTAAATTGGAAATACGTACGAGATTTAAATACGCGTTACAAGTCAAACAAATGTCTAGTTTAGGAGTCTAAAAAGAACAAACAAACACACACACACACAAAACCTCATTTTTATAATTATTGATTAAGTTTTCTTTCACAAACAGGCTTTAAATTGATTGTTTCAAAGATAAAATCGGTAATTTTATGTCTGTTATTTAGTTAATTTTTCAATATACTTGTCTGTTTAAGCGGTTTTTCTAAAATGTAAAAAGTAGGCTATGCGACTTTTGTACTTAAAGTCCTTAATTGTCCAATTCATTGCAGGAGCCTAATGACAACTGCTGCTTGATAGCCTTGCCCAACGTGACAAATCGGAGGGGTGATGGTAAGCAAGACACTTGCCTTAGCGAACATTTCATCCCGTACTTTGACAAGCACGAGGCTGTTGGACTCATCTCCTGTATCATAGGAGGAAAGGTAATTATATACACTGTTAAAAATTATGTGCTTGCTTTCACCATAATAATGGTTCCTAGTAGCTGCACTCTCAAAAATGAATGCTCGAAAACGACGAAATTTTCCTTAATTTTGACGATTCGTTTGCTGGCAAATGCTCCGATTTTTCGTTTCCTCAAAGTGAGGAAATTTGAATCGTCATTTTTATGAGGATTTGAATGTCGTCTAATCTAAAGAAATATTTCGTCATTTTTGAGCATGTGAGTACAACAATGAGATTCAGTTTCCTCAAAATCAAGATACAGAATCGTCAAATATCGATCGTAAAAGTGAGGATTCGCGTTTACTCAAAAGTCAAGTGATAGTTTGACGAAACAATCCTCAAAATTAACGAAATGAGGCTTGAGGATTCATGAATCGTTAAAAATGAAAGTGTAATTTACTTATTTCTGAGAGTGTGCAACGGCTGCGTGGTGAAGTGTTTCACCATATTTTCGGTACTGGGTTGAACCGTTTCTCAGGTTTCTGTTTCCAAAACTTGAAATTTTTTTTAAAACGCAGCCGTTGCAGCTACTAGGAACCATTATTATGGTGAAAGCAAGCACAAATTTTTAACTGTGTATAGAAATATGCACTGCAGAAAACCAGTCATTTTTACAAGAACTACCCGTACTCGTGACGGTATTTAAACGTTTCGATTACTTTACGGTCTTGAACCAGTTTCAACTAGAGCTCCAAAACTCAGTTTCCTTCAAAACGTGATATTTACGGTGTGAAAAACTAAAAAGCGATGTTTTTCTTGTTTCAATCCGTTGAGAGACGTGGTGGCAAGGTTTGGTATGACGCTGCGCTTGTAACGTAAAGTTTGCGGAAAAACCATTCAAATTTCATATGAAAATAAAACTCGTGAAATGTTTTTAAAACTGATGCGTAAGACTCTACATCTACTCATGGAAGCATTGAAGAAATTTTTTTATAAGAAACCCTATAAAATGAGTATAATTACATTAATGAATTTAAAACAGTAATAACTAACTTAAATTCAATTAAAGAGCCCAACTGATTGCTGGTAACCAAACCAAAGTGCACCTGTTTTAATCCAACGGGAAAAAAAATATTTTCTAAGCCACATTTCTCTGGCTGTAATGAGTATTTTGCAATTTTTTTATATGATAAATGTAGCTGAAATTTGTTCGAAAATTTTGCGTAAAATTATTGAAAATTAAAAAAAAACTATATATTCAATTCAATTTTAAAAAGTGGGATTATAGAAGACTCTACGCGACTCCAAGTTTGACCTTTATAAGATTTATCACAAATAAAAAATTATTTGCAAAACATTCAATATATAGTCGGAAAAATGTGGCTTAAAAAATATTTTTTTTTTTCATTGGACTAACGCAGAGGCGATTTGGTTTGGAGACCAGCGCTCATTCGGGCTCATTCGTTCAAGATATATTTCAATCGAATTGAAATGTATCTTGAAAACTTTCATGATTGATCAAACATTCATGATCAATCAAACATTCATTCATTGTAACATAACAATCAAATTGAAAAGTAAAGATTTTTTTAAAACATTAGGGGAGACCGGGGTTAGTTGGCATAAGGGGTTAGTTGACATTGTGCCTTTAAAAAAATTCACTGTTTATTGAGAGCGCTACTGAGCCTTGTCACGTGATCGTCATTTAAACGTCCAACTTGCATGAGAACGCCAGTTGGATCCAGCCATTGCCTTTAGAGGAAGGATGGAAAACGTGATTTTCATATAAGAAAGTAAAATTTTGATTATTCAGTATTTGTCGTTTTGTACAGTAGTATAGTCATTCAGGAATAACATTCACAAGTTTTTAGTATCTTTGGGCATTTAGCTACGAGGTTACAAGTCCATTTCTGCTGTAGTTGATAAACAAAAGTTTTGGTGGACATGTTTATTTTACTTGCTCTATTGGGGTTAGTTGGCATAGGGACTCGGGGGCTAGTTGACATAAGCTGGCTGGGTATGCCAACTAACCCCGCAACAACGGGTAAGTTGACATAAGCATGCCAACATTCATAGCGACCTAATTTTAGTTAGGTATAGGCTACTTCATAATAATAAAGTATTATTATTTTTATCTGTACATATATAAATGCGGAAGGCGTTTTCTTTTCGCAGTCATAACTCAATAACGGCTGGACTGATATTAACTTTTACTTTAACTAACGTCTTTACTAACGTCGATTTGTCATACTCAGAGTTTTAAAAAATGGCATAATTTAAGACTATACAAATTTCAGCTCGATTTCAAGCAAATGGTTATCTAGTTATTATTATGTAATAAACGGAAACTGTAAGTTCACTTTGTCTGCCTTACCTATCTATGATAATGTAAATATTTTTTGTTCAGATTATGAGTACCTATAAACGAAAAACTGAGAGGGCTACAATGACAACAGATCATCGAAAGAGAGCTGTTGAGGCACACTTACTTGAAAAAAAAAAATAGTTTGAGAAAAGTAGCGGATGAATTTAAGATCTTCTGTTAGAAGTCTCGCATGGTATTGTAAGATCGCAAAATTAAAAATGAATTCTCTCTGCCTAAAGGGTACCAGAGGGTATTGGAGGATATGGGATAGTGCGGCAGGTGTTCACTCCTGAACAAGAATTTGCTTTGAGTGAATACCTTGTGAAGGCAAGTGACATATTCTTCGGCCTGAGCCCTAAAAAGGCAAGAAAGTTGGCATATCAATATGCAATTGCTAATGGCACTGCACATCCTAGTAGTTGGGACTCAAAAGAATCAGCAGGTGTTGACTGGTTTTTCTTTTTTCCTAAAACGTCACCCACAACTTTCAATACGTACCCCCGCGCTAACGAGTTTGGCTCGAACGTCCAGTTTCAACCCACATAATGTTCAAAGATTTTTCAACCTCCTATAATCAGTAATGAACCAACATTCATTTACCGCCCAGGACATACGGAATGTTTAATTTTAAGCTGATTAACATTTATTATAATTACACCTTACATAAAGACTAGTAAAAACGCTTGCCTCACTTATGCCAACTTACCCCACTACCTATGCCAACTAACCCCGATACCGGGGTAGGTTGGCATAGTTTGACTGAACAAGGAAAAACATTTTTCACACAAAGTGGCAACAATATATTTGTTCAATTGTATGTGTGATTTGTAGCCAAAATGTTTTCCTACATTACCAACTTTTTACATTTCAAATATCTTCAAACCAAAAAATTAGAAAAATTTTGAAGTGAAAACTGTGCCAACTAACCCCGGTCTCCCTTACCTTAAGGGGTCACAGGAGTCTTAAAAATGTGCAAAGAAGATACTACTTAGCATAGTTTGATCTCTCTTGTAATTTTTTAACTACTCAATAAATGAGTATAATTTTTTTATATGTAATTCTACAAGATTTATTTATTATAAAACAAGTTTTAAAATTTATGAAACTTTAGTCAAAACTAAAATAAATGATATTAAACATGAAGGTACTTGAACACACTGTGATTAGGCTTGCGCAGCAAATTGTGAGGTCAAAATTGAACACATGACCAAGAAAATGACTTTATATTGTACAAATATGTACAAACTAGGACTTATACCTAAATTCTCAGCTTAATTTTAATTAAAAATTATTTTAAGAACTTTTTTCTAAAAAAAATAATACAAATTTAAAAATTTTGATTTTAAATTTTTTAAAAAAATAATTTCTAATTAAAATTGTGCTGAGAATTTAGGTATAAGTCTTTGTTTGTACATATTTGTACAATATAAAGTCATTTTCTTATTCATTTTTTCAATTTTGACCTCACAATTTGCCGCGCAAGCCTAATCACAGTGTGTTCAAGTACCTTCATGTTTAATATCATTTATTTTAGTTTTTGCTAAAGTTTCATAAATTTTAAAACTTGTTTTATAATAAATAAATCTTGTAGAATTACATATAAAAAAAATTATACTTATACATTGAGTAGTTCAAAAATGACATGAAAGATCAGACTAGGCTTTGTAGTATCTTCTTTGCACATTTTTAAGACTCCTTAGACCCCTTAACCATTAGAATTTTCTTTCAATTACGCTACGTCTGGTAGCTACTCGGAGAGGAAAGAAAAGTCGTGCCAGTCAGAGGACACGGATCAAAGTCGACCAGTCTACTAAATCTGTCGAATCAGCAATCAATCTCACCATACATCATACCCTATCGAAAAAAAGTATGTTGTTTTTACAGAAAAAACTGCTAAGCAACCCTTAAAATGTACAGAGATAATCTGTTTATTTTATTACGAATAATATATAATACCCATCGTTGTTAATCCACTTTTTCTATTTTGCATGTACAGTAAAACCTCCGAAACGGCAGGACATTTACCGTTACTTGGAGGTGTCCGTTATTGGGGGGGGGGGGGGGGGGTATTAAAAAAATCACCGAACGAAAGGTTAAAACTACTAATTCAACTAAAGGAAACACATTTAATTTTAATTTCTTTGATTTATAATAGTATTTGTAAATTTTTATTGTATTTTAAAATCTATGCAACTCAGCAAGATGGTTAAACGTTCCTTTGAAATTTTGCCGCCACTATATTTTTCGTTTTTGAAGCGGGAAGTCTTGTCCGGAAAGATGCGGTACAATAAACTAGTATTATCACAATTAAAAATGTTTCGATCCTCATACCCTTCACACAATGGTTTTAAGTCTTTTTATCTAGTCGGCAACTAGAGTGAAGCTGAGGTCCACAGACTTTTCTTCACCGTTAACTGCTTTGAAAGAAATATCACAGCTTATCTGCTTTTTCCAACTTTAAAACGTTCTGCAGTAGATCTCACACTTAGCTATAATTTTTCAGCTACATCCAAAATATCCATTTTTTTCTTTTAACGTTAACCTTTCTATCTTTCAACACATTATTCTACTTAATCTAAATCAGCTCTCGTTACTCGTTAGCAACTCTGAGCAACTCAACTTTTTAGGATTATGAGCAATTAGAAATCGGGCACAACTCCAGGCAAGCCATTGAGCGCTTGAATGATTCGTTCGAATTCGATTTCTCGGCTTTCAGATGGCTTCAGTTATTTTTCTCGCCATGCCATTTCCATAGCATTATACTGAACTTTTCTCATTGGCAGTTAAATAACATGAATTTAGGGTACATATATAGAAAATTAAGATGTTCAACGGATTGGTGATCCGGTTGAAACATTATAAGTAAATATGTAATAGTGACATAATATTATTGATCATGAAGATTTAAATTGTTGCAAAATATTTAAGTATTAAACACTGATTGAACAATAAACAATAAAGAATTTTGACATAAATTTAAGTAAAATTGACATTTCAAATTATGACCGTTAGATCACAAAATTTATGAATGATGTAAACAAATATTATTGAAGATTATTCAAAAATAAATTTTTGTTTCATAGTTAAGTTTTATGCAACTAAGGACAATTAAGTAATAAATAATTAAGTATTATGCAATAATTTAGGAAATACACAGCTTTTCCTTAGATGAGGGGTCAAAATAGATACATGATAATCAGCTAGTAAAAATTGAAATAAGTGATTATATTTGAAACAACTGGGAGTAACAATTAAGTAGTAAAATATTGATATTAATAATTAATTAAGAGTTCACAAAATCTTTTAATAATAAACATGAGTGGCATTAAATCAGATTATAATTCTGTGGAATTAGACCTATAAATAAGGAAACCATGAAAATTATCAAAAATCAATACAATTTATAATTGGAACAACTAATTGACAATAAAATGCAGGTTGCCAAAACATATAGATGGGTAATTGATTAAGTAAACAAAACATTTAGATTACTGGGCAATTGATTAAGTAAACAATTTTTAAAACTGTGCAAATGTAAAAAATGCTTGCACAGCATTAGTAACTTCATGCCAGGGCACTTTTTTTTGCGCCGTCCTGCAGTATATTGTGTTCTTACATATTTTTCGTTTCTTTCAGATATTCACCATGTACTTCTTCAGACCTAATGTCTTTATGAACAAATATCTTGCAAAAAAAGCGCCGGATCTGCTCACTCCCTCTGGTTCGAAATATTTGGTTGTTGTTTTAACAAGAGGGCCATTTTGTGCGAGAAGATTTCAAATCAACTGTATCGAAAAAAGACAATTACTGGATGCCCAGAATGAAAAAGAACAGAAAAAGAAAAATAGTGTACATATAAAAATGTATGAACAAAGAAGTTTTAAATAAAACAAGAAGTTCTAAAAGAACTAAAATAGCCTACTTTCCTGTTATTTAAATACTTACTGAAATTCTTATTGGGAAACAACGTAGGTTCGTAACCTGTGAGAGTCAACTACAACCGCGTTTCTACATAAAATTTATACACATTAGAATAATTATCGCTAAACACAGCATCCAGCTATAATTTAAACTTCTTAAAGAAAAAATCAACTATTTTCTTTCGAAAAAAAGTAATAAATTATCGTCTGCTTGATTTATTTGTAGTTCTATGAACAATTAAATATTCATTTATAACAAAAAACACTAAATTACTCCAAAATGCACTAAAAATAAGAAATGTAAATTAGAACTAATCAGGATTATATACCAAAAAAATATGCCTTGCCACTTACTTTATAAACAAATAATAAACAATCAAATAATCACATTTTAACTCCATTCCAAACTGATTTATAACCAAAATACCTTTTCCATTATTTAATAATTTTTAGGTGAATAAAGTTTCTCATGCTATTGGTGAGTTGGCAACACGGACGGTTGGACGGACGCTTATCTACTTACATAGAGTTAGGAAAGAGAATAGAGCGGGCCATGTATGTGCGCAGTAACGCACTAAAGAAGCAGGCTAGAGCGGTCCAAATAGGGATACATCAGTGCCAGTTTCCATAGTTTCGGCTACTATGTTAGGCGTAGAAGCTCAAAAGAAAACGCTAAAGCGATGCATCTTGGGATACCTCAGTGCCGGTTTGTTATAAGCAGTAGCTCGAAAAACCTGACAGCCCTGTGCTTCAAGCCATTTGAACTGATAGACACCTCTACTCCTCTTTCCAACTCTATGGCTAAACATGTAATGAAGACAATATTATAGACCGAGAGCCCAGGGCCCCCCAGACTTAAGTCATTTATAAAGGATGATAATACATCATGAGCCATCGAATCCATGGAATGCCAAAATCACCATTAGGGGAAAAAAGTTAGGCTAGGTTTGAATTATCGTCGCACTAGAGCTACACGAGGGCTATTGGTGACGGGCGTCGATTTTAGAACCACAGTCAGGTAACGAGCCAACACCTGAATTGGCAACCAACGCAACCGTTAAGAGCGACATCGTACGCAGCGTTTTTACTTTGAAGAATATTTAACGTGCACTCCCTTACACGGGGTATTATTCGTCGGACATTTTTGGCTGCACGGGCCGTTTATAGGTCGGCAGCTATTTTGGCGATGGCCGGACCCGAACCTGGGACATTCCGCATGCTAAGCGAGTGCTTAACCGACTGGGCTCCCCTGCCCCTAGGGGAAAAAGAGGTCCAGCAGGATTTTTAACCCAAATGATAGTTTGTGGCTGAATCCATGGTATGAAACATCAAACCCTGGTTTGGGAAACCCCCCAAAATGAACCCTTCAATTCCGGTTCTGTCTGGGAGAAAATCCCTAAGATGGAAAAATTGCTGAGTTTTTTCCTCAATCCATGGATTCGATGGCTCATATAAACGCGTCTAAAGTGGTAGAGCAGTATTTCTAACCCAAACTCCGCAATTAGCCCCCTTTCGTAAAATAAGGCGTTTACGGGCAGTTCTACCATAATTTTTAATTTCAGGTATTAAAAACTTGTAAAATTTATTTTTTCAAAATCACTTTAAATGTTTATCAAAAGGTTTATAACGGTTCTAGAATTACGAAAAAAAGTTTAGCAAACTCATTTGTAAAAAACAAAAAATTATAATAAGGGACGGCAGTTTTTTAAAAACACCGATTCTAAAGAAACCGGTCTAAACCGGCCTTACGAAACTACCTGTTTTTCAATGAAACCGAAATCGCAAAAAACCGGTTAGTCTTAAAACTGGTTTCGGTTTTCCATCCCTAGATCATTACGACGTTGGAAGGTCAGGAACGGAAGGAAAGGACATTCACACTGTTTTCCGGTCTTTTTTGTGTTGAAACTAACTCCAGTTTAATAAAAATGGATTTTTTTACTTCTTGTACTCCACTTAAACATATTTGTAGAAAAAAAATTCAATTATCAAGCAAAAATTAACCTTAAACCTGGGAGACTGTAAGTAAAGCAATAAAGCCTCTCCACCAATTTCATTGAGTTTTTTTTAAATTTTAGGCTTATTGGTGAATTTTAGCAAAAATATGTGGCTACTAACTGAAATATCAGTTTTCTGCGATACAGTTTGCATGTTTGAAAAATCACTGTAGCTCAATCCAGTGCCTCTCTTCACCACTTTATTAATGAGGTCAGTGAATGTACCAAAACCCAGGGACAAAGTTAGGAGACGAGAAAAACGCATTATAAATGTTAAAAGCCAAAATTCAATGGAAGTAAATCCTTAAGCTACAGTATTAGTTCAATTTAAAATCCAAATGAATGTAATTTTTAGCTAACAAAAGAATTAGATTGAGCCCTAAACTAAAAATTTGACATTCGGGACACACGATGGTAAGGACTTTTCTGTATTGTTTTGTGTTCTAAAATTTTTTTGGAGTTTCTTTACTTTAAAATTACGTTTTGCAATTATAAAAGGACCAGTCTTTTAGTATAATAAGAAAAAATGGTAAAGAAATATTAATTTTTTTAAAAGTTATGCCCAGGGGACATAAAATTAAAAATTATGGTAGAATTGCCCTTACATGGGAATCAAGGATTTGATGACGTATTCGTGATGTGGCTGAGCGGGAAGTCTCATACTTCTTGACAACTACACGTGGGATTTGGTTTACATACGTTCCAACATGGACATTGAAACGACTATGGTGTTTTTAGCAATCAAAGCAGTGATCAATTTGTGATAACCGTTGAGTCGGTTACGGTTTGCGAAACCCTCCAAAAAAAAACCCCTGCAATTCCGATTCTGCCATGGTTAAAACTCCCCAAGAGGGAAAATTTGCGGAGTTTGCTCTTCAGTCCATGAACTTGATGGCTCATGTAAATGTGCCTTTAGTGTATGCATACCCGTTAGAGTGAACCAACGGAAAATTCACAAAGTATCGGGTGCAAAAAGTAGGTAAATAAAAAGTAAAAAGTTATAAAGGATGACTTTCACGCATGTTTTAGAATATAATGTTAAAAGTTAATAATAAATTTGCTAGACACTTTCCGTCTGCCGAAACTTTTACCAGACGCTTTATATATAAGTGTCCCTGTCAAGTTCAGACGCACGCATCTTGTGGCTCGATATGGCGCTACGTATTTTCTAATGAAAAAAAAAACAGCCTTTGAAAAATGACTTAATAAGTTAACTTATAATTTACCTACTTTTTGCACCCGATTCCTATAAATTAGCCGTCGGTCCACTCCCTAGCGGGTATGCATACACTAAAAGTAAATGAAAACCGTACATAATCCGATACATTTCATCTCTTAAAAAATGACTTAGGTCTGGGGGCCCTGGGCTCTCGCTCTATTATAGTTTGAGCAAATAGCTTGTCACTCATGAAGTTTTTAACGTTCAATGCATGAATTGCGTTTTTTATAGAGATTAATAAGATTTGTTAAGCCTTCGTCATCAAGTGAGACAGACACAGAAAGAGTTTTTACTCTCACAGAGAAAGGAATATACACCCAGGGCGAAGGGGGAATCGAACTAGCACGCGTTACAGCGCGCAGACTGCTAGCGTAATGATCCAAACAACGCGGCCATCAGGGCCCTTTGAAATGTTTCAAGCATGTCACACACAATGAAATGCTCGTTCTAGTGCGACACCATAAACAACCAAACTCGAAAAAAGCATTTCAAAGTTACGTAAATTTACCAAACATGTTATTGCTTCACAGTGTCTGGGTCATGCAAATATTACCTAGTTCTGCGCGATCGTTGAAGAGACGGCCAATAACGGATAAGGGGGATGGGTGTAGTAATTGGTTATAAAAGTAAGCTGAGCTTTATGACAAAGTCATTCGGTATTTGAAACCTCATTGACTTATTGTGAGTGTTGTAATTTAAAATAATAGCTTTTCCTCTACTATGGTAAGTTATCATTTTTACTTTTTTCCCTTCTCTACTATTTTACGAATTAGTTGAAAGCTCTTTCTCTTCGCTACAGATTTAAGTCTTGCAGTTATTAATATCATAAGTTGAATAGTTATTGGACGTGTAAAGTTAACCAATTAAAACTATCGTTCTGTTAAAGTTTTTCTAAATGAACAAAACAAAATAAAATGTCATTGTAAGCCTTTATACTGAATAGTCTATTCAGGTAAATTAAATTGCATTGAAAACTAATTAAAGGAGCCTTTTAATTTATCTATCTTATTTTAAAAATGAACATGTTAATGGTATCCTTAAAATGGGTTTATTAAGGATTTTATCATTCTTTACTGTTTACAATAAAGTATCGTGTTGACTGATGAACTGTTGGGTCAGCGTGGATATGAACGATAGTACTTCAAGTTTTGCATTATGAGATGATATATTAGTGTTTTAATTCCCACACCACTAGACCCATACTACTATAGGAGAAGTGCATTTTCAACACTGGAAAGAAGTGAAAATTAACCCCTAAATCACTCTTAATTGCCGTAATTCGCCCCTAATCACTTTTAAATCGCCAAATTCAATAAAATTTTAACCAAACAAAAGGGTGAAAACCACTCCTATATGGGAAGTGCATTTTCGACACTGAAAGGAGTTAAAATCACTCGTTTGTATTACGAGTGTAATTATCATAGAGTTGGAGTTTTAATGGAAGCTTTCTCTTTACAGATTGCCCTCAAGTTGCTGGCGTATCTGCTTTGTGGTGCAAGTTTTAAACTCGTGAGCCAGCCTGTGTGTCTTGAGCCTTGTCCTTGATACTGACGTCGCTCTTGGTAAGTTTGAAAAATATGTTTTAAATCGGTTAAATTTAACTTCTAAGGAAATTTGAGCATTCAAATTGAGTAGTAGGCGGCAAGAAGCCCCGAATAGTTTGCTTATTGCCCGCCTAATAGTCAATACGGTTACTGCTTGTTAAGCTTGTTAAGTTAGTGTATTTAAAATTGCTATATCAAAAAGCTAATAATCTAATAGTATTAGGGTTGTTTGACAGACTATAAAGGACTAATTTATTTTTTGTTCTTGTTAAAGGTGATTCGCCAAATATTCAACGGTAGACAGGCTTGTCCTCGCCAATTGTCATCGTGTGATTCTAAGGCGACACAACTCGAGTCTTCTCATCCCCAAGTTATGAGTGGCGTCATCTGGTTACGTTAAAGGCTTTCTGCTGTACACGTTTCGGTAAGTAGCAAACTTTTACGCTTTCAACTTTGTTGCCGTGAAACTTGTTGTAGGAATAACATTCTAGATTCCTTACTATAGTACGGCCGTCTAGTCCGTATTCGAAGTTAAAGGGTTAAACATTGGTTTACCTATTTTCTGTGGAGATTGTGTGAACTCAAATTTTACGATGCTAATTTACTTGTTTATGTTTCAGGTATCAAAATTTCACTAAGTATTCGCTGGTAGGGATGCCACACACCAAAACTTCTCGTGTTATGTGCTTATGATTACGCAAGAACTTCCTGCTCGGCATGTTATGGTAAGTAGGATACCGTATTTAACTAGTACTAATGTAGATCTTTGACTCTTACTATTTCTTAAATAACTACTATATTGCTTATAGTGCAGGATCTGAACACTATGCATCAGAACACGTGACGTTATAGCAGTCTTGCAACTCCTCGTGTCGCCGGATTTAAGTCCTATCACCAACGGTTCTTGGGAGCTCTAGTACGACGTTTCAGCAATTCCAACAAGACTACAGAGAGTGGATAGAAGGTAAGTCCATATTTGGTTTTACAATTTTGATTTGTAACTTGCAACTATGCAATAATTAGTTTATTTGCAAAATCCCTCATTAAATTGGACTTCTACAATTTTCATGCTATAGCAAAGTGTAGTCAATTTCTAAAATTGACCCTTTTTTTCGTTAGGGTTTTTCTTTTAAAATGTTCAGACTTTCTCTAAAAATGACAATTGTTGAGGTAGTAACTAAACATCTGTATATTCAAATGAAAGTAATCAAATTGTATTTTCTTTTTCAGATGTGTTTCAAGTTGCAGGATAAGGAAACTGCTTCGTACGCGTCAGTGGCATCGTCCAACTGGGTCTGCGGATAACAGTGGTCTACGTTCAACTGTGTTATTCAAAACTACTGTGCGAAGGTACTGTGTCTATACTATAACTTAACGAAACACTTAAATTGTTGGTTAACATTACTTTCCCTTCAGTTTCTGAAACTCGAATACCTAATAGAGTTTCGGCCAGGGTTAAATTGAGTGTGCGATGGTAGTAGACTCCGTGCGAAGTTATCCAATCAAAATTGTCCTCGATAGTTAAGTATAAAAACGCTTTCATACTAGATAAGATGGATGTCGGACATAATCTCTTAATCCAATGTTCTTGTATTGGTGTAACAGAAGTCTTTATTTAATACAGTAACTTCGTTTGAAGGGTTTATTAATAGTTGTCGAACTTGTACAGACTTAAAACATGGTAATTATAGCTTCGAATGAGTGGTTATTGCTGGGGGTATTTCAGGTATTACTTTGTTTAATTCTAAGCAATTTAAAACTACTGCATCTTCCTAAATTGGTCAATAGTGTTTTATTTAAATTTTCAATGTCTAAGACTCGAAATTTTCTCTCTAACTACTTATTAAACTGCTCTAAGATTCAAGTGAATCGCCCATCATCCAGTGGAATGAGAATTTAAATCTACTACTCGAAAGGGTTCGTTTTTTTAAAAAAAATCTAGTGTTTAATAATAAATTTATGGGAAAGTAGTGTACAAATACATTTTCGTAACATTCTCCATCCAGTTATTTTTAACAGGCAAATCATCAATTACGTTTGCTACTTGACAAAGATTTAAAACTAAGAGGGCCATTCGCAATATCCCATTTTAAAATGGTACAACGCAAGGCTAACCTGGTTACTAAGCGTCAAAGCGAAAACATTCATGCAGTTATTCACATTTAACAATTTAAACTGTTTTCATTGGATTGATACAATTCTGCTCGTGAAGGTGATTAATCCAATTGAACAATTATAAAACAAATCGTATGGAATATTCACTGTCCAGTAACAAATCTAAATTAGGATTTATTATAACCATTTTTTTATTGGATTGCTGGCGGTTCTTTAGCAAGTAGATGTCGGCCTGCAAAGTACAAAGATGACCGATGTATTAACTGTAAAAGAGCTTAACAAGATCTTGGGTATTCGTGCATAGGTCACCAAATCTAGATAGTCTTCAAATTTGTCCCCTGTTCACCTAATAGCCCTCGTGTAGTTCTAGTGCGACGATAATTCAAACCAAACCCCCGTTCATTTAAACTAAAATATTGATTGACGTTTACCACCAGGTAAATATAGTTTCACGAGTTTCGTCTATAGTTGCAGTAAAATCTCGAGGATAAATGTATCTCAAAATATAACTATATGTAAAGCTCTAGATTAACGGTCGCCAGTCGCCAACTGGATACTATTACACCAAAAGTGGCTACCTAAAAATCGAACCCCAGTCGCCAAAAGTGGCTATCATATTTTTTAATTTTTGTTCAACAAATAATTAATACTGAAGCTGCATTTCTAAAATAATAATAAAACGCTCAGATTCGATTCTGTCGGAAAGAAAGACTTGATGACAGTTGTTACTTGTCGGTGAAATTTTCCCATCATCATTGGCCGGTGTTTTGTGTGGATGTCACTGAGTCGGCCTCCGTGTGACGTAAATGGAGCTGGGCGACGAAAATCTTAAATGCAAATTTGATTTTCAAATCTTGCTTTACGATCGCGGCAATTTACAAGTGATTGATTTACAGCTGATTAAGATCTCAACTATTCCTTTAAACAATTCTGATATGAGAATTTCATGAACTATTGTGGCGATTCGAATTCTCCGAAACTAATAGTATATAGTAAGTACATAAATTAATTTTCTTTTAACAATGGCCAATCACATAATACTTACATATTTGGTATGATCCTTTTTTTTACTGTCAATCTTTTTTATCAAAAATGTCTTTTATAAAATTGTTTTGTGGAAAATCGCAGTTTATTTTTGCCTTATATACTTAAATTTGAAACTGGCTACTATAAATCCAAATGTGGCTATCATTTTTTGTCATTCTGGTAGCCACTGGCTACTATTAAAAATTCCCAGTCTAGAGCATTAACTATATGCTAAATGAAAGACGATTGTTTAAAGAGATGTATACGACTTACTCTAAACTTTCTTGCATCAGTAACTTTATACTTAAAAGTAACGTCATTATAAAACTTCAATCTTTATCAGACCTAATCGCGCATTGTAATTGTGACGGTAGTAGTTTAATATCCCAATGGCCCCAGAATGACGCATGTTTAGCAATTAAAAACGCTACTAATAATCGATATGTAGTACAAGCTATTCGGAAGTTGAATCTGAAGTCGACGATCGTGCTATAACTTTAAACCAACCTCCAAGTGGAAACTTAATTTTCAGTCTTTAATGAAATTTCTGTACACCACTAAATACCCCTAAGAGTATCTTGAAAGTAAATAAATCAACAGACTTTTGGATTTGCAAGCGGATATATTTTATTGGTTTGATCATCCGTTTAGTGTCGATTAAGAATAGGTAATAACTTAATTTTCGGGGAGCGATAATCGTACAACAGCACTCCAAACCTAAACTGAGCCGAAACTCTAGTTTTTAAAATCGTCCTACTTTAACTTGCAACTTTCTGAAGTTGTATTTCGGGAAATGTTCTTGAAAGTCGGTCTGAACTTGTCAAACTCGTATTTTGCAAGTCGGTGTTATTTCCAGTATACGGATCACATTCGTAGAATACCTAGTCACCTTAGCGTCTAGTGTTGGAGATTATGAATGCCTTCATTTTACACACTGGGCAAATATTTTGTTATGTGAACATTTAGTTTAATTTTATACTTTAAGATGCTATTCGAAAACTATCGGTACTTTGGAACTGAAAAGTAGCCGTTAAATCAAGCAAGTAATGGGTTATATCTTCATGGTAACTATATCCTGCATAAATTTAGAATATTATGAATCTAATCTCGCATCGATATCTGTAACATGGTAATTGATACTCGTCTATCTTTCTATTGCCCAAAACGATTAGTTCCGGCGAAAGTTTAAAATCTTAAAACTGTCGCCTTTTTAGATGGCGAAATGAATTCGAATGCTTAAAATTATTTAAATTAGCCACGCAAAAGCAATTGATGCAAATGTGTTTTATGAGCTAGTATAAAATTTAAAAATGGCAAATTTTTTCAATACAGCGATAGCTAGACTTTTAATAGCTTCCCGAAATTAAAAAATTTAATAAATTGTAAGAACCCCAAAATTAGGCTTCAAGGCAATCTGTAAAATAAATTGTAAACTTGACAACTAAGAATTCAGTTAGTGGCGAAATCGAGTGTTCTAGGTCTTATTTTTTTCCTCTGGCGCCAGTAGCTTTCGCGTTCAAAGGCAACTAATCGCCTTTGCGAACGCTCGAGGACGTTGCTAACGAGAATCCTCTTGCACTTGAAATATTTAAGGCTTGCTAAAACAAATTTAAGGATCTGACTTTAACTCAACCCAAAAAAAACCTTGTGTCTGCAGTAAAGTGTACGCTATTCAGTTTACTACAGGGCTTGGATTCAAAACAATTTCGGAGTGCAGGCATATCACTTAGCGTTAAACATGCTCAAAACTTATCGGAAATAATTTGATAAAAATCGCTAGTTATAACTACGAAGATGAGTGCCCATTACGTCACTTAATTAAAATAGTTTTGCAGTTTATTTGTTTAAATTCTTTCGCACATGTCGGTTGTAATATAATAAAATATTAACGAAATTGCACAATTAAACTTCTCTCGCAATACTTCAAATTCGCTTCTATAAAATCATTTCAAATATTAACTATTCAAGTTACTGAGCAGTAAAATCCCGTTTTAAAATTTTCAAACGATTGATTTCAAATAAGGGAGAAGACTATAGCATTATGTAAACAAAATCAATGAGAATTTTTCAACATTAAATACGTAGACTATCATTTAAATGCTCAATTAAACTTGATATTGAGATCGGCCTAAGCGCATACTTGAAGACTGTCGATTAATGAGACGAAACTTAAATGGGTTATTAGCTGTATGCGACTTGGAATTATACGAACATGTGATCTTGCATCGGTTATAGAAAAGTTAGTTTCAATAAATCTTCGGTATCTCTATACAAATATCTGACCATTTGTAAAATAAAGGTAATCTCCAACACTAGGCGCTAAGGTGACTAGGTAATCTTCGAATGTGATCTGTATACTGGAAATGACAACCGACTCGTAAAATAAGAGTTTGACAAGTTCAGACTTTGATTTTCAAGAACGTTTAATGTATGAAGCTACAGTGGTTTAAAATTGCGAGGTCCGATGTTAATAGTATTTTTGCGTCATTGGTTCTACCGAACCTTAATTTCGAAAAATTAATCTCGTTACATAAAGCTTCAGTTGTTCGCAACCGAACAAATGGCTCTAAATTGAATGCATTTTAGAAATGTTTCGACAAGTAGTACAGCTGTGGAAATAAAAGTACCCACTTGAGGTTATTTTGACAGTTAGTCATCCTATAGAATCGGACCTTTTTGACATTTTGAACAATTAACATTCTGAGTTAATTGCATGAAACAAAATTTGCATAAGGGGCCATCTTCATATTAAAAATGTTACTAACTTTAAAATTTCCAATAGTAACACCCCTTTTTGAGTCCATATTTCAAATCTATGACCTATGTTAATACGAAATGCCAAATTTTGTTAGTTTTTAAGCATTATTAGGGGAGTTAGAGACGTGCAAAGTTTAGGTCCCATAATGTTAAATGAGTTGCACATAAAAAACTATCCCAATCTATAAATAATTAAGATAATGAAACGAATTTTTTACTGAAAAGAAATTATAATAACCCAAACAAAATGCGTTCAATATTGGGGTATTTAAAACAATTTTTATATTTTTAAATGGTTATTATATTAATTTTTGAAAAAAATAGGAATAGAAACCCCTTAATATTTTTAAAGAAATAAATTTAAGACAGGAAGTTTAAGCGAAATCCCGATTTTTTTAAAATTTTATTCATAATTTGCTGAGTAAATCACAAAATACTTTTTAATTACCCTTTAGGGGACTGTGTATTAGATTACGTGTGATTGATAAATAAAGACGACCTTGCATGCATGCTTGCTTGTCATTTTAGAAATGGTCCCCAAAAGGTCCACAAGTGATTCGATTAAATAACTCGTCAAATATTCATCCAAATGTAACAAAAACTTAGATTTAAGGGTTTTCAAGAGTGCTTAACATTTCTAAGTTATTAAAATTGGGTGTTGCCATTGGAAATTTCAAAGTTCGTAATATTTTTAATATGAAGACGGCCCCTTATGCAAATTTTGTATCGTGCAATTAAATCAGAATGTTAATCTTACACAATCTCAAAAAGGTCCGATTCTATAGAGTGACTAACGGATGAAATAACCTCAAGTGGGTACTTTTTTATTTCCACAGCTGTACCTTGTACCTTAGTTTACCTTGTCGACAAGTCGACCCTTGTATTTTTCTAGTGCGACGTCTTTTAACCTAAACAAACCTACTAAATGCCTGACTATAAAATTTTAACTTAAAAACTACGCAGTTTCATCATCGTTTTAAAATAGCTTATTTCTATACAAATTTTCTCCTAAAGTAGAAAACATTTTTATCTTGGCAATTTCAAGAAGGCTATTCTGAAAAACATTGAACATAAAAGTTTACTCGAAGATTATTTTAAAAAAAATTTAAGATGTTTAGTTCAGTCTCCCTACTTTTAGCTTGATGCGTAATGCTTTAACTAGAATTTTAATTAAATATCGTGCATTTTTTAACATCGTTAATGGTACTATAGTCTAAAGTAAATATGAAACGTTAGTCTTTCATTTAGCATTGGCTTTTACATTATAACACAGGGTTTTAAACGGAGGACTACCGGGACACGGGAAATTTTAAAACTTCGTTTAACCTAAATTAATTGAAGTCAAGTTGCAACAAAATTAATAATTGTCAGCTTTTAAAAGCTTAAATTCCACAATTTTATAATTCCTTGGTATTAGCACATCTTGTTAGATGCCCTCTAAAGACATGTTAATAGTCTCGGAATGAATTTCGCCTCGACTTTCCTCAACCTGAACGATGGAATTTATTAAATCGATCCTGTTTTAGAAATTTCTATTTGAAACAATATTTTTACTAAATACTTTATCTTTTAGAAAAAGTTTAAAACTAAATTCTTAACTAAGTTGACGTAAAAGTTGCATTCGATCTAATCAGTCTTGTTTAAAATTTTTTTTCAACTTAAATTTTCTTGCATTAAACGTCGCTCTAGGTCGAGTAAATATTCAAATTTTACCTTTTTGTGGTTTAAAAGGTTTGGGGACAAAATATCGCGGCCGAAATATCGCGGGCCAAAATATCGCGGCCAAAATATCGCGGGCCAAAATATCGCGGGCCAAAATATCGCGTGCCCATAATATCGCGTGGCCAAAATATCGCGTGCCAAAATATCGCGTAAAGTAAATATGGAGTGTATTTAATGGATTTTTAGGTGTTTGGCAGTGGGAAGGAGTTCGATGGTAAAATGATATTGCACTACTTACTTATTCAATAATTTGGTGATGAACTTCTGTTTTACGTAATGGATCCTGAATTTTTATTAAAATGTATTTTAAGACATGTATTTTTATCCCTTTTTAATTATGACAATGTAATCACGAGTTAAGTTCAATGGGTTAAGGTTTTTTTATTTGAACTTGATTTTTATTAATACCATTAAATTTTTTTTAAGAATTCAGTTGGGGGTAATTGTAGTTTAAAAAGTGTCTGAATTTTAAAAATTAGTAATTATTTAACGAAAATGTAGGCGATGTTTGAAGCGTTACCTTTCTGTGCTGCTCTTTAAAAAGAGACTCGTTTTTAATAGGAGGATTAGTTTAGGGTTATTTCGAATGTGATTTTGGGAATGTGAGGAAGTTGAAATAGTACAAACATTATAATTTTTTTTTAAATATATATTAATTTTTTAAGTGCATTCATATAAAATTATGTAGCAACTGAATAATTTGCTTACTTTAGTGAACACTTACAGAACAAAAAATAAGTTGATTAATCAATTGCAGCCGAACTCGTTTTTTGCGAGTCCAGATTTTACGAGTACCCGGATTTATCGAGGGAAGCAAGATTATTAGTTTGGTCCAGGGGCCCGGATGGCCGAGTGGTTAGCATCGCAGGCCAGCAGTCTGCGTGCTGTAACGGGTGCGGGTTGGATTCCCACCTTCGTCCTGGGTGTACTTCCTTTCTCTTTGACCGTAAAAACTCTTTCTGTGTCTGTCTTACTTGACGAAGGCTTAATAAGCGGATTTCTGATCAAGCACACAAGCCGGAATATATATGTTCCCTACCCATAGGTTATGACTTATGACTTTCTTGGTGAGGGGCAAGATCGCCAAGCACTGCGACTTTAAGTTACCCATAGGTTGGTCCAATGTTAAGTCAGTGGAAGGGAAATTGCCTGATAAGAGCAAACCTCGGATTTAACGAGGAAGGAATAAGAAGAATGGTTAAATATGCGGTTCAACAGCTTATTTGTAACAGCTTATTTGTGTCCATTTTTTTCCAAAACACAAATGACGAATCCTCCCCTTGTCATAGTATCCTGTACTGAGGGAAGGAAACTGGGTAAACAACCCGGCTGGCGCCGCAATTTCGCGTACTCTGATTGGCTGCTCCTTTCGACCCAGATATTCGTGCGCCCTGTTACGTCAAAATCGAAGAAAAAAATAATTAAAATAACACTCTAACTGAAGCTTAACTAATAAAAATAATAAATTTATGTCTTAAAATAACAAATAAATTTGTTTATTGAATGTGAAATACCTATTTGTATTCGATTCTCGCACTCAAAATTGAGAACTATTTACCCCTTTTCTCGTAGAACATTTGTATACTGCAAACTTAAGGTCGGTTTTGGTTTTGAAATATAGTCGTCGAGACATTGGTCTTCTCCACTGGAAAAAACTACCTAATAGGGCCTGTCTGGCTATCAGTTCAGCAAACATAATAAAAAAAAATCGAATAATACAAAAAAAATTTAACCAAAATCTAATTCCTCGCCATAATTGCCACTGGTTTAAAAATAAATCTGAGGGAGGGTGAGAATAGCTTTTGTTATTTCTTTTCTTTAACATTGCGTAATATCCTGACCTTTACTGATTTGTGAGTTCACAATATAGCAACTTATAAAAAATCAAAAAGAAAAAAATGGAGCCACGCGTCATTCTATCAGAATTTACCCCCATGCGAAGTAGATTTTTCCTAAGGAATTGTAACTTTGGTTTTCTTCTTTTTATTGTTAACAAAATAAGATTTGACTTGTAGGCCCGGGCAGCCGAAAAATGTCCGACGAATACCCCGGCCCCGTGTAGAGGGAGTGCATGTTAAATATTCTCCACAGTTGTAACGTTGCGTACGATGTCACTATTAACTTTTGCGTTGTGTGCCTACTCAGGTGTCGGATCGTTACTTAACTGTGGTTTTCTAATAAAAGAAAACATAATAAGAACAAAGAAAAATAGAACACTAATATTTCTCACTTGTCACCGAATTTTAAGAATTTTGAGGTTCCAAAAGACAAGGGATCTTAGGCCCCGTCATTAAATGGGCTCGTTGATAAATATTCTCTAAGTTATGGCCTACGATCCAAACCACTCGGCCATAAGGGCCTCACATGCCACCCTATATTTTCTGCGTGATGGTCCATGGTGCTGTTGCCAGGTTCTGTCTCTACCCTACTATAGAACTCTTTGGTTTTAAACCCCGACAGGGTGAAAACCTTAGACGAGATATAGAAGTAGACCGCGCGAGTCTCATTCGTTTCTACTGTCGGAAGCGTTCCGTAATGCACCACGTGAGTCAGGGCAGAAGGACTGCTACATTTGGCGAAAATCGTTTCGGGGGTTTTGATTGGGCGACTTTAGAAGCATTTCTGTAATTGTTTTTGTGACTGGCTGATTATGTAAATCAATTTTTTTAAGCGGCTAATCCAGGAATTGGGGTGTTACAAAGTATTTTCAGCTTTTTTTTTATTTAATGAAGCTAATTCATTCTTAATTAAAATTCTTTGATTACCCACTATTTAAAATTTGATAATTATTTTTTTTTTGCATGTTATTATAAAAATATTTGTTACTATATTCTTTAAAACTTTTGATATAATTTTTAATAGTTTTTTTTCTATTATCTTATTTAAATATATTGGCTATATATAGAAAATATAATTTGCTTTTGTTGTATACAGTGTCTTGAAGGATTTCCAGCAATTTAAAAAACAACAACTGTATAATGAATCTCATACATGGCAGAATAAAAAAAATTAAAAAATAATTTTTTTAAAAAAATAAGCACAACCAAATCAGCATCAGACAAAGATTTTTAATAGCTGCAGTTTCACAGTAAAAGTATCTCTTTCAAATACTCAATCAGGGAAGTAGGAAAGGTATGTTACATTTTTTAAGAAATGTTGACAAGTTTTTATTGAACTATAGTGGCTAGAGGAGATAGTGGTTACAGGTAGATCAGGTGTGAATGGTACCAGTACCTTATTACCTGCAATTTCTGATTATGCACAATACACAACAATACTTCAAAAAAATTATTGACCAAGGAAAAGTGTATGCTTGGTATTTTTGCTCCGAATTCTGCTTTGCTGAATTTTTTCTGTAATTTGCTTCCCCAGATGACAAAGCCTTATCTTCGCATATTCAAACAATATAGATTTCATTAGCAGAATACGATGGTTTTCTAAAGGAGACTGATCCATTGAATGTACCAATAAACTATCAAAAATATACATTGCTTGAGATGTAACAACCTCGAGACTCCTTGTTATTAGTCGTTGCATGATATTTTTTGTATGCAATTTTCCATTGGCTTGGCAAATCCTAAATTGTGTTTCAGCAATCTCACATAGCTTGATAACATGCACACTTGGTTTGATGAGCCCACCTCTATTTTTCCGAGTGATTAGGGCATTTTGGCATCTTATATCTGTAATTGCTTCTAAGCAGACACTACATTTATAACTTTTTTGCACTCTTCTGACAACAAACCCAGCAATATAGCCTACAATATCAGTTACATATTTACTTAGGGGACTGATGTTGTTGTCTTCTTCATTATTGTCACTCTCCACTTTAACATCTTCTCCTAAATTTCTACTGGCCAGTGAATAGTGGTTTACAGATGATGAAACATTTAATATGTTTATCTCTTCCAAAACAATACAGTTGCATGTATCAGTTGTCATAACTTGGTGATGAGTAAGAAGTTGCTTATATGCTGCCTTGAATTGCCTAGCAGTTGGGTTATTGTTAAATCCTCCTTTGGACCTTATGGCACTGAAAAACATCTCCAGATGGTCTTGTGAAAATTTGTAAGTCATTAAAAAAGACATTGGTGGATTTGAACATTTAATGAGCTCTTTATAAATTGAAGTTAGGCTGGACATGCAAATAATAAATCCAAGGAAACCAGTTTTCTTATTACTTTCTAATATTGATGTGCCTTTAGAACCTGTCATTAACTCTTCAATGTACATTTCTGCTTCCTCAAAATAATTCGAGAAGCATTCCTCATTTTCAGCCTTGAAAGGGGATTTAAATCCTTTACTTAGAAGGTTCCTACTATTTAACATATCAAACAAATTATTGAATGTTCGAATGAAGCGAACAGTTGCCTCACACCCTTGGAAATCTGCAAGCTTTAGGTCTTTAGCAAGATACTCAAGGGCATCTGCAACACTATTACTTAGTGTCTGGACAGCTAACCTGACCTTCATTTTCTCGCGCTGCCACTGAATATGTCGGGATTTTAATTTAGTGGCAGCTAAGAGGCCCTGCTCTGACTGGTACTTTTCGAGCAATACAATGTATTTCCAAAGTATAAAACCATCTCTAGTGTGGTAAATCGCCCCAGTTGAGGCAAGAGTGTTCCTCACAAGTTTGATCATGTGGCTTGGGTCTGGAATAATATATACATTTTTGCCAGTAACTGGATGGGGAAAATAAGGTTTTAAATTTGAGATATCAGTTATCGCACCCAAATGCTTTGCTGCAGAAAAATTGCAAGTGGTACCATCAAAAGTTAAAGAAACAACTTCAACACCAGTTCTATGAACTTGATGAAGGCATTCCTTTATTAGGTTAGCCCGTTCTGCTCCTGAAAGACCATCAATCAAGAAATACCCAACAGGCACCTTCCATCGACTATTTAAAGCATTCAACATAAATACGTATGCTTCTTTGGCATACGGAAATTGGTCATTTTCTACCCCTGTACCCAAATCCACATATCCACAAAACCTGTTGCCATCCCATTCCAATTGCTTACGAATTGACATCTCATCCACAATCAAGCAGCATATTACTGGTTTGTTTTTATCCTGAAACTCTTTAACCTTTAAACAAAGGGCTGCAAAAGCTTCTTTGGTAAAACCTGGGCTACCATCAATGGATTCATACCACTTTCGTAGTGTCGCTGGATGAGGCAAACATGTTTTAAATGTCTTTCTTACAAAATTGTATGCTTTAGTAGAATAAAATTGTAGAGTTAAAGCGAAGGCTCTAAGCTGTGGAGAGTACTTCTCAGTTGTTCTGTCTTTCTTCATTCTTTGAATGAGTTCTGCAGCTGCACCAGGTAAAGACAACTAAAAATAAAAGCATAAATTTAGATTTAAAAAGCTAAGGAAACAAGAAGTTCTAAAAGAACTAAAATAGCCCACTTTCCTGTTACTTAAATACGAAATTCTTATCAGGAAACAAGTAGGTTTGTAACAGTAAGTGTCCTTTACAACCGTTCCTACATAAAATGGATTCACATTAGAATAAATTCCACTAAACACAGCATCCAGCTATAATTTATAAACTTCTTAAGGCCAAAATAAACGATTTTCATTTATTGTCTATCGCAAATAAAATTATGTATTGTCTGCTTGATTTATTTGTAGTTCTACAAATAATTAAATATTTATTTATAAAAAAAAACATGAAAATACTCAATGCACTTAAAATCAGAAATGTACAAAAAAAAGTATCGGGTTTATACTTTAAAAAATATGTCTTGCCACTTACTTAGTAAACAAATATTAAACAATCAAATAATCACATTCCTGACGTCTTTTTAAGCCGATTAATGATCAAAATAAATTTTGCTTGAAGTAATATTTTTAAATGAATAAAGTTTCTCAGGTTATTGTTAAAAAAATGACTCGAAATTGAATTTCAAATCTAATCCAACGGGAAATTCGTTGAAAAACAATAGTTTCATGTCCGTCCTATCGTACAGACAGATGGACAAAAAGTATGAAAGTTTAGTCTCTGAGGTCATACCTTTTCAACAAAAAATGAATTTTTAAGATTGGATGGATAAAAGTGCTTTTTGAAGGGGGATACGGACAGATGGACATTGACTGCATACCAATACCTACTTTTTTATTATTTTAATTCTTTCAAATTAAAAAAAAGAAAAAGTAGGCTAAAAACTGAGGGTGACTAATAACTTCCAAAATTCCAAAACATGTTTAATATTTGAAAATAAGCTACTATGTGATTTACTTACTTCTAACATATCAGATGCAGTATCAGAAATTAAAGATTTCTTTCTCATGGTTTCAAGTATTTGCTGAAGTGAAGCAACTTTTTTTTCCAGACTTTTGACTTTAATTCTAAATTTCCTACATTTAGTTTTATTTGTCTTTGCTTGGCGTTGGGCAAGTTCAAGTACTTTTCTAGCTTTAGTTGGTGATCCCATATCTTGTACATCGAAATCGCCAAGAAAATGTTTTCTCTTTCTTGTAGTTTCTGTAAGATATGTAACAAAAAATATGAGCAATTACCATGGTCATACATATCATCAAGGCAAAATTAATTTTCTTAATGACTGGCAAAACACCAAGTCCACAGTTGCAGATGTGCTATATATACAAACTAAATTATCTATCATCTAAAATATTTTAGAACATGGGTTTCAATTTTATGCATTTCAATGTTAACAAACAACATACATATTAATACCAATTTGCTAAATAATTGTTTAAAATAAAAACGGAAATATAACTAAGTGAATCGATATTTCGAAATGTTGTACAGTTATACTTAAACAATTATTCTATGAAGAAATTAAATCCCTAATTAATTTTAAAAGATCCTGTGGATGTAACTGATAAAATGTCACGACAGTAACACAAACATGCCACACTGGCAAAACTCAATAATATAATTTAAATAATTAATTTGGTATCAAATATATATGAATTTAAAAGTTCCTGAACTATCTTTAAAAACCATCTTGTATCTCACAGTCAAAAGAATAGATATCTGTGTGGGATTCGTTATTTTTTACTAAAGAGCACACTTTTGTTACTTATAGGTATTGCAAAACTTCATAATCAAAAGAAACTCATATTTTCACCCTTTTGTAGACTTTTTGTTGGATTGGGCGATAAAGTATTAGTGGTTACCTGTAGTACTTGTACTCGGAGCATCAAGGTTATCAATAGCCTTCCTTTTGCATGACATTCTTTGTGTTGTTTTTTTCTGTAGATGAGCAGGAAAGTCAAACACAGTTGGAGCAGCATCCTTTTTAAGCCATGTTCCACCAAATTTTTCCCGATCAAAACAATCCTCAGTAAAGTGCTTTGAACATATAACTGTGGAATCTTTGGGCACGAAATTTTCTCTTCGAAGATTTTTCACCCAAATATTTCTTCTAGTTTCATCCTTTGGAAATCTAAAAATTCAGATAAAGGTTACTATAATTATGTGTTGTAGGGTCGATTTAATTACTGATATTTACATTAACGTCAATTTTTAAAACAAAAAAATGCTTCTTAAATATGGGTTTTTTAAATTTAAAATACTGAGTTATGAAAAAACCTTAAAGAAATGAAAAACTTTAAAGTTGCACTAACGAATTCAATACATACATTGAATTATATTATATAATTATTCTCATTTTGTGATATTCAAAACCTTGGGCCAAAAGCTACATTATGACCCCTTTCATGAAATACAAACATATGAAAAATATTTGCATGTGGTAAAAGATAGTATTTGTGTATATTAAGCAACTGGCATTTATGATTATTTTTTAATGCCAATTAAATATTGACAGTTTACAAAATTTGAAAAATTATCAAATTTAGGGTCACTATTTAAGTAACATATGGAAGTAGACCAAATCGAAACATATAAAGTTTTTAAAATTTGAAAATATTCATTAATTAATTTATTACAACAATATATTTTATCGTTATCAAATACTAATGAAAATAACGTTATATTTAAAAAATAAATTATGTAAAGTCACGAACTATATAATAAACTTACATGATAATGTAAATAAAAGTTTCCTTATTTAAATAGAATTCCAATTTTCAAATTAAAATAACATCGAAATGCAGAACTAATTCTGAATTTAAAACTACATATAAATAACAAGTAACTTTGCATGAGTATTGGCGACTAATTTGGTCGCCAACCTTCAAAATAGAATTTAAGCATATAATTTGTTATTTTGACAAAATTTTAGATTCTTTTTACAAATTTTGGTTTGAAAAAGTAAATATATACATGTTATGCCGTAATAAATGTAAAATAACAATGATTATTAGTACTTTTGCGATAGAAATCGGTACTTGAAAATAGGTTTATGATATCACGCCAACTGAAAAATTTTATTAAATAAAAACTAACAGATGATTCTAAATAATTTTACATACCTATGAAACGTAATAGGTCCACCTTTCACTTTTCTTTCGCTGCAGCCAAAAGCACAACAGGAACCCACCATTCTGAATGATTTTATTGAAACTTCAGGTGCTACAAACGAGCATGTTTACAAATCGCCATTGAAGAATCACGGGGAAGAAGGAACCAGCTGATTAACCGCAGATTTTTCTGCCCTGCGTCACGTGACACGAACTGCGAACATCGGTTTTTAGGGTTACACTTCATCTACTCCCCTATTTCTGATCTAAGGTGAAAACCCGCCACTAGAAATACATATTTATTATGTTTATATCTCGATTTTTCTCGAATTTGGAATGTTTATTTTACATAATATAAAAACTGTTTGTTCTTAAAAATTGCTGTGTACCACTCAATTCTTGAATTCAGCACGAAAAACACCGTTAAATTACTACATTCCTATTATAAGAAAAATATTTATGTTTTTTAGTGCAGGCCACCTGCCATATGGCCACATAATAAATAAGTCCTAGTTATGAAATGAAACCATAAAAAATTAACGTTAACAATGGACTAGTAATTAAATGGATGAGTAATTAAATTGCCCTTAAACATAACGGCCTTAATCTATAAATTTGTTGAGATTTTGAACCAGCCGGGATTTGTCCCAGTCGGGGCTTCTTAGAAACGCAGTCAAGTGACGAAGTGAGTGCCGTATCTTTCACTCAACGAAACCTCAGAGCGGCATCGACAGCGGCGTCAGGACTTTAGACCATGACATCTTTAGCGTACAGTACATCAGTGCCATTTACAAGGACCTATTTATGAAATTAAGAAATGCGTGCAAGAAAGTCTAAAGCTCTAATTTGAAGTTAAAGGTGCCCTCAGTTCAGGATTTTTAAATAGGCTAAGTAGGATGTAGCCTAGAGCGGCAAATTTTTTGGGGCGGTACAATTTACTACCAATAAATCAGCATTTTTCATAAAAAAAAATATTAAAAGAAACCAATATTTTTAAGAAAGAAAACAATATATTTATAATAATGCGTGAACCGTAAAGGTGCATAGATAATTCTAAAACATATGTAGACCGAAAAAATAGCCAAGAAAACTATGTCTGGGAATCTGGGATGGGGGAAGGAAAAACAGTAAAAACACCATTCAGACGCCAAACAAAAAGAAAAGCACAAATAAATTCGTTATTTGAAATATAGCCGTCAAGTGTAAAAAAAAAAGTTTTAGGTAAAATAAAGATAACGATCCGTTATTTTTTATAGATTCGATTGGCGATCGCTTTCTGTTCTCTTTATTAGTTTCAAGTCAGGCCTAAATACACGTGTTCAACGTATTTTCCTATGGTATTTTCACAAAGAAAGTAGAAAGAGTAGAAAAAATGTGCATTGTTTGCTATTTTCAAGTCTTTCTCACCATCATTAGGTGATTCAGCTGCTAGTAGGACTGAAGTATTCAAGTTTAGTTAGAGTTGGACTTCGATTTGTTATGTTTTGAAGATTCCCGAGTATCAAACGTCTAAACAAAAAGTTTCGGTTGCTAAACAAAAAAAAGGCGTATTTCGGGTCGGGTGGCTTCTTTGGTGATTCCATTTGCGGCATAAATATTTCGTCAAACGTTCAAATCAAAATCAAATAGTCTCTCATATCGTTATAAAAAAAACACCAATTTGAAGTAAAAGGTTAGGTTAGGTTTGAATTATCGTCGCACTAGAGCTACGCGAGGGCTATTGGCGACGGGCGTCGTATTATAGAACCGTCGTATTATAGAACCACAGTCAGGTGACGAGCCAACGCAACCGTTAAGGGCGACATCGTACGCAGCGTTAGGACTTTGAAGGATATTTAACGTGCACTCCTTTACACGGGGTATTATTCGTCGGACATTTTTAGCTGCATGGGCCGTTTATAGGTCGGCAGCTATTTTGGCGATGCCCGGACCCGAACCTGGGATCTTCCGCATGCTAAGCGAGTGCTTAACCGACTAGGCTCCCCAGCCCCTGAAGTTAAAGGCTAGCAAGAGTTAGAGTGTTATTTTAATTATTTTTTCCCTTCGATTTTGACTTAACAGGGCGTTCGAATATCAGGATCGAAGGAGCAACCAATAGGAGCAGGCCAAATTTCGGCACCAGCAGGGTTGTTTACACAGATTCCTCCGCCTGTACCAAAACCGACCTTAAGTTTGCAGTATACAAATGATTATTTTTATTAGTTTGGCTTCAGTTAGAGTGTTATTTTAATAATTTTTTTTCCTTCGATTTTAACGTAACAGGGCGCACGAATATCAGGGTCAAATTATCAACCAATCGGAGCAGGCGAAGCTTCGGCGCCAGCCGCGTTGTTTGCGCAAATTACTCCGCGTAGTACATTTCTCTGCTGCAAACTTAAGGTCGGTTTTGGTATGGTACATTTCTCTGCTGCAAACTTAAGCTCGGTTTTGGCGTAATACTCCTTGACACGTATTTCTTTAGTTGTTCCCACATTTAAAAAAAATCAATCGACATTATATGTATTTGAACAAAATACATGAAGTACGTCTTTTCACCAAGTATCAAAATTGAAAACAAGAAAGTTTAAATCCAGTTATGTGATATCGTAGGCGCCCCATTGCTAGTGGCGCTTGGTTTGTCGAAAAGCGGTATGTAAAATTAAAGGCGCCCTAATACTCCTTTACGCACGTTTTTTTTAGATCCCTCATTCAAAAACAAAAAATTCCGGATGATACGTCAGATGTACTATTCTGCACCAAGTATCAAAACTTTAAACAAGAAAATCTAAAAAGCGTTTTTTGTGATATTGTACGGTCGTAGGCACCCTAATACTGATCGTTAGCGCTGTTCTTTTTACATCCTTTATATAATCATATATTGGAGCGCCTCGATATCATATAAGGCGCTGTATCTTTCTTGTTTACAACAACTTCAAAACTGGTTCAAATGCCAACTGGTTCAAAAAGCCATATGGCGCTTCAATGAAAAGAAAGGCGCCTTATTTAAATCAGTTTTTAATATTTGTCAAAATGTCCCATTTGAAATGTATTGTTAAAATTGGTTGTATCGGGTGTGTTAAGGCGTAAAGCCATGGGAGTTACCTTGGTTCTGTTTCGTCTAACCACCTCCTAATCGGATAATGTAAGTATATTACACAAATAAATAATTCCATGCTGTATATGAAATTGTAATCATTAATTTAACCGTCTAGTCAGCGTCCAGTATAGAAGTGAAGGCGCCTTGTTAAGTATCGGCTTAGCTATTAGTAGTACCAAGACGTCACAAAATGGCCCCCTATGCACCATATGAAAGTGCGAACAACCTACGAGAAGACGAATCTGGAGTTCAAAAACTGAGTCAGAGTTTTTTTTTTTTTTTTTTTGTGGAAAAGGGCGCACCGGCCCGCCGGCCGACGGGCCTGTCCGGGCCTGCCGGGAATCGAACCCGAGCCCAGCAGCTCCAAGGGCTAGTACACTAACTACTACGCCGGCGGGCCGGCAAGGTTCTAATAGGTAAAACCGAACTTCAGCACAATTTATTAGATAAGTAATACCATTTTTACCATAGAACTAAAAATCAAGTTCAAATATAAAACCTTAACCCATTAAACCCACCTCGTGACTAAATTGTCCTAACAAAAAAAAATGCATGACTTAAAATACATTTTTATAAAAATCCAGGCTCTAATAGGTAAAACCGAACTTCATCACAATGTACTAGATAAGTAATACCATTTTACCATCGAACTCCCTCTCACTGCCAAACACCATAAAATCCACTAAATCCACTCCATTTTTACTTTACGGCGATATTTTGTCCACGCGATATTTTGGCCCGCGATATTTTGGCCCGCGATATTTTGGCCCGCGATATTTTGGGCCCGCGATATTTTGGGCGCACGATATTTCGGCCGGCGATATTTCGGCCGCGATATTTTGGCCCGCGATATTTCGGCCGCGATATTTTGTCCCATTACCGGTTTAAAAGCTTTCTACTAGGTGACAAAATTCATAGGGGATTTTCAATTTAAAGTGAAGCCAAGTCTTAAATTTCCTTTATTTTCCAAGTATTTCTGTTATTCTGGGTAAATTTAAATATTTAAGTGCCTCGTAAAGTTTTTATATTAACTTAACTGAAAATGTGGGCCCAATTAATTGTTAACAAATAATAGTTGGGAATTGAATTTTCACTGTTTTAAGGATGGTTATAGTTGAATGTTATCCAAAAAAATAACCCTTGTGTAGATCTGGTCTGTATGTATTTAAACACCTCCCCCCCTTTCTTTTCCTTAGTTCGACTTTACTCCACCATAAAAAGTGTAGTAGCAAGTGTATTGAACGAGACAAATTACTTGACTAAAAATGAAATTGGCTATGATTCTAAAAGTTCTGCACAAATTAAGTAAAACTAGTTTTCTCTATTGTCGTTGGTAGCATTGAATATGTACGATTCAATTAAAATGAGGTCCGCGAATGTAGGGTTATTACTATAAAAAAGGTCCCTTAATTTTTTTTCAGTTTTAGTAGTTTTATTTATAATGCGATTGGTCGAGATTAATAACTATAACAACTTCGCCAGTCTGCTAATTGTATTGTATAAAAGTGCTTTTCTTTGAGTAACTTTGAACTCCGTATCCGTACTTTGAAAATCAATTTTATTAAACTTCCATAATGGTAAGGTTTATAAGCCCATCCCAGTACATTATAGCCAGGATTGTAAAGTAGAGAATGCAATTCTTGGTTTCCCTGTATATATTTAACCCTCTAATGTATGAATTTTTATTCATCCCAAAAAAGATATGTATCTTTAATACTCACACATTATGGGAAAATACTGAAAAATTTAACTGCATTAGAATTTAAATAATTTCAAATTTTAAAATTTTTTCCATATGACAAACCAACTGCAAAATTCCAATTTTGATGATAATGACTAGAAAACTACTAAAAATGTTTCAAAATAACCCTTTTTAACTATGATTAATTTTTCAAAACAATTTATTAGTATTTAGTACTAATATTATTCTTTGAATACTGCCAAAAACGTAATTTCGCAAAAGTTAATAAAATCACTCTTTAATTTTGAATACACTTTTACTGCTGTCATCTATGAGGATTATTAGTAACTAAAACTTTAAAATGAAATATAATAGATGAGAAAAGATTCGTCTTGGAAGGAGCTCTAATTTAATAGAATAAAGTGGATTATGTTACTTGTTACCAAACGGTAACAGTATGCATTAGAGGGTTAATTGTTAGCTGTTGCATGGTCTTTGGCACTTATCTCTCGGAATGTTTAATGACTGAAACGTTAAATGCCAGTTTAAGTGGGTTATTCTCAGCCTAAAGAAACTTGCTAAGGTTTATTTTTTGCCCTTCTTGAACATTATCAAATTTAACTTCGTTAAAATTATCAATTGTAATGTATGTCGTAAATTTGTTCCAAAATTGCACTGGTTAGGTTACTCCTGAAATTAGTAGATGGGTCGAATGATATTTTGGCAGTAAATATTTATATTACAAAATGTCTATAGACTTCGAATTTTCTATTGTAGCTAAAGATGATTTCTAAATTCTCTTTTATTGAATTAGCATTTTGGCGTTTAATGCTTCTCAATAGCTGAATTTCCTGATACATCTGTACAAGGTACAAATGGTTTAGTCTCAAGTTTGCATAAGATTTAGTTTGCGGCGAAATCGAGTGCTCTAGGTCGCATTTTTTTCTTTGCCGCGGCAAGTAGCTTTCGCGTTCAAAGGCAATTCAAAGCCTTTGCGAACGCTCGAGGACGTTGCAATCGAAAATCTCCTTGCACTTGAAATACATGGAACCTGATGCTGGAGCAAATTGGTTTCTGGAGATGGTTTGATTGCTTAATTATGTTTAAGATGCCAAGCGTTGGATGTAAATTGGTATCTGATGTGCCTAGTCTTCAATTAAAAATGAATCTGCAACGACAAATTCCTTCGTTAAAATAGAATGGGAAAAACTATTTGCTTGCGACTAATAAATGACACATTAATGTAGATAAGTGCCAGTGACTATGCTAAGTAAGCCTGATTTGTAAGAGGGAAAACTGAAAGTTAAAGATTCTGCGTTTTAGTAGAAACGTAAGAATTAAACTTTCTGAGCGATTTTTAGACTAAATTTTGAAAACAATGTTTGACGTGTACTTGAGTGTGAACAATAGTATATTAAATATTGTGATCCATTAAAAGATGCGCAGAATAGGGTTGAGACTAAAATTAAGAGGCAAACACTAACCTAAAAGCTTGATTTTTTTTTACTTTAATATTCCATAATCTTTGATTCTCTCGCAATTTAATGGATTTAGATATGTTTAATGGTGGAATAAAGATCTGCACTATTTTACATTTGTTTTATAATTTAAATGGATGAAATGATTTAAATAAAATGTATTAAAATTGTCTAAGATGTTATATTTCCGTTTTAAAAATGGAAATTGCTCCTGTGTAGCTAAAATAACATTGTCTAGCCTACTTGTAGAATATATCACTATGCACCCTGCGATAAAATTGTTGGGCCAAATTTGGGACTTGTGCCATGAAACACCACGATAAGCTTATTTTACATTGTTGAATAATTAAGTAGTATGAAATTATAGAAACTCCGATGACTTTTTATCCGTCGGGTATCTACCAGTTTTCATAGTGGGGTTAAAATTTAGACCGTAATAAGAACACTTACGAAATAAAAGTTGGGTAAATATATTTAAATGAAATTTTATTTGAAACGGTTTTAAAATTGTTGCCCAAGACTAAGTGAAATTAATCTCTACCAATTAAATAACTGTCACAAACTGAGCAATGGCGTATTTGACACTTGGATACTGGATATTTTTAGTGGCATTGATTTAAAATAAGCGTTTAAGGTAACGGAAAAGTATAGTTCTATTGCGCAGGTTAAGAACTAAACCAAAGTTATTTAAGGGGTCTAAGGAGTCTTAAAAATGTGCAAAGAAGGAACTACAAAGTATAGTTTGATCTGTCATGTCATTTTTTAACTACTCAATATACAAGTATAATTTTTTTATATGTAATTCTACAAGATTTATTTATTATAAAACAAGTTTTAAAATTTATGAAACTTTAGCCAAAACTAAAATAAATGATATTAAACATGAAGCTATTTGAACACAGTGTGATTAGTCTTGCGCGGCAAATTGTGAGGTCAAAATTGAAAAAATGACCAAGAAAATGATTTTATATTGTACAAATATGTACAAACAAAGACTTATACCTAAATTCTCAGCTCAATTTTAATTAGAAATTATTTTTAAAATTATTTAAAATCAAAATTTTTAAAATTTTATTAATTTTTTTAGAAAAAAGTTCTTAAAATAATTTCTAAGGAAAATTGAGCTGAGAATTTAGGTATAAGTCTTTGTTTGTACATATTTGTACAATATAAAATCATTTTCTTGGTCATTTTTTCAATTTTGACCTCACAATTTGCCGCGCAAGACTAATCACACTGTGTTCAAATAGCTTCATGTTTAATATCATTTATTTTAGTTTTGGCTAAAGTTTCATAAATTTTAAAACTTGTTTTATAATAAATAAATCTTGTAGAACTACCTATAAAAATTTTATACTTATACTTTGAGTAGTTAAAAAATGACATGAAAGATCAAACTTTGCTTTGTAGTATCTTCTTTGCACATTTTTAAGACTCCTTAGACCCCTTAAGCCGAACTGTAACTAGACTGGAATACTCACAGCAACAAGAAAAGTCTGCTTAAACGTTTCCGAAAGAATGCAAATTTTTATTTATAAACTTCTGTATATATTCGGGAAAAATAAGTATTAATCATAAGTTTGTTCATTTTAATTGACAACTTCTTGCCTTCAGAAATGCTTGGATGTGTTTAAAGGTATAACAGTTGAAGACTACAAAAGTATCACTACTTCTGCTTTTCTAACTCTCAAAAATACCAATTGGCCGTGATTCGTAAGTTTGAATACTAACCATCCAAAAGACTCTTTGCCATAGCTTCACAATAAAAAGTTTTGCTTTAACTATTGGCTGATGTACTGTACCCGAGATCTTGTCATATCAAATTGCAGCTTATTGAATGAAACAATTTTATTACAGATTTAAGTGAACAAGCATTTGTTTTTGGAATCGTTTCTTTAACACTTTTACATTTAATTCAATTAAGTTTATCTTTTAAACATCTAAAGATACAATCGGATGCAAAACTGTAGCCTTCGAATTCAATTTCTATCTAGTTTTAAACGGATACAATGTAAATATTTTTATATTGAGAAACTGTTTTATAGTTGATCGGTTGTGTGTAAAACGAACTAATAGTTTACAGCATTCAATTATTCAGTGGCAAATATTAGAATACAATTGAACAAAATTAAGGATTTGATCTTGAATACACACGAAAACGTCAGACTTGAAGGGGGAAACCAAAATCTTAAAAGATTGAGATATTAATATTAAGACTAGCCATTTGTAATTCTATTTATGTATTTATAAATTATAAGCGTAGCTACGCTCAAGTTAAATGTCGCAGTACTGTATGTTTTTTGGTTTTAAGTTTTTATTGGGATTAATCGTCTGTTTTCTAATGTAAGGTAAATTTAGCTTAAGTAATTTTTAAATATGAAGATTCACTATAAAATCAGTTGTACTAGATAACCGATTAGGGACTAAAATTTGTGCCTATTGCATTTCATTAAACTGAAAGGTTGCATATTCATTTGACAACGGTTCGATATTACAAAGCTCCTGTATAGTTACAGTTGTGTAGCTTTAATCATTGAAATTATGTACCTAAATTGATAAAACTAACTTAACTTTGGTCGTTGACTTTAGAGAAATTTAAATATCTAGTAAATTTTTCACATTCCTAACCTTTAACTAATATTTCATTTTTACATTCTGATATTGAACGCGTCGGATTTCAAGAAGTGGATGCAGTGAAAAGTTTTTCACCAAATCAATTCCACGTTTAAATTTCACTTTAATTTGGTCATTTTTTTTATTCAAGTGGCATTTCCCTTTAGCCCATTTCTATGATCATCGCAACTGTTAGTTTAAAATGCTACAATTTCCCATCAGTGTCCCAGTGTGCTCGTTTTGATGTGTTAGTTTAAATTGCTAAGAATTGCACGGGATTATCCTTTAATTCCTTTTCGTCTAATCTAGATGGTTTCTAATTTTTTGTACTTCCGCAAAGCTTGTATTGAGATGTAGACAGCTTCAAAAACTTGTGAAAAATTGTTAGATGGGCTTTACATAAACAATTTTTATTCTTGCATTTAAAACTAGGGGTTCATTCATGGGAATCTACAATGGAATCTAAGCATCTCTTGTATTTTTAACTTGTCGACTTTAATAGACTAAACTTTAACTATAATTACAAAGCCCGATATCAATATAAACCATTTCTAAATGTCTCAATATAAAGTAATTAAATCAATTCCACTCAATGTTCACTTTACTGTTTGCCAAAATCAAGTCATCAAAAGCCTCGTGCACATCCAATGTGATTTCATTCAACCAATCTAACAAAACTGTTTACAACTGAAGTTTGGGTAAAATACAGGTCCATAACTTCTGGCGCAAACGAAATGCTAGCCATCGTGTTGCACCAAAAGCTTTCAAGATGTCGCCCTTAACGGTTGCGTTGGGTGCCTATTCAGGTGCCGACTCGTCACTTGACTGTAGTTCTAAAATACGACGCTCGTCACCAATAGCCCTCGTGTAGCTCTAGTGCAACGATAACTCAAACCAAAAACAAAAAAAGCTCTCAAGTGACTGCATTTGGTCTTGCTAAATCACTCTTATGAATATTAAATTTACTGTTTTCTTGGCAAAAAAATGAAAGGGGGTTTCGAAATATTAAATTTCAAACATATAATTTTTTAAGAACTGTTCTGTAAATTTTTAAGTGTTTCAAAAAGTTATAGTATATACTCTGCACCTTTTTTAAGGTACTGAATGATCATGCATGTAAATGTCCATAATTATTGTCGTGGGCATGGTCAAATTTTTAGTTTCGTTTGTTGACAAGTTATTTAAAAAAATGTGTCTCCAGAATTTTGTAATAGGAAATATTGCTATTGTGAATCTTGTAATGCACAAATTATTTCCAAGTAATTCATGTGATTCATTGCATTTGTATGTATAAAAGAAATGCGCACATTTGGATAAGTTTGCAGTAAAAAAAATTGGTCATTAGTCTTGTGAATTTGAATGTATGAACTCCTACACTCTGGTATTAATTGTACAATTTTAGTCGTTTAGAGAAATTCGCAGCAAAGAGCACGAAAAAGGATTGAAGGTATGGGGGTAAGTGAACATTTTCTATAAATTAGTCAGACTAGTAAAGAATTTTAACTGTGCTTGTAGTGGTTCGCTGGTTAACTTGTCCATTTCAGAGGTAAACATTTCAAGGATAAGATTGTCCATATGCAAATGAATATTACTTTTATTACAGGCGCTGCATGTCTATTTGTAACCTATTTTTTACGTTTTGTTACTGTATGTCAATGTGTATGTGTCGATGCAAGTATGTACTGTATGTTTAACTTGCTGCTTCTGAAATTTTTATTGTAATGCGACTAAAAATTTGACTCTGCCCTGTGGTGTTCGTACTATGTGAATGTAAATAAAATGAGTGACTTATTGTAGCCATGTATTCTAAATTAATGTTAAATAAAAACATAAAACTTGAATCTCGTCCATGACTCTTCATTCTTTGAATGTAATTTTTCTACCTACAATTGTTTAACCAGAAAATATGCAAGACTATAATTTTAGTCCTTTAAGCTCATTAACGTTACGGAAAAGTTCTCTCACGAAAGCAACTAAATGCTCTAAGAACAAAAGTACAGTTTATACAATATTTAAGTTTAAAGTATGGCTGTTTATTATAAATTGATGTGTTGTGAATATAACTTTGTTTTGAGCTTGATTGTTTACTTTGTATTGAAAATATTTAATGTGCATATTTAAGCGCAGAATTGTCTTGACGTAATATACAATGTTTTCTTAGTTTAATCGAATTATTATTTGCGTACAAGATATTTTCAAATTAATTGCAATACATTTAATGAGTTATTTCTAAATTTTGTTAAATTAAGGAAAGAGTACATAATGTGGCCAGGATTTGATTTAAATTGCTTTAAAAACGTTATTTCGAATGATTGCATGTTCAATACTGATGCTACTTCGTTTAATATTTAAAAATCTCAACGTTCAATATTAACAAATTTTTACCTTTTGGAAAATAGTATTTAAATGAACATGGCCTGTTTCCCGGAAGCGTCTAGCGGATCTTATAATGTAATTGAAAGATAAATATGTACTTTTGTTAAAGTTTATTGCTGGAAAGAATATAAAGATTGGTAACAATTAAAATTCTGGAATATCTAATGGTGCTGTATTTCAAAAATCGAAGGACGAAAATTTAAAGATTAGGATTTAAGAGGGGGGTGAAAGTTGAGCAATTTTGTTAATTGTATTCTCACACAAGCCGTATCATACAATGTTCAGTAGTGACCATACACTGAAAGCCTGTTTAATGTGCAACAGAGCTTTCAAACAGCTGATTTAGTGCATCTACTTTAGAAACTGTACGATGTAGACAAAGTCAATTGGAAAGTTGTAGAACGTATAATAAAAATATTAGGTAGACAAATATAGAAGGCACTAATCTAGAAGCATTAATTTTTTTCCAGAATTAAAGAAAGAGCGTGTGAACATTTCGATTTTCTTTGAACCTTTTTGGTTGGCGTTTTGAATAAAAGATGGAAATTATGAAGTAAATTCCTATATAAAATGCCTTATTCTAAGAGGATAGCCATCGTGCATCTCTAGTGCGACGATAATTCAAACCTAACCTAAAAGGTACGCTTTCAGAAGGAAATATGATACTCAATTAAGCTTTGTCGAAATATATTTGTTAATAAAATATATATTTAGCAAAAAAATTGTTTTAAATAAAACAACGTAACTTATTCATCAATGACTTTAAGCTTTAAATGCGAATATGGTCCAATACGTAAACAGCATCTGTCCTATTTCAAAATAATTTGGTTTCCTAAAACACTACAATAGTTTTTAATTAGCAAACCCCTTCCTAAAAAGTGATACTTTTATTTAACCAGTTTTTTAGGTAACAAAAAGAATTTAAATTAACTACTGTTTTGCATTTTCTTTCCAATAAAATGAAACTAAATTTGTTTTTAATGTATAAGAACTCGAGTAACAATTGCCGCAGTAGAAAGAACCTTTTGGGAAGCCGCCACGAGTTGAAAGCAAGCTTAATTTGATACCGGCGTCGTATTTCAACTCTTCAATTAAATTTTCCAACAACAAAAGGTTGGGAAAGCAGAAGCACATTCAGGGTTTCTAGTAGTTCGCCTATATTCATATTGCTGTAATTACATATTTAGATATATTTGATATTGTTAGGAGAACAATGGTGTATCTCAGGGCTGGGGAGCCCAGTCGGTTAAGCACTCGCTTAGCATGCGGAAGGTTCCAGGTTCGGGCCCGGGCATCGCCAAAATAGCTGCCGACCTATAAACGGCCTGTGCAGCTAAAAATGTCCGACGAATAATACCCCGCTTGAGGGAGTGTACGTTAAATATCCTTCGAAGTCCTAACGCTGCGTACGATGTCGCCCTTAACGGTTGCGTTGGGTGCCTATTCAGTTGTTGGCTCGTCACCCGACTGTGGTTCTAAAATACGACGCCCGTCGCCAATAGCCCTCGTGTAGCTCTAGTGCGACGATAATTCAAACCTAACCTAATTTAAAATATAACGGGATAATAATTAAAAACTGTTCTTTTATCCAAGTAAAAATACAATTCATTTCTTTGATTGAATTTAAGAAATATAAATATTTAAACTTGAGTATTACACGTTCATTAAAAGACCGAAAAAATGCATTAAAATACGATAGAAAATATACTTTTAATTAGGCGAATAAATAAGTTCTCTTCTAATTCGATGAGGTATTCAAAAAATATACCGATATATCTTAGGGATGGTAGAATATTAGAAGTTAACGATACAAGAATGGAAGCAATACCTGTTTTCCTATGAAAGACCTTCTACTTTCCCCATATATTTAATAAGAAAAGTTGTACGTATTCACTTTATTTTATCGTTTTGTGTTATTTGAGACGCTGGGTCTTTTGTTCCCAATTATTATGTCGCTATATGAACTCACAAAAGAAATATTTTGTTAGATAAAAAATAATTGAATAAAGTTATTGGCAAAGAAAATTGGTTTATGATTTTAGCCGAAAAATAACATAGTTTATTAAAGTTGATTTGTTAAACAAGTTTTAAAAGAACACAATATCCAATTTTCATGTTATTTTAGTATACTCACTGAAATTCTTAAAGGGAAAACAAGTTGGTTTATTTACATCGATTTCCAAAATTCTTTTGATATAGTTCCTCACGAAGCTTTGCTATATAAGCTGAGAAGATTTGGGATTGGGACAGCCGTTATCCATTGGATTAAAAATTGGGTACACATTAATGTTAAGTACTCTGGTTGGAATGAAGTAGTAAGTGGAGTGCCTCAGGGCTCTGTACTAGGACCAATTTTATTCATTATGTTTATTGATATCAGCTGGGGGTTGAGTAGCAAGTTAAGTATTTTTGCAGATGACTTGAAAGTGGCGAGTACAGTTAATTCTGTTGAGCAAATTGAGAAATTACAAAATGATCTTAGGAAAATTACTGAATGGGCTACAAGGTGGGGCATGTCGTTCAGTGTTAATAAATGCCAAACCTTGCATCTGGGTAAGAACAATGTTAATTATTCTTATGTTTTACAGGGAGAAAGTATCCAAGACAGTGAGTTTGTTTAAGGTTTAGGAGTTTTTGTGAGCAATGATTTTAAAATGAGTGAACAATGTGTTGAAGCAAGTAAGAAAGCCAATCGAATGTTAGGATACATTAGAAAAAGTATCACTTCTAAATCTAAAGAGATTATTTTTCCATTGTATAGGGGATTGGTAAGGCCACTTCTGGAATATGTTGTTCAGTTTTGGTCGCCCTTTCTCAGAAAAGATTGAAATGCTTGAAAAAGTTCAGCATAGGGCTACAAGAACGATTATGGGTTTATCGGGTATTGAATATGGTAATAGATTAAGATTGTTAAACATGTATTATCTGGAAAATAGGAGAACAAGGGGTGATTTAATTCAGTTGTTCAAGTTCATTAAACAGGGAGGGCTTAGGTTTTACCTTAAATAGCCGGACCAGAGGGCACGGTCAGAAATAGAATAAATCATGCTTTAGAAGGGAGGTAAGAATTTTTTTTTTTTTACAATAGAGTCGTCAATGAGTGGAATGCCTTACCAGAATATGTTGTGTATTCGAAGAGAGTGGAAGATTCTAAGAAGAATCTCGATAACTATTGGAAACTGGTAAGGAATTAGATATATTTGGGACCAACCTTGCTGGGCCTCTGGCCCGTTGTTGGTCGACAATTTTTGTATTTGGATTTGGTTAGTAACAGTAAACTATCATTCGGAACAGCTTCCATACAAAATGTAGACATTAAAAAAAATCGCCAATTGTGACAAATGCTTAGAAAAAAGCACTTATTTTTGTGGGAGGATTTCATTAAATAGTAGAAGGCAATACGAATAATTTTTTTCAGAAACCTCTCAAGTACACGAACCATAGATTTTAGAAAAATAAAAAAAAAATGGTTTCAACAGCAACGCTTACATCGAAATTATTGAACAAAAAAGTACATCTTTTGAGAGGTTTGTAGAGAGTTTTGTAAAAGAAAAGTTTTTAATTTATTTTAAAGTTTCTGGACTTGTATGGGGCTTCAATAAAAAGTTATGCTTGTTTCAAATACAAGAAAAATAATGCTAACTCATATTTTGTTGCCAAAATTTAGTTTATTCATCTTAAAACAGTTTTAGGTTAAATTAATTTGAAAAAGGTAAGGTAACATCAAAATTTAATTTTCTTAAAATTGGGACTTCTAAGGTTTCTGACCAAAAAAAAAAAAGATTCATTGCTTGCTTTTTTGATGAAAGAGTAAATATTTTCACTTCAACAATATAATATACGGAATAGTTTTATGTGTTCATTTTCTATACAAGGCGAATTTTTTTTAATGGCGGTGAATCAAGGGCGCCAACATCTGGAGAATCAAGTCGTTTTATAGCTGACTGGTTCGTGGTCGAAATAGTGGTGATAAGAGACTGAACGCAGAGTGCAATTAAAGCCGATGGCTTTACCTTAATTACGTTACAGAACCCATTCGTTTCTATGTCAAATTTCACAGCTCGAGGAAGCTGTCCAGCGAAGTTAGGATTGCTGTACAACGCAGGCAATGTGTGACGGTTATACTTGTTGACAACGGATTTTGTGCAGATATCAACGTCCTTCAGAAAATTTTCTTTGAGTCCGTCCAACCATTATGAGCAGCCAGGTGGAGTAGAGTTCTGTTGTGCTTATCCCTACAGTTGAGTTGGGCGCCTCGTCGAAGTAACAGGTCCACGACATTTTTGCTAAGAGTCTGCAAAGAGTTATCAAGTTTATCCACAACCCACAGCTTCAAACGGGAATGGATCTACAATAGAATCAGGAATATCTAACTTGGTCCAATCTTGTAAGCATGTCATTTTAACTTGTCAAGGTGATCAGTAAATATTAGAATGGTTTTATTGTACGATTTTAATTTTCCCCCTTTGAATACTCATCGCCCCCCTATCGCCCCCAAACTATTTATTGCCCCCTTGATAACACAAATCGCCCACTTGGGGGTGATCGCCCCCAGGTTGGGAACCACTGATTTAGACCATTGTTGCAAATACTCAATAATTTGAAATTATAAGAAAGTATACTAAATGACTGTTTTTTTTCAGGGCGAAAATGGTCTAATCCATAATTTTAAACAGTAAAGTTCGGTTCTTTTTAGTTGTGTGCAGGGCCTAACATCTATCCTTGGCTTGGGAAGTTTGATTCGGACGTAGCATCGCCTGTTTGTAACCATGTTTGAAAAAGTTTGCTTCGCTCAGGGCCAGGGGCTTAGCATTTTTCCAAGTACGGAGCCTTGGTTTAACTACTCTGGCGTGGGCTTTTAGGTTAGGTTTGAATTATCGTCGCACTAGAGCTACACGAGGATTATTGGCGACGGGCTTCGTATTTTAGAACCACAGTCAGGTGTCGAGCCAACACCTGAATAGGCACCCAACGCAACCGTTAAGGGCGACATCGTACGCAGCGTTAGGACTTTGAAGGATATTTAACGTGCACTCCCTCAAGCGGGGTATTATTCGTCGGAAATTTTTAGCTGCACAGGCCGTTTATAGGTCGGCAGCTATTTTGGCGATGACCGGACCCGAACCTGGGACCTTCCGCATGCTAAGCGAGTGCTTAACCGACTGGGCTCCTCAGCCTGGAGTGGGCTTTTAAACTGCAGTAACTAGCCAAATGACTTAGACCATTTTTGCAAGCACTCAATAACTCTATCCTATAAGAAAACGTACCGAAAAAGACTGATTATTTTGAAGCAAAAATGACCCAATTCCTTGTTGTGGTAACTGCAGTTTACCCGCCCAGGCCATACTTCAAAAGCAAATCTTCCAAATATTCCCACGACATCCAGAAGCCAGCAGACCAAATCTATAATCCCCGTCTAGAATGGCGGGAGAGACATGTCTGGAAATTTCTTTTGTTTAGCGTTTCGGTTCTGTTTTGTTTATTTTCCGTTCGAAAAATGTTGTTTGGTTTAGGGAAGAAGTTGAATTTAATGAGCTGTTTCGATGCGAAGTTATACTAAACGGCGTCCCCCCCCCCATCTACGATTTGTGGTTCTATTTAACTGAAATGCAAACAGATCCTTTTCGTTTACTTGAATGTGAGATTTTAAAAGGCAATTTTTTTCGGGAGTATATGAACACGCTAAAAAAAGTAAAATTTATATGCAACTTCTGTAATTTAAACTCGGTCATTTCACTTAATAGAGTCCGGTAATGTGATTTAACTTGGTTGAACAGACTAACATTTTTGTGCTGTTATATATCCTGATAACTACTCCACGGGTACAGTGATGACCGGTGCCACCGGGACTTGGAACCCATATGCCTATTCTTTTTATACACCTCTTTTCAGCCTCCCATTATTTTATCACCGTTCACAAAAGTTGGTGCTTATATGCTTTGATATACAAGTACTTATTATGAATCTTCCCGTTTTATTATATAAATAAATGTTATAATGTATAATTAATCCACATTTACTACCAATCTGCAGACATATCATATAAAAAACTAAATAACAAACATGGAATAGGCTTAACACTTTCGCTGCGAAGAAGAATTTTTCTTCCCCGTGATATGTGATAGGAATATCATTATCGAATCTTTTATCGGACGCCATCGTGGGCCGTTTCAGTAGTGAAAGAGTTTACATGAAACAGTACGAAAAAATTACTTTTATACACCTGGTGCTCAGACAGTTATGCTTTATGTAACAGAGTGAGTAAAGTCAAAAACATTCTAAACAAGATTTAAATTGTATTTTCCACAGTTTAATTAAAATTTTGTACAATAAATAATTTTGCTAAATAATTCTGGACAGTAAAGTTTTCAAAGCGGCTTTTATCTCTTATTGCCCGTTTCGTCCTTTGTTCTCTTATTGTTATTTTTATGCTGCGTAATTAATTGTAATGTAATCCGTAGAATAGCTTTATCTAAATACTATGAAATATCCGCTGTTATATGCTTTAACAAAGACAACAAGGTGGGGGGGGGGGTAAACAACCAATGAAATCACGCGTGGGGGCTAAATAACCAATGAAATCATGGAATGCAAGAAATTAAACTGGGAACTTGCATCATCTCAACCAACCCAACTGTACAAATGAAGAGTACAGGAGAAGAACCGCTTGATTTATTAGAAGTCATCCCGTAATTGTGTCTGCTTGGCAGACATTGGCGACAGAACACCGGATTCTTTCTCTCTTCTTCGTTTGTCCAAGCTTCAGAATCAAGCGTCAAGCTTGAATCTCGGTAGGTAGAGACTGGTTTCCTTACACCAGTTTAGGCGAGTTCTCGCTACCATCGCCAAACTGCTAAAGAAAGTTCTCTAACGAAATTACGGCTGCTCATCACCCCCATACCCATTCCTCCTTCGGTCGGGCTTGCTAATGGTAAGTCTATGGGGGAAAAATGGTTTTTGTTCCGAAAAAAAGCAATGAAATTATAGGAATATTTTCATGCGTTTTTTTTTTTAAATTCATAAAACTCCAATAAGGTTGTGCTTTTAGAGGTTATTTTTTTAAAAACGTTATTTACCTTTTTTTAATAGAAAAAAATTGAGATTAAAAAATATTGAATAACTTTTTTGAAAAAAATAACCTCTATAAGCACAACCTTATTGGAGTTTTATGAATTAAAAAAAAAACGCATCAAAATATTCCTATAATTTCATTGCTTTCTTTCGGAACAAAAACCATTTTTTCCCCATAGACTTACCATTAGCAAGCCCGACCGAAGGAGGAATGGGTATGGGGGTGATGAGCAGCCTTAAGGCTGGTTTTTCCTCTTATTACATCACCGGTTCAGAGATTGTCAGAATGCTTCATCTTCTTCCGGTCCCAGCATCTGCATCTCATTCTTACCTTCCCATTACGAAAACCCCCTTCACCTAGATGGCGCTGTTTTAATGGGGGAGGGGGCTTGGCGATTTCCCTCAAGTTATTCAACACGTGGGCGGTCAACAATTCTTCATCCACTCTCGAATTCCGACTGCGGAACAACTGCGAACCGGTAAGCGCCCAAATATTTTTTTCAACGCGCTTCTCTGAATGATGTTTACGAATTGTTATTTTTTTAAAGGTGTAGTAGAGATTGTTTTTGTCTCCTTTTTGTTTCTATTCATTCGCATTGGTCAAAGGCACATTTTATTATAAGTAATGTAATATAATTATTTTAATATTTAATTTATTTAAACTTTTATCATCCACTTTATGTACTTAGAAATTTAATTTCTTAAGGGGGTATGGGACACAAAATCTTCAAAAAAAAAATCAAAAAAATTATTATTATCATAAAAAATAACACAAATATTTTAGAATAATTTAAAACAAAAATTTTATTCCTATCTGCAAGAGAACGTGAGATGTGTAGTTTTTTGTGTCATGACATCTGTGTTGGCCAACCACGTTTATAATCTTTGCTTCCTCGTAATATTAGATAGGAATAACGTTATCGAATCCTTAGTTGTTCGGTCGGTTTGGAGCGCTTCAGTAAGGAAAGTGATAAACTTCAAAGCTGTTTTTCTCCTTGATCGTGTTTTCGATGATTTTCTGACTTTAAATTGATATAACTCAAAAACTACCGCCCATAGAGTGTCAAAATTTTTTACTCATGTTTTTCAAACATATATCTTTAATTTGTCTTTAGGGATTAGTTGTAAATAGTTTTTATCTATTAATTTTTATAAAAAAAGTGAACCTGTGAAATTATTAAAAAAAACTTCAATAATTGTTTAAAAAAAAACTATGGCAAATATGAAAAATCGGTAAAGACAGTTTGTTAAATACATTTTTCTGTTTATAAAAATGCTAAATATTTGTTTGCCAATAAATAAGTTTTTGACTTATAACAAAAATAAGAGACTTCACTTTTTGACACATTTTATTAAAAAAAAATAATGATAATTTAAAACCTTTGACTATCTAAAAGTGTAAGTATATTTAGTAAACATTTATGGAAAAAAAAATTAAATTGATATCTGCAATATTAAAAAAAAAAGTTAAAAGTGTCCCATACCCCCTTAAATATATTTTTAACTTGTTGTCTTTGTTTGTATGCATTCAGACTGGTTAAAGGCATATTTTATTAGGATTAATGTAATATAATTAGTAATATTTAATTTATTTAAACTTTTAGCATCTATTTTAAGTACTTAGACTCTCCAAAATTTGTTGTATATTTTTCTTCCGAACAATTTCAAAATATTTTCTATTTGTTTAGGATTGTTGTTATTCTTTTTATTTTAATGTTATCTATTTTATTGTTTTAATGATGGATTTAAACAATATTTTGTTGGAAAGACCATTTATTTTGGAAAAAAAAAACTTTAGTTTGAAAAAGTGTATTTGATCAATTTACATGTTTTTAAAACGCTATTTTCCTTCGATGTTGTAATTATCAAGTTTATTTAAAAAATTCAAAATTAAAAACTACTATATATTTTCGTTTTAAAAAATGCTATACACTGAGAAAATTTTAAAAGGTTTGTTTTTATTAACCTCTAAAGAGCTTCTCATTTGCTATCAAAATTTTTTAACCCTTCGAGGGGTATGCAAAGTGACTGAAGTACATAATTGTTTTCGCGGGAAGATATTAATTTAAATTTTTAACTAAAAAATGAAATTTTAAAAAATTAAAATTCCTATTTCTGAAGCAGTTGAGGATTAAAAAACCTCTTTAATACCTCGAGTTTAAAAATTTAGTAAAATTATAATATTTTAAAAAAATTATGTTTGTTGCTTGAAAATCTGAGAGGTGGTGAGTTTATACGTCTGTATCCCTCAGAGTGTTAGAAAACAGTTATAAATGCCAATAAAATAAATAAAATTATCGTTTTTATTAAATACATTTTAATACTAAATTGTTTTGAAAAATTCTATAGTGAAATTGACCTTGCGTTTGTCTAGTAACTGAAAATCTCAATTAAGTTCTTAGCAAATTTTAAAGCAGGAATCCTCAAAAGCAGGTGAAAGAAACTTTTTTTGTGATACTTTCTGAGGAAAAGAAATGGCTGAGGCTCAAGAAAACAGAACGGAAGAACACATGCTTCAGGTATGAAATTTGTATAGTCTAGATGCAGTCCATATCAATTGAATCGGTGAGTGCAGAAACAACGTCAGTCACAAATTTCAAATTTTTCAGGGGGGAGAAAAAACGTAATAACTCCTCCTCTATTTCTGCACTCAACACTCGAAACAAACGTCTTGTATTTACGGAACTACTCAACAGACTAACGTAGTTTTTGCACCCAACACGCATCTTGCCTTTCTACGCTTACTTTCATTGAAAACGAGTTTTCGGATTTTTTTTGACTGAAGTGGTTTCCAAGGCCGTCTTATACTAGGCTGGGGCCCTTGGGCACACAATAATTTGAGGCCCTTTTGGAAAGTAAAAAAAGCGATATGTAATAAAAAAAATTTACTGAGTAGGACCATTTATTATAGGTAATCAAATACAGTACGATATAATATATGTCATTAATGATATTATAATGCTGCTGTTTTTTTGGTTACGATTACGATTTCTTTCGTGATTTCTGTTGAGCAAAATCTTTTATTATTATCAAAGTCAATTTTGTGAAGTATATCACTTTCTATGCACACAAGTGACAAATTACTCAGTCGTTCATGTACATTGTTGTTTGCCTACGTTTGCAAAAGTTTCTTCGAATTTATCTTATTTTATTAGGTTCGTAAGGTTGATATATTTAAATCCACTGAGTGCTTTGCTATGTTTTTCAAATATTAGCTTAACTGAAAACATTTTGTTTTGATCTCATGTGCATTAATGTCTTCATGATAAAACTCTGCAAATTCTATGCATGTTTTGGTCAACTCATTAGATTCGTTTGTTGTTAACTGACAAAGAAAACTAAATCGACTATCAATTTCTTGGTATGATGCCGAACGTTTTTTTAAATGTGTATTTAATGTATGGGAATGAAAGTATCTACACGAAACTTTTCCGTCTCTCAACGGTGTCTTTGCACCTAAATGCTCTGTCAAAACTTTCCATCGTTTTGTCGAAGCTGAGAAAAGTTTTTACAATTCAACCATAAACAATGTCGACATTAATGTTGGTTCTTTTTTCGACGGTGCAGCTTGACTTTGGAATCGGAGGGATTGCGTATGTACCTTCTGATAAGATTCTGATTTGTGAAAAAAGTGTAATGTGCCCGACAAATATGTTTTGAGAATAAATGTGCGAGAGAAATTGTGGGTCCTTCGGGGCCCCCTTTGAATGGGGGCCCTGGGCACGGGCCCCGTGTGCCCTTATGGTAAAGACGGCATTGGTGGTTTCTGCACTCACCGATTCAATTTGTGCCAGAACGTGAGGCGTGAGGAAGAGTCGCGACAACTTGCAGTTTTGGCGAGTTGGCAAACTTATACCTACACTCCGTACCAACCTAACTTGGGTAAAAACAAAGAGTAAAAAGGCAGAGGGGGAAAAAAAAGCGCGGTTGGTCTGTTAGTTTTAAACTCTTGTAAGGCAATATTTACGTACAAAATGATCTGAATACAATTAAAAAAAAACACTTTTCATTCTGATAAAATTGCAAAATTTTCGCAAATAATATTCAAATCTGTTCACCTTTTATGAAATTAATGTTTTAAACGTGTTTTCTGGATGGATTCACATATAATTTATGGAACTCTTTACATCCGCGGAAGGATCTTCTCCATAGCATATTTCAATTTACCCAACTTAAGTTGGCAAGGAGTGTAAGTTCTAGAGTGGCAATAACAATCCGCTGTTTTTTGTTTTATATTTATTTACAATACATTTACTGAGTAAAGTTTTGGAAAGAATTTTAGCTATAACTTAACCTACTAAAGAAATTTAAGGTATATGAAAGTAATTTTAATGAAGTCTATCTTACAGCTATTTTCTTAATCAGGTATGTTATAAGTATCGTTCATACTTTGGATAAGTAATAAATTTTAAATCGTACAAGCTTTAGAATTTTTATTTAGAAATCAGAATTTAGAAATCAGAAAACAGGTAAATATGCCCTTAGTAAATATTTCAATTCTTCTGATTTTCAAGGGAGGAGGGGGGAAGATCATTAATTTTACACTATCTATACGATATCCATAAGCTTGTTGTTGAATATTTAAATCCTTTATGCACTAAATTAACCTTTTCAGTCCCAGTGATGCCATTTGGCATCATCATGTTTCTGATCATAATTAAAAAAAATAATAGGGCTGACATCTATTGGGATTACTAAAAATATTTTTTACTAGAAAAAAGTTTGAAGAATTGAATGATGTGCTTTTTGATATCATAAATGGGTATAGACGATCAGATTTTTTTTTAATAAAATGATGATGTTTAATTGTCATTGAGACTGAAAGGGTTAAGATTTAATTTTAATTATTTTTTTACCTCCTATTTTAATGTTAGCTATATAATTAATGATAACATATGTTTGGTTAAAAAAAATAGTTGGTGCATCAAATGCACTGTAATATCTTAATTCATTTTCTATTTTTGTGGAATGACTAGGATATAACTTTTTGGTATTTGATGCATTGAAAACGAATACTGCATAAATAAACTCACTACCATCCATTTGCCCTCAAATGAATAATGAGAAGTAAAGTTGTAAGTCGGGCCCTGAATAATTCCCCCCGTGTAACAACCTCTTGCGACCTGTCGTCCCCATTTGGACCAATTAACACGTGAATTAATTCCGAAATGGACTTGGTCCGATAGAAGAAGATCCAAATATCAGTTTTCTGCCTTTAATTACAGGTATCAGTCATTTATTTCTATAAAAAATGAAGTTGAACGAGGATCAATGCGATATTAGTTTTTTAAAAAAATTATTATATTTTTTTTTCAAACTTATCAAAGAGTTCTTTAGTAGTTAATTTTAAAGGCATTTTGCATTAAAAACAAACTGTTAACTACGAATAAGTGATGCGGCCTTTTGTTTTGCATTTATAGCACAAAAATGTGCATTTTTAGAGCTTAAGGCGTGTCTCCCAGTAACTATTAAAAATAAATTTTTTAAAAATTACTTTACAAAACATACTTTTTAGCATATATTTGCATGAAAAGTATGTTTAGATTGAGAATATACATGTAGGATTTTCCTCGGGTCTTAAGAGGTTAACCCTCTAATGCATGAATTTTTATTTTCATCCCAAAAAATATATATGTATCCTTAATGCTCACGCATTATGGGAAAAATACTAAAAAAAATTTAACTGCATTAGAATTTAAATAATTTCAATTTTTAAAATTTTTTCCATGCGACAAAAACCAACTGCAAAATTGCAATCTTGATAATAATAACTCGAAAACTAGTAAAAATATTTCAAAATAACCCTTTTTAACCATGATTAATTTTTCAAAACAATTTATTAGTATTTAGAACTAATATTATTATTCTTTGAATACTGCCAAAAACGGAATTTCACAAAAGTTAATAACCTCACTCTTTAATTTTGAATACACTTTTACTACTGTCATCTATGAGGATTATTTGTAACTAAAACTTTAAAATGAAATGTAATCGATGAAAAAAAAAACAGATTTGTCTAGAAGGAGCTCTAATTTAATAGAATAAAGTGGATTATGTTACTTGTTACCAAACGGTAACAGTATGCATTAGAGGGTTAAAGATGATCCCCCTCGCAGGGCAGGCCCGTGGTGTGGCGCGGCGATCTCCAGCTGCGGTTCCGCCGCGTGCCCATCCAGCTCCACATCGTGTCCGGGAACCGGGCCCTGGCCGAGCGGTGCTTCCCGCAGGGGGAACTGGAGGTGCTCCAGATGTCACGGACAATCCGGGTGTGCGGCCTGAGGATGGACGAGATCACCAGGAAGACGCAGGTACACCATTAAAAATGAATGCTCAAAAACGACGAAATTTCCTTTAATTTTGACGATTCCATTACTGGCAAATGCTCCGAGTTTTCGTTTCCTCGAAGTGAGGAAATTTCAATCGTCATTTTTTATGAGGATTTGAAGGTCGTCTAATCTTAAGAAATATTTCGTCATTTTTAAGCATGTGAGTACAACAATGAGGTCCAGTCTCCTCAAAATCAAGACACAGAATCGTCAAATCCCGATCGTAAAAGTGAGGATTCGCGTTTACTCAAAAGTCACGTGATAGTTTGGCGAAACAATACTCAAAATTAGCGAAATGATACTTGATGATTCATGAATCGTCAAAAATGAAAGTGTTATTTTTTACAGTGTACGGATGAGTCTGACTTAGCGTCTGGCGTGAATCTCGTTCATAGAGATACACTGAAACACTGTTTACTGCAGAGAAATGTACTACGCGGAGGAAACTGCGTAAACAACGCTGCTGGCGCCGGAATTTCGCCTCCTCTGATTGGTCGCTCTTTTGACCCTGATATTCGTGCGCCCTGTTACGTCAAAATCGAAGGGAAAAAAATAATTAATATTACACTCTAATTGAAGCAAAACTAATAAAAATAACAAATAAATTTGTTTATTGAATGTGTGAAATACCTTTTTTTTATTCGATTCTCGCACTCGAAAATGAGAACTATTTACCCTTTTTCTCGTAGAACATTTGTGTACTGCAAACTTAAGGGGGTTCAGTATGTTGTATATATCGGTAATGTTAAATTGGCCAATTGCAATGTACCTTTTCACAATAACTACTGATCAGATCATCTTAAAATTTTCTGTGTGTGTTATACCAACCTTATGTATTAATCTGAGGCTAAAAGTTTTTTGTAAATAACTGTTAGATTTTTTTAAATAAAATAAGTTTTAAAGAACCCAAAAAATCATGAAATTTTTCACTTTTTTGCCCCATAAAATTTTTTTCACTTTAGTTTTATTAAAATTTATAACCTCAAATTAATCTTTACTATGTATTACATCATATAAAAAAAAGTTTACCAGAAAACATAGCATAGTTTTTGAGAAAAGGTACATCGAAGTTCAAAAAATCAAGTTCTGAGAAAAACGCGTTTAAAGTTTTTATTGTTAACCCATTTCCTTTCCAAGCCATGACATTAAAATGGCTTTTAATGTCAAAAATATTTTTCCAATCGTCTTGATACTTTGTGACATTATTAATAAAGGTTGTAATAGTATTTTAAGCCAATAATTTTTGTTTTTATTTTTTCACCGATTTTTGGGTACTGAACCCCCTTAATATGAGTTTTACTGTAGTAAACCCATGCGCTGCGTAACAAGAACCGAGGCAAATCTAGTTTCCTCACATCAGTTCAGGCGCTGACTAGCTATCTTCGCCAAGCAGACCTGATGCAGCCAAACTCCCAGTCGATGAAGGGGTTCTTACCCTGCCGTCTTCATATATTTCGCACTTACCCACGGTCAACTTCAATAACAAGGCCCGAGAAGCTCTCCTAAATGAAGAGTACACGGGAAGAACCGATTGATTTCCTTAGAGTCTTTCCATAATCGTCTCTGCTTGGCGGGCATTGGCGACCGGAAACCGGTTTTTCTTATGGTTCTTCATTTACGGTACAAACGTGTGACTCGTTCCACTCAACTCTGGCGTGAATTAGGGTTGCCGCGAAAGATAGACAAAGCGAGTAACTGGCTTCTTTACACCAGTTTAGGCGATTTCTCGCTATCATCCCCAAAGAGGCTATTAAGGAAAGCTTTGTACGAAATAAATCGGTTCTTCCCGTGTACTCTTCAAATATGAGTGGAGGCGGAAATTTTGACGTCACTGTTTCCAGTGCCGAAGATTGAGAAACTAGTTCGAGCTCATTCGGAGCCCTAAAAATGTGATCAGCCGTAAAACAAGGGGGTTCTGAACAGGTTTCGAGACAGGTTGACTTCGTCTTCGGAACAACGTCACTCGGAACTATGACGTCAACACTTCCGTCCCCGAGTCTGTTTAGGAAAGTTTCTTCGGCCTTAGTAGTTGAGTAGGCCTTGGAGGAATACATTTCGTTGTTGTTTCTAAACCTTCATGACCTAGCAACAGCAAGATCTGGTCCATGAGTCTATGTCGCAATGTGAGCCAAACAACCCTCATTAAAATAACAATATATGATAGAACTCCAGTTATCCGAAATCCAATGATATCATTCTGCCCCCATTCCTTCACACTTTTGTTCTAATAATATCAAAGCAAAACGAACTCATTTTCTTTTAACCCTTTTACTCCCAATGATTCAATTTGGAATCATCAGCTTGCAATTTTTTTTCTCACTAAGCTAAGCACTTATTTCACTTCATTCATATTACGAGCACTTATTTCAAACAAATTTTAATAAATGTTCTCCATAAATTTTTTTATAAAGTTATATTTTGTTTTTGTATCGTTAGATGGAGAAATCATATTTTTTGGAGAATTAAATTATGTTTGTTTTAGTTGAATGATAAAATAAAAAGCATGGTAAAATATAATTTATTCTCAAGCAATTTTACTTAATAATTTGGCACTAGATTCTTCATGCTTGCATTTTTAATCATCGAAGTTTCGAAAAAATTTTTCAGTTTCGAAAAAAATATTGTTATAATTATGCAAAAGTTATTATTCGAATTTTTTTCCCTTAAAGTTTAGTTAAAATATTAAGATTTTTAAACCTGCTTTCACTATTTCATTTTTGATGCCTAATAAGTCCATTTCACAATAAGATTTTTAGAATAAAAAACAAAAAGAGTTTCGAGGTTTTTTTTTTTCACTTAAGTACTCGCATGCGCAGATTCAGTGTGCATGATTGCAGGATTTAGTTATGCATTTTGACCCATTAACTAATTGAGCAACCATATTTTAACAATAATTTTTTTACTATAAGGATTTTGATTTTTTTTTCGTTTTCTGTTTTCCAGAACTACGTTGAACACGCGATACTCATAGGTTTGGCGGAAGCAGATGAAGCCAATGGACTTCTCCAAGAGTTAAGAAGAGCTCAAATACTCAAAAATAATTTTATGGAATATTTTTATTGCAAGAGATCTGTAGGATTTGTTAGGTTGTTCGACAGAGATCAAGTGAGTATTCTAAACTACAACTTATAATTCAATTGACTTTTCGCTTTTAGTTTAGTTTAGTTTGAATCATCGTCACAATAGAGCTACACGAGGGTTACTGGCGAAGGACTTCGTAATTTAGAACCACAGTCAGGTGACGAGCCTACACCTGACCTGAGTAGGCCTAATGCAACCGTTTATTGCGATATTGTACGCAGCGTCGGGACTTCTTGCCGTGGAGCATATTTAACAGCCGCTTCCTTTACACGATGAATTATTCGTCGGACATTTTTGGCTGCACGGACCGTTTACAGGTCGGCAGTTATTTTGGCGATGCTTGGACTCGAACCCGAGACTTTCGCATGCAAGGAAACGCCATAGCCGATTGGGCTTCTCAGCCCCTTTTCGAATTTAGTAACTGCTTTTACCGTTGTTAAAAGCAAAAATAGTGGAGGAAGCTTAAAAATGTGGAACAGTGTGGGACTGTGGAAACCCCTCTAGAATGCTTCGACTGCTTCACAAATCTTTTACCAATAGTTACTGACTAATAGTTTACGGAAAGCCGTTAACTATCACTCTTATTCCATTCATCGTACAAATCTAGGGACTTTAGTGAGTTGTATTAGGCAGAGGAACGTATACTCAGCGCATCGGCCATTGAGTCCCTGATTGCGAAACAAACATCGTTGTCGGTAGATATCGAAACGCAATGAATACACCACTGTGAATTTTACATCATATTAAATTTAAGCATAGGGTGATATGTCAGCACTTTTATTATCATCTTGTAATGGTAAATAAGATGTTTCTTTGCGTAGTTTAGGGGACTATGGTAAGACATTCTCGATTAAACATCCTCGGTTTAGTCATGACGTAGCTCGCCTATTTGACCCTATCGAGCGGCTAGAAAGTGTTGATAGATAGTAGTTGTTGATAAATGAAATAATCTGACCAAGAAATACATGACGAGACTTTTAATGACAAACAGCAACATTATATATCAACACATATTTCCGAACAAATTACATTTAATAAAACAATAGAATGTCTTAAGTAACTTAAGGATAAATAGCACTCTCTCTCTATTGCAAGATTCTAAATTATGTTTAGAAAAACAAAAATCAAAACTTCAGCTCTCGAAACAGTCGTTGCCATAGGTCTTGACTAATCTTTACTGTTTCTGAACAGTAGTGGTCTGAATGAAACATTTCTTTTATTTCCAGGACCAGTATGAGCTTCACGTTTTTCCCCACTGTGCGTTTTCATCGGAGTATTTGATGCGTCTGGTGCCAGAAGACTGGCCTCGTCTGAAGCACAGTGCCTACCTTCTATTTGTCCTCACCAGAAAGTCCTCGAGGGAACCGTCTCCAACGACCTGGCTGGAAGACCAACTGCCCAACAGGAGACGAACCAGCCCAGAAGATCCCGAAAGTCCCAATAGCGAACAGCAATCTCAAGGAAGTAGTCAGCCCGAGGAACATGACTATTCGCATTTTTCTTTTTCTGGAACGCAGCCTGAGGAACATGACTATTCGCATTTTTACTTCTCTGGAACGCAGCCTGAGGAACATGACTATTCGTATTTTAGCTTCTCTGAAAGATGACTGTTCGCTAATTAAGTCGATAAAATAAGACTGGTTATTATTTCGAATCATGACTGTTCAGTCAAGTGCCAACGTCACTGAAGCAGTGAATGGTCAATGTGCTGTCTCTCTGAGCTTTTTTGATATAAAGAAAGACTAAATTGTTTAAATAAAGATATTCGCTGGACAATGACTACTTGGGTGCCAACTTCACTGGAACAGTCAAGGCTCAAAGAAGAGATGACTTTCAAAACTGTTTTTTCATATGTAGCAAGGATAAGTCGACAAAATATAGTTGATTATTGTTTTGGACTGTTCTGGTTCCAACTTCATTGTAACATTTAGTGGTCAATTATCGTTACCGTTTAAGTTATTTTCTAATAGTTTTAAGTTCCTTTTTGATATTTGGACTATTTACAGATTTTTGTGTGAGTTATATCGATCAAATAGAGGTGCCCATCACTGGTAAAACTAAAGGTGACAAAAGACGACGATTTTTCACTCCGGGGGGATCCCATTTGGCACCTCAAGGCTTTGAGTCGCCTTGGGTCGATGAATTTTGAGCTTGTGAATCGTCTAGAGGTGCCATTCTGTCCTAAGGGTGCCATTTCCGCAAGGAAACACATTTGACGGGACACTGCTAATCACTCCAGGAGGAGCCAAGTGTCACCTTTAGTTTTAACCAGGTATTGGTTCGTAATATTTGGGTGTCAATTGCACTGGTGTAAAAAAGACGATGTTAATCGAGTCTTTTTTATACTTGCAATGTAAGCAATTGTAAGTCACTGGAATTAGTAAATAAGGTTTGGATTTGTTTTGGATAAACCTTGCAGAAGAACTACACATCAGCTATTGGGAAAGGGCACTGAATTTAAACTGAACCATATCTGACCTATTTACCCTAACAGCCATGTGACGAGTATGTGATGAAAAACGGTATCGCATACAAGTCACTGAAGATCGCTGTGATGTCACATTAGTCACTTTTTTGTCACATAGAAGTTGAATGTCCGATTTTGTTACGTATCTTCTACATAACATAGATATCGATGATATCGCAGCAATGTCGGATTTTGAGTTGTATGTGACATAAGTAACTTCTGTGACCAGTGTGCGATTTAGTGATGAATAGGGTAGACTAACCAGTTGAATGAACGTTTAAGACGTCACGTTCGCCGGTGAATGAACACCAGGATATAATGACCAGGACAACCAACCATTGTCAGATAGCTTCCTACTATTGGATTGGATTGGATTGGTTGACATATATTTTCAGGCTTGTGTGCTTGGTAGCAAGGACCCGCTTATAAGCCATCGTCAAGTAGGACAACACAAGACACACACAAACATATATGACAGATGTTGCCATCTGTCACCACCTCCACAATTTAGACATGTCCCTGAAGGGGAGGGAAATTTTCTCCAGGAACCTGTACCCATGGTGAACTGCGCAATGACCGACCACAGGACTTTCGGACCCAACAGATTTTACGAGCACGTACTCCGCATATACTCGGTAAGTCTTCAGTGGCACCGGGTCTCGAACTCTCAACCTTCCGATCTGGAGTCCGAGATCGTGACCACTAGGCTCCTTACAGCCAGCTTCCTACTACATGGGAGGAAGTCAGTGTTGCCAATCCATATAGTGGAATGATTTTCAATCCTTATTTTTTTAAAAATTTTATTTACCATATGTTCATTTACTGGGACCTGTTCACTCACTGGTCAGTCTACCTTATAATATTGCAGAAATGTCGCATTATGTTTCGGGATTTAGATGACAAAACTACGATATCACATACAAGTCACAATATGATGTCACTGCAAGACCGCATAGTGACATCCCTTTTATATCGCAAACCAGTCACATTGTGAAGGCGACTTACGCGATATCATGGTGATGTCCAGTGCTGTATTCGTAAAATTTGCACAGGGTATACGTATACTGTGTCTAAATAAAAAAAAATGAGAGGGTATACTTGAAATTAATAATTTTCAACCAAAGTTTCGATTTATTTACTGTTAAAAATATTCTTATTATTTTATTTATATATTTTATTTTAATTAGATGTGAATTTTTTTTAAAACGTAGTATGCTTTCATTTTAACAACAACAAATACAAATCAATGTTGTTGTATTCCAGCTGCAAAGCAGTAATCGACAATGTTAAGCAATGTGCAATTTAATTTTTGTGTTATAAATTACTAAGTTGAAAAAAAGTGTACAGAAAATATGTATTGCATGTAATGTGTATTGAAAAGCTTTTGCCCAAAGATTATTTTTTACCAAAAAAGCAATCGGAAATATCTAATTTTTGAGAAAAATAAGAAATTTGTTACTATTTAATGCCAAATATAGAGAAGTTTTGGCCTTTCAAGATATTTGTGGCCCAAATTTTCTTTCTTTTCAACTATGCTCACATTATACAAGTATTAATTTTTTTTATAAGTGGCAATGCCTTGAGAATTATTGCTTATTAGTAAATGGCATTAAAAAGACAAGATGTTGATTTTTTTTGTAGTTGTTTGGGACCATAGTAAACTTTGGGATCAAAATTGCCTGAATTTAATTTTCTTGGTAATTTAATTATGTGTGTGTTCTATACAATATTTTGTATTCCACAAATTGGTGAAAATATTAATAGGTATTGTCACACAATTTCTTTTATGTATAAAGTTAAATGTATAGAGTTTTTTGAAAGTCAGTCGTGAACAAAACGTCATTTAAATATTGGATTTTGCAACTGTTTAAAAAATAATCCAAAATTAAAGTTAAGTTAAAAAATTGAAAGGCATTCGATATTTTGTCGTTTATCAGTCGCGAATTTATATATAAACTTTCACTTCGAAAATTCTTGATTAAACATTTTATTTTTAATGGTTCATTTATTAGAACGAAATTTTAAATAAATATTTTTTAATATAAGTAATATTTTGTTTCATGCAAAGGTAATAGTTGCTTAGCTAAAATTTTAATTAATTAAAAAACTAAACAACTATTAAGTCAAAAAAACTTTCAATTGTTAAAATTATTATTTTAAGTCAAACAAACGTGTTTTACTTTATTTTTTATGTGTTATTTGACTTGGGTGCTATTTTAACTGATAAAATTTTTCTTAAAAAATTAAATACAAATTCGTATTTTTGTACTTATACAAGTCATTCTCACATATTTAATGCTTAGCAAATCTACATATTTTTATTTTAAAATGGCAACATAACTATAATCGTGTAAATACATTGATAAAAAAGGAGTTTCCTCAAAATTCTACAATTTTAATTCAGCGTATTAAAAAAAAATTTCAGTTTTATACATCGAGAATCCATCCACGAATTAAAAACTCATTGAGGAGTCTTTTGATAAATTTTATAATAAACGGTTTTGTTATAAAGTTGTATACTTTCACAAATTTTATAGATTATCATGCTAAGTGAAATATCAAAACATTATTTGTTATGTTAAATGGAAATATACATGACTTTGCAATTTGTGTGCTGTACGATTTCTAAATAATAAAAATATATTTGATGTGCTTATATTGTTTTTCTTTACAGCAATAATAATAATTTATCATTGAAACCAATAAAATAAAAAAATACTTGAGATTTCTATTCTTAAAATATTTTCCCTTTTTGATGTATTTTTGCAAATTATCATGTTTTAACGAATATTCTAACTTTTAATTTTTAAACAAGGATAACTCAAAAATTGAGCATAATTAATGACGACAACAAAAATTCATTGATTTTATTCTTAAATGTATGCATGGTTTCAGAAACGAGTATATGCAAGTTTTAACTTGAGTATAATATTTACTCGAAGTCATTTTGATTATGGGGGCAGAATGGTTATTATATTATATGTTTGAGATAGAATCTTCTTTGCAGAATGGAGCTCTTCGTATCTACCCAGGTATCCTATAAATCGCATTTGTACTAGAAAATGAAAGAAAATAATAAATTAGTACTAACGATACTTAATTTTAAAACAAGGATATATTCAAAAATGAGCATAATTAATGAAGAAAACAAAAATACATTGATTTCATTCTTAAATGTACGAATATGGTTTCAGAAACGAGTATATGCAAGTTTTAACTTGAGTATAATATTTACTCGAAGTGTCATTTTGTCTATGTGACATACTCGGACTTAAGAATTTTTTGCTCAGTTTAATTAAAGGTTAAAATTCTTTAATCGCATTACGAAAAATTTATCAAACAGTCCAATTATAATGCGTAAATAACCTGAAATACAAGTATAATTGCACTAAGCCCTGTCAAAATTCGAAAAATGTTTTTTTTTTTTTGTAAGTTTTTTGATTAAGTAAAAGTCAATTCTAAATCTCAAACTATTCTAAACATTGACTAGACATTTCTTATACGTAAAACGTTAATAAGCTGCTTAATCCTTCTAGCTTGACCTTGTTAAAAGACACCTAGACAACAATTCATTATGACGGATTAAAATTTTCTTTTGGAATTAAATCCTTCAAGGAAAAAACAACAACAGCTAATGATTGCATAAATAAAAGTTTCCATTTTATTGTGTTATTCAGACAAAGGAAATTGTAGCTTTTCATTCTTTTGTTAATATAAAAAGGTGTCGGATTTCAAAGTTATAAATATTATTAAACATATCGATCCTTTTTCTATAATTTTCACCCCTAAAAACGAATATGTACGAAAGGAATGATAATTAGTAAAGAAATATAGTTAAACACAAGTGGAGAGTACAGGGGAAGAACCGCTTGATTTCTTTATAGTGTTTCCGTAATTGTGTCTGCTTGGCAGACAATGGCCACCAGAAACCAGTTTTTCTTTCGGTTCTTCATTCGTGGTACAAACGTGTGACTCGTATCCATGATCTCTGGCGTGAATCAGGGTTGCCGCGAAAGATAAACAGAGCAAGTAACCGGTTTCTTTACACCAGTTTAGACGATTTCTCGCCATCATCCCCAAAAAGGCTATTAAGGAAAGCCTTCTACGAAAAAAGGCGTTTTTTCCCCTGTACTCTTCAAGTATGATTTACTTTATAACACACACACACAAAAAAAAAGATATTTATGCTTCCAAACTAGGTGTTAAATATGAAGTATTTCCCTTTATTTCGGAACTGTGAAAGGAAATATAGAAAAGCAGATTTTTTTCTCAAAATTTTGATGCATTAATTAAAATCTCCGTTTTGAGTAAGAATAAAAGTAATCAGTTTTACCTTTTAACAGTTATACTACAAATCAAACAACACCAAATGTTATTTGTAAACTTATATTATAACCTTTATAAACATCCTTTATTCTACCATAATGGATTAAGTTCTTTTTACGATATTTTTTTAACATCAGTCACGTTTTTCACATCAGTAAGATAGTAGCCCTATGATATCGATAAATGCTCAGATTATTTACTAAAATTAATTATAAACAACCTTTAAAACATAAATTACATTGCCCTTCCCTTATTTAGGGGAATATTTGTTAGAACCTTGGCCAAGTGACGAGGTCGTCACCTGAGCTTGCAAGTTGGTACCATAGTGAGCTTGTTCGGGAATTTCGACTCCACAGATTTAACGAGCACGTATGTAGCAGTGTACCCAGGGCAATTACTCTGAAGGTACTCTTACTACACAAATATCCACACTCAAATTTCGGCTATAATTAAAAAAAAAAATTTAAATTTTTTTAATCAAAATTTAAAATTTGTTATTAATTTTTTTTAGAAAAAAGCTCTTTAAATAATTTCTAATTAAAATAGTGCTGAGAATTTAGGTATAAGTTTTTGTTTGTACATATTTGTACAATATAAAGTCATTTTCTTGGTCATTTTTTCAATTTTGACCTCAAAATTTGCCGCGCAAGCCTAATCCCCATGTGTTCAAATAGCTTTATGTTTAATATAACTTATTTTAGTTTTAACTAAAGTTTCATAAATTTTAAAATTTTAACAAACTATTCTTCATATTGGACGAAAATAAATTCAATGTGGTTGTTTCACGTTGCGAATGACAACTGCTCTAGTGGTCTTGTTTTCATTTTTTGTCTGCAATTATTTTGTTTTTGGCTTTCGAAAATGAGTTTTCAAAAAATATTTTACTTCTTAAATTCTTAAAATGCCAACTTATTTTTTAAAGAATGCTTGCGCACAAATAAAAGTCTCTTTTCATAACGGTCGTTTTGAGAGTAAAACCGAAACGACCAAACGATTGTCTAAAACATTCCTGTTCTTATTTTTGCCATAGAAAACCAGTTTTCACGAAAGTTTGAAGAGAGGAAATAAGACATAAATCGAGATTTCTAGAGTGATTTTTCCAATTATTTCTGTTTGGCAACTTTCGTACCATCATTCTTACAATTGGATCCTTTAAACTTTTCGCTATTGGTTTAGTGTGACTACGTCGCTTTGTTCGCGTTGCATAACGATATTGCTTTACCCTTTAGCAGTTAATTATACTACGGGAGTTTAATGTCGGAAACGCACCGTATCGTTTTTCATGTATAATATCCATACCATGATCTGGTTTTAGTCTTACAGTATATCTCCAATTATCTAAAGAAATTGAGACCGGGAATCATTAGTAAAATTAAACGATTCAAATAATTGGATTCGGGTATACGTCAATAATAGAACTGCAATTTAAGACGGGGACTTGTAATATGAATAACGTTCGTACTGCGAAAAGTGTGCAACTAATATGTGATGTAGATTAGATATTCAGTTTTTAGTAATTTTTAAACTTCTAGTTTTTACTTTGCTTTACATTATACACAAACATAGATGTTACTTTGGGTTTTGAAAAAAAAAATAACATCTTAGTATGCGTATAATATCAATCAAAACAAATTTAAAATAACTAGATGTTTAAAAATTATTAAAAACTGTGGAACTCAGGCCCGGACTGGCCCGCCGGCCCGTCGGCCGGCGGGCCGGTGCGCCCCTTTCCAAAAAAAAAAAAAAAAAAAAAAAAAAAATGACTCATAATTTTTAGGGAGTCATTTTGTGATGTCTTAGTACTAATAGCAAAGCCGATACTTAACAAGGCGCCTTCACTTCTATACTGGGCGTTGACCAGCCGGAAAAATAAACGATTACAATTTCATATACATGGAATTATTTATTTGTGTAACTTACGTTTTCCGTTTAGGAGATGGTTAGACGAAACAGAACCTTCAAAGGTAACTTCCATGGCTTTACGCCTTAACACACGCGATATAATCAATTGAAACAATTTTTTAAAATGGGACATTTTGTCCATTTTGACAAATATTAAAAACTTATTTTAATAAGGCGCTTTTCTTTTCATAGAACCGCCAAATGGCTTTATGCACCTAGAAGTTGTTGTCAACAAGTCCGACGGCGCCTTATTTGATATCGAGGCGCTCCAATGAAACAATAAACGCTTCTTCAAATAATATTCTGCACCAGATATTGAAATTGTGAATAATTAAGTCCAAAAGTGCCTTATGTAATGTCATAGGTCATAGACACTCCAATGAAACAACCTGGTCATTCACCTTTGTGCCTTTTGTACCGACGAATAATACCCTGTGTGGAGGAAGTGCATGTTAAATATGCGCAAAGTCCCAACGCTGTGTGCGTTGGGACTTTACGGTTACGGCTGCATTGGCGTTGGGTGCCTACTCAGGTGTCGGCTCGTCACTTGACTGTGGTTCTAAAATACGACGCCATCGCCAATAGCCCTCGTGCAGCTCTGTGATAATTCAAACCTTACCTAACCGAGTAAAACTCATTTGGTTTCGTTAGTAAGAACATAGCGCAAGCGGGGCAATTAAGGCGCTACATTTGTCACTGATGATACCTTCAAAGGTTTCTTCCTCGCCTAAAACTGATGGTGCTGGAGAGAAAGCTAATCCCGCCAGTATATAATTCCCGCCGGCGCAGATATATGATTATATAAAGGTTCTAAAAAAACAGCGCTAACTATCAGTATTAGGGCGCCTACACTCTTAAAACAAAAGAGTTAAATCCACTCCAGTAGGAGAAGTGCATTTTCGACACTGGAAAGGAGTGAATATTAACTCAGACTGAGTTAAAATCACTCGTTTGGAGTGATGGCTGTCGGACTTCACCACACAAAGTGCATTTTCGACACTGGAAAGGAGTGAAATTAACTCAGACTGAGTTAAATTCACTCGTTTGTTTTAAGAATGTACTATCGCACAATATCACAAAAAACGCTTTTAGACTTTCTTGTTTAATTTTGACACTTGGTGCAGATTAGTATTTCTGACGTATAAGGAATCTAAAAAAAAACCATGCGTCAAGGAGTATTAGGGCGCCTTTAATTTAACATACCGCTGTTCGACTAGGTGCCAAGACGTACTTCATGTCTTTCGTTCAAATACTACATATAATGTCGTCTGAATTGGTTTTTTTAATGAGGAAATAACTGAAGGAAACACGTGTCAAGGAGTAGTAGGGCGCCTTTAACTTCAATTTAAAGTATATTTATCAACGGGCCCATCAAATGACGAGGCCTAAGATCCCTTGTCTTTTGGAACCTCAAAATTCTTTTAATTCGGGGAAAAGTGTGAAATGTTAGGGTTAATTATTTTTTTCTTTGATAATTTAAACTGAATATTATTAGTTAACCGTGAATATTATTATTAAGTGACGAACCGACACCAGAGAAGGCACACACAACGCAGGCGTTAATAGCGTCATCGTAACGTTACAACTGTGGAGAATATTTAATGTGCACTCCCTCTACACGGGGTATTCGTCGGACATTTTTCGGGTGCCTAGGCCTAGAGTCAAATCCTATTTTTTTAACAATAAAAAGAAAAAAAAACCAAAGTTACAATTCCATAGAGAAACTCTACTTCGCACACGTGGCTCCGTTTCCTTTTTTTTTTTTTTTTTTCGTTTTTCATAAGTTGCTATATTGCGCACTCACAAATCAGTAAAAGGCACGATATTTATCAACTGATAGAAAAACAGACGCTGTTAGGTAGGGTTTTTTTTTTAGGGGAGAAGACTGGCGCCGATGTCTCAACTATATTTTCTACAAGAAGTATAAAAAAAAACATACAAATAAAATATTGACTGATTTATTTGAAATCGCTTTCAAGTTGTGCATTTTGTTTTGTTAGTCAGACACATTATATCTTTGGATGGATGTTTTTTGCTTTTTTCATTCTCTCTCTCTCAGCACACACAACTTTATATTTTTTTTATATAATTATTCTGCTTAAGATCAAGATTGGATTGTCATGAGTACTAAGAGCATAATATTGGTAAGTTTAAATTTCTACTGTAAACTATCCGAGATATGAATATGTTTGCTAACTTGGCCGTTATTTTTCTATCTTTGTCTATTTATTGTTTGTAATTGAAATACAATCAAGTAGCCATTTTGTGAAGTGCCCACTATGTTACGGCCAAAACGCGATGTGCTCATTCAAGAATTTCTGGTTATTTTGTTTTGTTTAAAAGTTGATTCGCTAACATCGCCCCTTTTGTTTTCTTTCTTAATTTCAAAATATAAATATTCTAATTTAACAAAAAAAAAGTTTCTAAATTAAAATTAATTTTCTTTTTTACTTTGCCTCGATTGGCGCCCGCCAATAGCTCTAGTGCTACCATAATTCAAATTAAACTTATCATTCAAATTTTTATTACTAATTAAATGAATGTTAATTTATGCTTGCACTTAAATTCAATATTAGAATATCATCGTTTAATTTCTTTACAACAAAACTGGTGATTTAAATTATCTAGTAAACTTTTCAATGAAAACATTCGATAATAAATCTATTTTTTCTTATTTATTATATTAAATTTTTTATTTAAAAATTAAATATAAATTATCTATTAAAGGTATGAGTTATTTTCTTTTAGTTTAACTTGAATTATCGTCGCACTAGAGCTACACGAGGGCTATTGGCGACGTGCACTATAATTTAGAACCACAGTCAAGTGACGAGTCGACACCTAAGTAGGCACCCTACGACATCGTACGCAGCGTCGGGACTATGGAGCATATTTAAAGGTTTGCAGTTATTTTACCTATGCCCGGACCCGGTACCTTCCGTATTCAAACTCTCCAGCCCCCAAAATATAAGTTTTAAAAAATAAAACTAACTAATGTTCATAAAGAGTAATACTTTATACTCAAACACTGCATTTACAACGGAAAAATTAAATTAAAATTCAATTTTAAATAAAATATAGTATTCAAAAAGATATTAATTGGAAATAAATGTAATAAAATAAAACAAAAAATATTTGTAATTAAAAGTAATTGTAATTACAAATAATTTAAATTGAAAAATATTTAAAAATTGCTCCCCCCCCCCCCCCCTCGAATTGTTTTTGCGCCCTTTGCAACCGGAAGGGCCGGTAAAACTGCGCCTTTGTCAGGGAGCCAGTCCGGCCCTGGTGGAACTAATTCACATCACAAATTAGGTACATAACAGGGATGATCTGTTTCGAGTAATCATCAGCGATTCGGATGATCGGAGTCCTGATGAGTGGAGTTCGAATAGTCGAACGGTCGAAACTCGAAATTCCGAAAATTGTAACTTTAATGTATATCCCTTATAAACACAGTACACAGTACCACTAACCATCATTCATCATTTATAAGTTAATGTTTTCCTTTAAAATTTCTTTCTTTGCATTTTAGTCCCATCATTACCAGAGTTTGTCCATACCAAGTGGCTAGCTTGTAGTGCGACGATGGTATGATGTCCAATATGTTCCACGTTTGATGTTATATACTCTGAAAAGTTTCCCTTCTAGCTTAATGGTATAAGCTAATAAGTTTCAGTTGACGTAATTTCTTCAAGCTTTTACTCTTGCATTTCCTTCGATCGGTGCTCCGATTGTGTTCTGTTTCTAACTGACATTGATTCACCAATCGAGGCTCGGAGGCTGGGGAGCCCAGTCGGTTAGGCACTAACCTAGCATGCGAAAGGTCCCAGGTTCGGGTCCGGGCATCGCCATAATAACTACCGACCTATAAACGGACCGTGCATCCAAAAATGTCTGACGAATAATACCCCATGTAAGGGAGTGCACGTTAAATATCCTTCAAAGTCCTAACGCTGCGTACGATGTTTCCCTTAACTGTTGCGTTGGGTGCCAATTCAGGTGTTGGCTCGTCACTTGACTGTGGTTCTAAAATACGACGCCCGTCGCCAATAGCCTTTCTGTTGCTCTAGTGCGACGATAATTCAAACCAAACCAAAACCAATCGAGGCTCGTGAACGAATTTATTTCACTCAGCATTTTATGTTGCCACTAAGTCCTGAAAACTGTTCATTCAAATAATAAATTCAGAATTCTATTTTTTTTGGAAGCAAAAAGTCAATTTTAATTTTAGATTATTATTTTATTCACGCCACAGGTAATAAAGTAGTTGCGAAATATATCTCGATTTTAATAAAATTGAAAGAAAATTAGATTATAGAGTTTAGGTGTAATTTCCTTACCATCCTCCTTTCAAATACTGTACCTAAGTTCGCAAATACTCTCACATATCCTGTTAGATGCAAAACTCTGCTAGTTAAAAATATATTTACCATGTTTAATTTTAAAAACACGACTGTTTAATATCAAACAAGTTAGAAAAGTAGGATATGCTTTAAGTTGCTTGGTGCAATCGATTTATTTTTAGAAAGACGAAGTTTCGGGAACAGACAGCATAAACATTCCGCATTTTATTTTAAATTGAATTTCTGTTTATTCAATAGGAAGATACAAGGGGCAGGTATATAAAATGGAGATAGATTCAATCGTTAAGAAAAACAAGATTCCACCTAAAATATATGGTTAATAGATGAAGATAACTAAGAGTGTGCCAAAATTGAGTAGTAATTGAAATAGTAATTTTAGTAAGTAGTAATTTAATTAAAGACCTTTTCATCACGTTTATCAATGTAATTTTAGATAAGAAAAGTAATAACATTCTTTGTCAGTATGAAATTAAATTTTAGCGTTTCGAATTTTAATATGTCGGTAAAAAATAAATAAGGTTAGGAAATTAATTGGTTTAGGCAAAAGCGTAAATTACATTACATTTCTTCCTAATTCGCTATTCAGCATTGAAATATTTTCCTTTGGAAGAATGAAAACTTTTTAAAGGAAAAGCAAAAACCTATAAATATTTATAATTAATTAATGGATTGATTTATTTAAATAAGAAATGGAAATGGAGGTGGGGTGGAGGGGGGGGGGGGGGGAGACACCTATTCTATATGCACTCGTGAAAATTTTTAATCTCAAGGCAGACGAATCAGCCCCTTTTCCCTTTGGAAATGCCATAATGGTCTGAGAGTGGCAAAAATACCAAATTTCAAAGCGTTCGAAAATTTCCAAATGAAATTAGTTTTTAATTAATGGATATTTGGGTGGCATGTATATAAAACCTAAACCCTTATAAATAATATTTTTGATGCCATTTCAGTTACGAAAAGGCTCTTTTAGGGCTTTATTGGATTTTAAAATTTACCCTCAAATTATTTAATTATATAATTTTTGCATCTCTTTGTGTTCTTTAAAAGGTTTTTATTTATTTTAACGGAACCTTTTTGACATAACATAATTTGAAATTAGTAGTTAGTGACTCCAGCTTATAAAATATCAGGTTTTCTCTTATTCAAAAGGGTGAAGTATTTTTTCGCCACTTTAAGTTTAACCAGTTATTAAAACATTATATTAACGATAAAACTAAATAATAGCTTGTCTCATCTGCAACGTCATGATGTTATTCTCTTTTCAATTTTGTCTTAAATTAATGTTGTGGTGATTTCCATACCTGGTGAAAATGGGATAACAAGGCTAAATAATTCTTTTGCCAGAAGTTGTGATTTCAAAACTAATGCATTAGCTCTATGGGACTGACAATCCCTCTCGACCACTGTGAAGGGGTCTGCAACATTGAGGGGGCATTAGTTAGGGGACATTATTTTCCGATAGCGAAACAAACTCTCCTTATGTTGACCAGCTTAAAAAATCGATTTGACAGACTATTTAGAAAAGCACGCACATTTGGGGCTTATCAATGAGTTTTGAAACAATAGATGAAAAATTGTTCATTCTAGTTACGAAAAATCTATGACGTATCCTGACTAAATACCCTCAAAAACTTTAATTTTTACCCCAATTTGCAAAATATAAAATTCTGATAGGTCAGTCAGGAAGCGCAGTACTTTTCTGATTTCTCGACATTTTTGTGTGCATTCCGTCTTCATCTACTGTCGACCTCGGATTACCTATTTATCATTTATCAATGTCTAGCAGCTAAATAAAAAAGACTAAATATTATTAAGTTTCCCTGTCCACTTATTTTACATCTATATAATTTCTCCCTACAGTCTAATGTTGGCGAGGTCATTTTTGGAAATTCGGAAAAAAAAAACATTCGTTTTCAGAAAAAAGCAAAAAGAAAAAAAAAAAGGTTCCTGAAATTTGTTTTAGTCAAGCGAAACTTATTTTCCTTTTCCGAGAAGTGTTTAAGTTGATCCGTGCATAGTGTCGATATAAGATATTACGGAATCGGAAAATCCACACCAGCACTTCACGATACTTTTATCATAAGGTTGCTGTGTTAAAACTCTATATATGAAATTAGGTATAGGATATTCCACTGATCTCGGGGAAATGCATACCGAAGTTGTACGAAATACTAAGCCACAGTAGTTGAAAGTTATACAGTAGAGTCACGCTTATCCGGAAAGGATAAAAGCAAAAATAAAAAATTACTGCATATTTTGTGAAATAAATCCAACTTTTTTGATAAACCGAATTTTGGGTAACCGGGATTCGGATAAAAGTTACTCTACTGTAACTCATTCTAAAACTGTATGCGGCATCTTTAAAAGAAAGCGGGATGTAAAGAAACCCCAGTGATATATGAAACGGTTTCCTGCTTGTTTCGGATGACCACAAAAACAACGCATAAATCTGTCAGAGAGGGAGCGTAGCGAATTTCTTCTACCCATCTGAAGACACGGACCTAAATATGCACCTTGTGGCGAAAGTGTTGTAATATAAGTTATTAGCTGAGAATTATCTTAGAGCTTAAAATATGTTTAACGACAAGGTGTATGACATACCAAGGGCATATATACATAACTTCTGTGTTTTTATGGCAATAACAACAAGCTAAAGCCCCGGTGGCACAATCGTTAGGATGGAGCTGCTCGGGTCGGGCTCTAATCCCGGTCAGGCATGGATGTTTGTGACCGTCAATAAATGTTGTTATTTGTATATGTGTTTGTGTTGTCCTTTCTTTGTGTGTCTCTTGTGCTTATAAAAACTCTTTCTGTGCCTGTCCCACTTAGCGAAAGCTTATAAGCGGTTCTCTGAACAAGCACACAAGCTGGAATATATGTTAGACCTACCATAACAAGCCAAAACAAATTTGAATTGAAAATATATCACTCGATTATTTAATTATTAGCTGATAAAAGTTTTAAAAAATGGCGCCATCTATCAATATTTTACTGTTATTTTAAAACTTCATAAATTAATATTTAAAAATATCTATCTGATGTTTTCCGTTAAATTTGTTTTATTTTGTTGTTCTAACGTTTTTCATGCCCTGTGCAACTAGGGGTGTGCTCCTTTCGACATGACTCAATTATTATTTAGTTATTCATTGCATTTTAGAGTACTTCATTTAAGGTATTTAAGGTATTTATTTAAGGACATTTCATTTAAGGTATTAAAGGATATTGCATTTAAGATATTTAGGAATATTGTATTTAAGTTATTTAAGGAATATTTTATTTAAGGTAAGTTCAATAACTTTACCTATTATACTAATACCTATTAAGCTTTGGCAACTACCCTTTGCACTACGTATGCACCAAATATGAAGTCTGTAGCTCCTTTAGTTCGAACTTTTAAGTGGTTTCAGACAGACGGATTTTTCAAACAGTTTCGGATTTTCGACCCCATCGCAATACTTTCATTAACCATATTAGGGGATTGAAAGAAAAATGCATGCATAACAATACAATAGGAGTACTTAGGATTTCGTAAATAATGTAGATCTATGGACTAACCAAGTTATCATCTCTCTTATGTTCGTACTGTCTCACTGGTTATTTTAAACGCCATATGGTTTTGAAATGCTTAAAAGAAACTGAAAGCACCTAGCAGTGCGGAAAAAATCCGTTTACGTACATTATGGAAAAATACTGGCTCTTTCCGAATTTTGCCGGCAGCTATACTGGGATTATTCAAGCAATCTTTTTCTCGAATTGTCAATGATTAGAAGGGGTGATTAGTTATGAACAATGTCTCTTCACGTTTTTTTACATGAAGTTTCATTGTGTAAATTGATTACACTGGTCAACAGTGAAAATGCGAATGAGATGAAAGTACCCAATTCTGAATGATTTCGACGTGCTAAACACGAATATCACCTTAAAAAATGAAAGTTAGCTCTTGTTTTTGAGTTACGGTCGTTTTTTCATTGCATAGGATACAGCGAAATGCAGGAGCGCACCAAACGCAAAATTAATTAAAGTCAATTTTGTTTACAGAAAACCTCCGAATTTGAGGCTTATACAGGTTTTATTTTATATTATCAACCTGAGAGTGGGAAGAAATGATAACATTCAAGGTTTTTACAACCATATTAGCAGCTAAATAACCCTTCTAAGCAATGTAATTGTTCTCATCTCAAGAGGTGCAGAATAAAAAGCAATAAATTCCTTGTATTCCACACTTGGTTGTTTTAGAAGCTGTAGAATATCAAAAATTAGTATTAGTAATAAATCAATAACTGTAATGCCTTGTAAATGCATTAATAGAGCAAATAACTTCTGTTATATTTGCGGCAAAGTGCAATTTTTTGAACACAGAAAGGGTCATCACTGCAAAAGTAAAGAATGCTTATCATTTGTATTTTGGTTTCAAGATGGGAAACTAGGAATAATTTCGGGACTCCTCACTTATGTAGTTAAACTTGCGTAGCAAATTTGTCACTTTGACTTCATCTGGGACAACAGATAGTGTCGTATGCTATATAAAATTTAATGGGGAAAAAACAACGGAATGTCATTTTCTGATTAAAAGGGAACCAACAAATCAGATTAATGACTTATTTCTGCATCATCTCATCAGTTAAATGAAGTGTTAATTAGAAAAAGCTAAATGTTAAATAGCTTAACATTCCTTCAACTATGTGTCCGGTCCAACACGACACTACTTACTAAAAAGTATCCAATATTTTTTATAGTTTTAACGAGGATAATAGCCATGCGTCTGCTAAATATGCTACAGCTTCTAAAAACATCCATGAAGAAATGTGAGGAATTTATTGCTCTTTTTTTTCTGCACCTTTTAAAGTGAGAAAAATTATGTTGCCTATTGGGGTAATGTGTGTAAAAATTCTTGTAAATTATCATCTCTTACCAACCCCATGTTGATAACATTAAATTAAACCTGTATGAGCAAAAATTAGGAGGGTTTCTGTAAACAAAATGGACTTTAATAAATTTTGTGTTTGGTGCGCCCATGCATTTCACCGTATCCTATGCAATGAAGAAAACGACCGTAACTCAAAAACAAGAGCTAACTTTTATTTTTTAAGGTGATATTCGAGTTTAGCACGTTGAAATCATTCAGAATTGGGTACTTTCATCTGATTCGCAGAAAATTTTTCAAATTTTGTTGTCCAGTGTTATTAAAGCTATTATTGGCTTGTGGTGTTTACCTTAACGCTGATTTGTTTCAGTTACTTGATAAAGAATAACTTCGAAGCATATTTTAAACAGGAAAAAATATGACGGCAATATTTAAGAAGGGCATTTACTTTGATTTATTTTCCATATTAGTAAAACTTCGTTATTGTCTTATCGTTTTAGATGACTTTCTAGAAAAAAATGTATTTTATACTTCAATTGATTTTTGCTACTATCCGAAATTAAGTATTGGCTTGAAATCCATTTTAAAAACAGGTTGAAAAGCAAACACCAAATACATAAGATGTTAAATAGAACAAGTAAAACTGTGCAGCGAACTTAAATTTAACTTGACTAAACTTTCTCAAAAATTTAGTTTTCTGTATGTCATGTGATACTCATTTTGCCTTTCATTAAATTGAAATACTTAAAAAAAGAAAAGAAAACCTCATTTAAGCCATAAAACTGCAGCAAATAAAATATTTTTGGGAAACCTTATATGTACATCATGAGTTATTATTTTTTATTTAAAATTGAGCAATGTACAAAAAAAAAAAGAACCTCTCAAGCCATAGAAGTGCCGCAATTAAAATATTTTTAGGAAACCTTATTAGCTTCAGTACCTCAGCTTCAGAACAAAAAGAGTTCTTTGCTCAGCGAAATTTTTAAAGAAAATAAGGATAGTCTTTTGGAATGTTTCGGTTGTTGCTCAGGTAAAGAAAACCAACCAACTTATTGCGAACTATTGAAAAGGAAGAAATAAAAAAGTTGTCGGCGTCTTAGCTGAATCGGAAATAAAGCTAATATTTGGACAGAGAAAATTGCTTGCAAATAGGTTTTAATCTCTAAAAAATACAAAAATCGTAATTCCAAAAAAACCTTACTCTTTTGATTGAGCTTTTGTTTTAAGTTGATTAAATATATATTATTTAGATTGTTATTTTTAAGAAAATAAAATGTGAAATTGGAATGATGCTGCATTTAGTTGATTTAAAATAACTCATTTGTTATCATGGTACAAAAAACTAGTTTGGCTCTGTTTAAAAAAAATGTGATTCATTGCAAAAAAGCAAGCAAAGAGGAATAAAAGTAACAAAAAGTCTTGGCTTAACATACAATAAATGGCAATTAATATCCGGAAAAAATCAATTACAAATATATATTTAATTGTCTCTGAAAAATGGGTCTCTCTTGAATGGGGTGCCGATTTTTGCTACTCTAAATGTCTGGAACAGCAGCGAAAGGAAACGAAAAAAAAAAAAATGAAATGAAATTGAAACTCAACTTTTAAAAATAAAATTAAATTTCAAATTCTTAAGAACCCTGCTGAATTGAATATCGCTGAAAATTATTAATTAAGAAACTTGTTGAATCGAATCTTACAAGTAATGATTAATTAAATATTAATCATAAATATTTTTTTATCAGTTAATTAAAAAAATATAGTTAAATAATCTATTGACAACCTTTAAAAATGTTTTTCAGATTTTTTTTACTTAATTCAGCCCTTAAATTTTTACAAAACGCATCACGATATTTTTTCGGAAATTTAAGGAAATCTTTTGAAGTCCACAGTAAAATTAAAAAAAAAAAATGTCGTTTGAAGTAGACTAATTTATATTTACATCAGTACAAAGTTATTCATATTAAAAAACTCCAGATTCAAAATTTCCAGCTACGCAATATTTTATTTATGCGAATATTAATTTGTTCGTACAATAGAAGGACGTATTTTGAGATGAGGATTTGAAAATTCTGACTACAGGGTGCTAATTAACTTTTACATTTATAGCTCTTCGGCACTCTTAAAGCCCTTAATGAGTATATTCTTCCTCCAAAATAATAATAAAAAAAGCCTTCTAATATGGTATGGTATGGTATGGTATGATACATATATATTCCAGCTTGTGTGCTTGTTCAGAGAACCGCTTATAAGCTTTCGTCAAGTGGGACAGACACAGAAAGAAATTTTACAGTCACAAAGAAATGAATAACACATAGACAAATAACAACATTTATTGACTGTCACAAACATCCATGCCTGACCGGGATTCGAACCCGACCTCAGCAACTCCAAAGGCTAGTACACTAACCATTCAGCCACCGAGGCGGCCTTCTAATATTGCAAGGATGTCGAAACGATATAATACAAAATTGTAGGACTTTCTGGCACTGAGGTATGAAATTATACTGTCCCTATACTTACAAAATGTGTATCGATCTGAGCAGATTCTTCTCTTATCTCCAGTAGATAAGACGCGGTTTATTACTTGACTAACAGATTAATTTCCGTTGATAAGTATATGGGCGATGAAAACCGTGGTGAATATTTATATCTCGCTGTTGGTGTTTAACAAGAACTGCGGATTCCTCGTCTAAGTTATCGGTGGGATGAAAGATGAGATGGAGGATTCAGTTGAGCGATTTAAAGGAGCTTCTGCGTAACGGTTGTGGTGACAAATTTAGTTGATAAAACACGTATTTTTTGGCGAGAGATTTCTTCTGTTTCAGACTCTGTATGTCTATGTATGTGAAGTTTAGAAGCTATGATTTAGATCCCTAAAATCTTTGTTAATGAAATATGACAAATACATCTTAGGCTTCATTAAGTGTTTGCAATAATTAAAATTTTACTTTGGTTAAAGAATACATCATTTTTACGATGGCAAAAGAATACATCATTTTTACGATGGTAAAAGAATACATAATTTTTACGATGGTAAAAGAATACATCTGATTCCAAACAATATTGACCATAACTAGCACTTCCTAATTTATAATACTTTAAACTGTACTGCGATAACTGATAAAGCCCCTAAAAACTTAAACTATTTTTATTAATTCTTTTAATAATGATGTAATTAAATCAATCAACCACATGCCGTAATTTCTTATTTGGTATATTTAACTAATTATTATATGAATAGGGAAAGTATAGTTTAAAGGTTCGGTAGTTCTAAAAAAAAGTTCTAAAACTCTTTATTAAAAAATACATCAAGTTTATTTCTTTTTTATGAATATCACAAATATTTTGCGGCATATTTTGAATAATCCAAAATGCCAAGCTTCATTTGAACCCCCAAAAAACACGAAACCTGTTCGACAACTTTCCAGTATTATTCTGATTTTTTTAAAAACTTTTTACTTTTCTCTAAATAATAAGTAGTTTTGTAGAACTTTTGCTAATTGGTAGTTATGGCGAAAAAATATATATTTCTGACTATACTACACTCTCAGAAATAACACTTTCATTTTTGACGATTCATGAATCCTCAAGCCTCATTTCGTTAATTTTGAGGATTGTTTCGTCAAACTATCGCGTGACTTTTGAGTAACCGCGAATCCTCACTTTTACGATCGTGATTTGACGATTCTGTATTTTGATTTTGAGGAAACAGAATCTCATTGTTGTACTCACGTGCTCAAAAATGACGAAATATTTCTTTAGATTAGACGACATTCAAATCCTCATAAAAATGACGATTCAAATTCCCTCACTTTGAGGCAACGAAAACTCGGAGCATTTGCCAGTAATGGAATCGTCAAAATTAAGGAAAATTTCGTCGTTTTTGAGCATTCATTTTTTAGAGTGTATGTCTGTAACTGTAGTTAAAACTGCATGCGTTGCCTACGTTGTGTTCAAAAGTTTGTCTAAGAGGTTTTAATGACTAACGGAATTAAGTATAAAAAAAAATTCCGCCTATATTTATAACCATTTTTAGTTTCTTCTTTTAATTACAAAATTAAATGTGCTTACAATTTAAATACGCAATTTTTTAAATGTGAAATTGCACATAATAATAAAAAGTATGTTGCAGTGTTATTTAAAATAAAAATGAGCAAAAATCAGAAAATTAATTCACAATTAAAAATTTATAGTTCATATATTTCATTTCACTATCTATTCAGTCATTTTTCATTGTATGAGAGACTCGGATGACTTGATCATTTCCTCATTTTTAAATTTTTAGTTTGTTAAAAAAATAACTTGAAAGAAGAACTTGTATTGTCTCAAAATAAACGTTTTTCTTTTCATCAGCTGCGTTCTATTTTCGAGTTCTTAACGGGCATTTATTTTTATTTTTGCTATTTATGAAACTTTATTACGATATTATTAAGGGTAAGAACTTTTTTTAAACTTAAATTTTATATTAATAATGAAGGAAATAATTAAATGCATAGATTCTTGGAAATTCATTTTGTTTTCCGTACCGTTCCTTTACTATAAGTACATGGTTCAGGTCTTGAATGGTAACAGAAGTAACGAATGAAAAGAAATTCTTTCTCGAGCTTTGATTCGTGAATTGATGTCACGTAGGACAGAGCACCAATAGAGCACCGACAGAAAAAAAATGCAGGAATGAAGGAGGAAATACGTCACCTGAAATATGAAAATTGATTTTTTAATTGAATACGGATTGTTCCGCTGTTTTTTTTGTGAAAAGTAGTCCTTATAGTTTAACAATAAACAGTTTTAAATTATCTACCTTAACTTTCATTTCAAGGACATTTTTTATGTAACGAAATTTAACAATTATTTATTTGAATTTTTTTTATATCTTAATTATATTTTTTTATAAAATATTAAATTTATCAAATTAATAAATATTGTTCTCTGAATTTTATTTCTGATTAGAAAAGGGACAATATTCAAAAATATGCAACAGAGATTATTGGATTTTTTCTTTATAATTATTCTAGGAGAGTTCTAAGAAACGTTAGCGTCTGACAAAACTGGTATTTTCATGGTCCCATGACTTCATTGGTTGCCACCCATCGAAAACAATAAGGAAAAAGCACACAAAAGGCTCTAACAGGGGCGGAGCTAAACCCCTAAGACAAATGAACTTCTCAAAACACCTCGAACTTTATTTGCGCTAGGTAGAATAATAAAAAAAGCTTATCAGAAAGGAGGAGCGAGATCACTTATTCACTCAAGCATGGAAAAGCTCCGACCAATGAGAATTTCCACGATTACAGCCGCTAGGTGGCGCCTGTAGAATCATAGAATAGTGGGAAGAGTTGAGTTATTTTGTGTGTCCTTGCGCGGAAGTTGAGAATTTGGTAAGTTTTTCTGTAATTATTCAAACTTTTGTTGGCTCTTTTGATTCCAGAAAATTGGCGTTCATTAATATTATTAATGAGTTTATTATTATTAAACTTAATACTGCGTAGTATTGTGAAACTGATTCTGCTGCGGAGTAGCACAGAGAAACTGGTCTTCTGAAGATTTATGATTGCAATTTTCTTTGTGAGTACAAAATTAACTTAAATTTCCTTTTGATAAATTAAATTTGATTGTTTTCTTTTCTGTTTGAGGATTTGTATTCAAATTAATTCAGTTGTTAATTTTACAAAACTGCCTTTTTTGGAGAAAAATGCTAAAAAGAACTTTTTTTAATAAACTATTTAAATTAATTTTTATAACTTGTTTTAATTAAGTGTATTAGATTACCTAAATGTACTGTCAATTTTGTGTAAATTTACACTAAAACTGAGTAACCTTAAACAACAAAGACGGATAAGGTTACACTACACCACAAAGGCTGAGGAAGAAAAGTGTCACCAAAGCTGCCCCCCGAATTTGATAAATTTGGTTTGGAAATTTGATTTGGAAATATTTTACTCATATCGGTTGGTTATTTTTATGTATTTATACCAAAATCAAAGATAGCCTTAAGGCCAAGTTCGGTTTTTGCAATCTTTTATTGCAAAAACGTGGCTTTTTACTGACTTAACACGGTTTTTTTTTTATATACAGTGCTAATATGAACTTGGGGGCGATGCAAATGAGGATATGGACAATGATGATTTAATTTCTTCGACATTAAACTTCGCTTTTATTTACAAAAATATTTGATTTTACTAGATAGCCACACAAGTTTCGTCTTGAAATAATTAAACAGGGTGGTAACAGAACCTGGAAAACCTGGAAATCAGGGAATTTTCAAGGAACTTTTTAATTCTGGAATTATCAGGGAATTCTCATGGAATTTTTCAATTTAAAAATCAGGGAATATCATTTTCAATTTAAAAATCAGGCAAAATATCAGGGATTTTTTCCACTTTGGATTATTTAAACAGCAGGTTTAGGTTGTTGCGATTACTACAAATGGACACTTGATAAAAAAATGTTCTGGTTGATCCGATTTGCCTGAAGGACTAATCTTGGAGGAAGGATCAATCTCTCTCACGAAATCATGTTATAAAATTATTTTCTGATCATATGATTCCTCTAAACGTATTCAGATTTTCGAAAAACGTAGAAAAGTTAGGTAGGCTAACCCTAATCCATAATCTGGAAAGTCTTAATTCCTGCGATATCAGGATTAAATTGTGTATTATATGCATGTTTTCTACGTAATTTAAAATCAGGGAAATTTTTGTGAAAGTATCAGGGAAATCATGGAAATATCAGGGAACTTTTTTTCTAGGATTTTGTAACCACCCTGTTAAGTCTTACTTTTTTTTTTGTAGTTTTCAAGAAAATGGCTCCTTCCAACTGTGACTTTTACTACTACTCCCAACCAAAAAGTGTAAGTACATAAACATATATTTCGCCATGTTTTTCCGTGATTCTTTTACATTTTTATAAGAGTATATTTAGATTTTAATTCACGATTTTTCCCAATTACGCAGACTTGAAATATAACTTACAAATATTATATAGTAACTGCTGACTTAGTAGCTTTTTATTAATAATTAACTTTTACGACGGTAACAATTTTTTTTTTATAAATCCACTGTCCCATGCTTTGGTGGAACAAGGTCTACTTAGGGACAACTCTTTTAGCGGAAGTGACCTAGTGTTTTGAGGTTCAAAAAGGATTTGAGAGTCGTTGGTTAATGTCATGTTAAAACAGGACGCTTCGCGTTGTCAGTATATTGTACAATATAATAATTCCACTGCATGATTAGGGAGAGCAATGATTATTATCGTAATTAAAAATACGTAAATATTCACTTATTTATCTAAGGTCATTTGTTTAAGTGATAAAAAAAATAGTTAGTCCGTTATGTTACCGAAAGCAAATAATTCTAGTACTTTTTATCGTTGGAATTTAAATACTATTTAATATAAATCCTTTAAGGAAAGAAATAATAAATAATATAAATCCTTAAAGGAATAAATAAATTTCCCAATAAATACAATTACATTATACTGTTCTCGAGTAAAGAATACGAAACCAGTTCCACTTAAAAAAAATATAATGCCCCATCACGTAAAACACCCTTCCAGCTTTGAAAAAATTAAAAAAAAAAAAACATTTTTTGGGCAATATTAATTTTTAATATTCAAAATGAAACCCTCAAACATTTACCTTTGCTTCAAAATTCTGAGAAGATGAATGGCTACGAATTACATATTGCCCAATATTCCACGAACAATTATCATTTTCTAGATTTTGCAATAAGAATACGCTCTATTTTGTTCAAGGTTGTAAATGTAATGAGGAAATAATATTCGAAATGTCAATGTAAATCTATCTTGTCCCAGTTTTTCGCCAGCAAATTTTTGTAACGAACAATTTATTTGATCGTGTTTTTTTTTTCTTTCTTCTGAGTTTGCCTCCCTTAAAGAACTACCCTGTGTTCTCAAATATTTTTGCTCAACATTTTAAACTTGCGAAAATCTTGTTAAAATATGCGATTTTGATTAAAAATCAAAAAATTATATTTGCAAACTGAACAACTTTATTTTTATTTGCAAACAGAATCTATTATTATGAAAGATATTAACAGTAAGTATTGAAAATTAGGGCCGTAGTGTGGGTAATGGTTAAGCTTTCTCCACTGTGGTTTGATTTGTAAAACTCAATCATAGTCATTAAATATTATTATAAAAAACAGTAATTAAAATAACATAGAAGCTAATCTAAAACATGTTCACAAACCCAAGGCAAAGAATTTCAAGTTATGCCCATTGCTGATTCGCAATTGAATTTCGTGCCACTGTTTTCAAGAAAAAAGAAATGCAAAGAAAATCCATGCTTATCCAAGGACAAGGAATAAAGTAAAATGAGAGGAAAACAACTCGTGTCGAACACTGCCGAGTTGAGTTGCGAGGTTTACTTAGGTTTACTCCCCCTCCTTTGCCCGACCCCTGTTCTTCTGAGAAAAAAAATTCTTACTTGCTGTGGAATGGATGGCCTTGAAGAAGGTTTGGTAGTGTTAGTATCGTTCTAACTTCTCTCCTTCCAAGAGCACTTACTATTTGAAAAAGTAACCAGCACAAAAAAATTAGGAAAAGTTTTGCTAATTTGTCAGATTTTTGTCTAGATCTTCTAAGTATAGATCTAGAATATATATTTTAAAGATTTTGAATTCATACATCTGAATGTATTTTGCTCATTTTGTTTTAAAGAACATTCTTTTATTTATAATATTTGTCGATACATCATAAAGTTATTTTAAAAGAAATTTAAATGGACGATAACAATTGTGTTCTCCTACATTTCGCTTAATTTGAAGATTTTTTGAAAAAAAAATGAACTTGATTCTTAACTTTCTACGACACGCATATTATTTATCGGGAACAACCATCCTTCATTCTGAGTATGAAATCGGTCATTTGGTGTGTTTGAAAAGTATCAACATAAAGTTGTTTGTTCAAATCGATTTTCTAAACACAAATGTTCATTAGTACAAATTAAGAAATATAAGATGTATTTTTCATTATTTAATTTATTTTAATTCACTATGCATGTTAAAAAATAAAATTTAATACATTATTTTCTTAGAAACTATGTGAAGAAAAACTATTTTTTGAAAATTAAACTACATTTTTACCAAATAAAGACTCATTATAGAACAATACAGTCACAATTTAACCTTGATTTTACAACACAAAAAATAAATTTTCGCTTCGCTTCGAGGAACCTTTTTCAAAGTCAGAAATAACTAGAATCTTATAGTTTGCTTATTTAGCTAATAAAAATTGCAAAATGAATTTCAAACATGTTGACAAACACTGTTTGACACGACTGAAGAATCCTTAAAAGTTAAACCTTTTATTTCTGAAAGGAAGCATTACTGACAATGCAATACATAATGTAGTACACCTAAAATTAATGCTGAAAAACATCGATATGCAATTCCTGTCACATTCAACTGACAACATTGACTTAATCAGGATTTTGTTTGAGTCTAATCCAGTACATGTGTCCTAAGCCGATATTGCATTTTGCAAGGAATAGGGAATTATTTTCTATTGGAGTTAACATAGTAGAACCATCACTTTTCTACCCAAGGTCTGGTGTATGGAAGCTGGCAGTTTTTATTATTTTTATTTTGAAAGGTAGTATATATAGGACTGAATTACGTTAAGACTTGGTCATGACAGTTGGGGCCCAAGATACTTTTGATACATCCTTTTCGAATGATATGGTTTCTTGAGTATATTTTCAAACCAATTATAGTACTTATTGTAATACTATCAAATTCAAAATATGAATTTTAATTGATCTTGACATCGTCATAAAATTAAACAATTGCGACCAAATAAACAAAATTGTAAAGACATGAGCCAAAATTAATTGGTTTGCCGATAACTAAAAGGGTTTGCAGATTAATTGGTTAGCAGATACGTAAAAGATACAGACTTCAAATTTGGTAAAAGTGTTACCAGTACCCGTCGGGCGTCATAATATAGTTTTCAAGAAAACTGTGCAAGATTTGGCTACCAGAACGTTTTAAGTTTAAAAGTCATTAAAATTACCTGGTGTGAAGTTACCTTTAAATGCATGCATTAATTATTATTGAGCGATAATTGAAAATCGTACAGGGTGACAGACAGATATTTTTTAAAAATAAATGACTGATACCTGCAATAAAAGTATAGAAATTATTTTTTTAAATCAACGTATCTAGAATTGTTTCAATTCTCAGTTAAAAAATAAATTACATATGTAGTAACAGGAACGTAACAAAAAACAAGAGGTCTCACGTGGTTATTGAATAGTAAAATGCCGTTTCACTTAACAAATATAAATAGTTATTATGTCTTTAAAACCAACGGCAACGTTTCGAATTTTTTTTATAAAAATCAACGACTTGGGGGGGGGGGGTCCCTATTTTTCACTTTTACCTGAAGCATTTCAATCATATTTGTATAGCCAGCTAATTAACACATTGTGTTCCATCTTATTTGTTTTTGTTCGATACTATAAATCAGTGGTTCCCAACCTTTTCTGTAACATCGTCCCCTTCTTTACGTTGACAAACACGTATCGCCCCCCGCCCTTTTAATTTTTATAATTAGTCCAATTATAATATGAGTTAAAGTGTAATAGAGCAATTTTGTAATTTCAAACACTTATACTACCATTTACAAAAACAACCAAAGCAGCTTTATCCGGTTACTCTTAAATAAAATCGGAAAAAAAGTTTATTTTTTCTATTTTAATTTAGTTTTTTTTCAAAGAATGAAAGTGAAGTAATTAACTGATCTTTAAACTCAATCCTGGAAAATTTAAGAGAGTTGACAATAAAAAAGCATTTTTATTCATTTTTTTAATATCAATTATTATTATTATTTCAAGCTCATACGCAAGTCTTTGAGGCAAATATCCAATTGATTTCTTTGTTTAGTGAGGAGCTGGATAACAGAACCTAACCCTTTTTTAACTAAATATATTGACGGAACGAGATGAGATGTAGTCCAGCTTTCTACCACAGTTAAGGGTCAGTGTAAATAAGTTTCACGCAGGTTAACTCATAACCTCTCTGCTTGGAATGAGTTTCGCCTCCAGTGCCGGATTTAAAGACCCAGGGCCCCTAGGCACTTGACATTTGGGGCCCCCGACCACCTCGAAGTTGGAAATTTAGCAAATTAAATACACTAGTACAGAAAATACAATTCTTAATCGAGTTATATAACGAACAACATAATAAATGATAATACAGCATGTTACTAGTTAGAAGAGCTTGGGACTAATTTTCCCATGGGGTAAGTAAGTTTTCCACCAGGTTTTATACAAGAAAAGAGCCTTTAGGAGGCCCCAAATGGCTGCTTGGTTTATGAAGCAACCCGTTTTGTGTCATCCCACAATAATTTTTGCTCAGTTAGTGTTGTAAACTTTTTGTTATACTGCTTGTTTTTTTTTTTTAATTTTTTCAACGTTGCATGAATTTTCATGCTTACATTCAAACCAAAATCATACGTAATTTTATTAAACTTTAAGTTTTATTGTTGCGCATTATAAAAGGTTTCCCTTCTCTCTTCGTAACCTATACATCCGTTTCCAAAATAATTTAAAATTCTACTCTTCAAGTTTCTATTAAAGTCAACATATGACGGCGCGACATGTTTTCCAAATTTTCTCATGGCAAGTTTTCCAACAATGGCTTTTAGAAAAGCGTGCTTCAACCTTTGTAAATTAAACAATGAGAAAAAAAATTCTGTAAACGTACAGAATTTTTTTTAGTAATGTTACAGAAATAACCAATTTTACAAAAAAAGTTTTTGTAATTCTGAACAGAAATCTTCACTTCTGCAGTTATAAATTTTTTTCTAGTATTTGCAATTTGTTTCAGCCAATCATGTTCTTCTACATGAAATGTCGAGCGCATCGCCACTAAAGTTTGGTTAGGTTAGGTTTGAATTATCATCGCACTAGAGCTACACGAACTAAAGTCTGACCTCGATCGTGATTCAAGACCAATCGCTATTTGAAATTTATAACTTAGTTGATTGATTCAAATGAATTTCACTTCTCATTTCTTGACTATCTGTGTGCCGACATGGTACAGTTGGGAAAGCGTTCGATCGGACATCTAAAGGTTCCTGGTTCGATCCCGGTTTCTGCAGTCTTTAGTCCCGGGTTTCTGCAGTCTGCTATTCCTCGGTTGTGTAGTGGTCGATACCCCTGTCTGTCTCGCGGAGACCGGGATTTGATACCACAAAAGGGGAAAGCAGACTTTTTGGTTTTTCTTTACAATTGCACGGAAAATGCAGTATCCATAAAATTTTCTGGTATAGTTACAGAAACATTACTTGTGTGGGATACATAAAATAGTCCTGTATATCTACATGATATAAACATGTAATGTTAACAAAAATATATTATGTGTTTTTACAGCGCTATTTTTAGTAATTATTTACTAGAAATTTTCTAGGAAAAGTTTTTTACAAAAAAAAAATTGTAATGGTTACACATTTTTTTTCACAGTGAGCTTAATATTCCCAAAACCAAATTATTTTTCATCATATGAACACGTAATGGAAAAAAATGCTCCAGATTCAAAACTGTCTGCATAGTACTGAAAAAGGAAGCTGAATGAACTCGTACTAGAGGACGTTTTATGTAATTTTAAAGAGATTAAAGATGATAATGACCTTTAATGAAATTGGTATAGCCAATTATAAGAAACTAGCTTCTTTTTTAGATAGGTTATTCCGGGCATACTCTTTTGAGATATTTTAGTCTACAAAATATCTGCGTAAAAAATTAAAACAATGTTTTTCAAAAGTATCAAATCTTTTTGAAACAATAGTTGGAATATTTACCTATATTTAGAAAATTAACTTTTTAATAAATAAAATAAAATAATCCGACATTCTTTAAATAAGCAAATTGCATTTTGTACCGACAGCGTGGATACTTCGCGAAATTGCTGGAATATATTGAATATTCACTGACTATTTCAGTTAAAAACTAATAAAATTGGTAGAACATATTTAAAAGTTTAAACTGAACAGAAAAAAAAACAATTAAATTATTTAAAATTTCATACTTAAACGAAGCTAATTCATATTTTTAATTAAACTTTCAAAATCGTACAAGCGATTCTCCGAAGTGAAGCAATTTAGAAATTGCATGCATTTTATAAAAAAAAAGCAATGGGCGTGTTTCAACACTTCGTCGAGGAAAACAAAGGTATTTTTTCCCTTTTTATTTTTTTAAGGGCCCCCTTCCTGACTGGGCCCCTAGGCCCGGGCCTTGTAGGCCTAGGCAGTAATCCGGCACTGTTCGCCTCACTGTCATACTTCAGATCTAAAAACTCTGTCTGCAAAGAGTTATCAAGGTTATCCACAACCCACATATTCAAAAGGAAATGGATCGACAATAGAATCAGGAATTTCTAACTTGGTCAAATCTTCAAATCTTGTAAGAATGTCAGTTTGAAACTTTTCACTGTGATAAAAAAAATAGAATGGTTTTACGGAACTATAGTACAGTATATTTTAATTTTCCCCCTTTGAACACTCATCGCCCCCAAACTATTTATTGCCCCCTTGATAACACAAATCGCCCACTTGGGGGCGATCGCCCCCAGGTTGGGAACCACTGCTATAAATGATTTTGTTCGCCTGTACGGGATTTTTACCCTTGACGTGAAATACACTCTTAAAAATGAATGCTCAAAAACGACGAAATTTTCCTTAATTTTGACGATTCCGTTATTGGCAAATGGTCCGAGTTTTCGTTTCCTCAAAGTGAGGAAATTTGAATCGCCATTTTTATGAGGATTTGAATGTCGTCTAATCTAAAGAAATATTTCGTCATTTTTATGAGGATTTGAATGTCGTCTAATCTAAAGAAATATTTCGTCATTTTTGAGCATGTGAGTACAACAATGAGATTCAGTTTCCTCAAAATCAAGATACAGAATAATCGTCAAATCACGATCGTAAAAGTGAGGATTCACGTTTACTCAACAGTCACGTGATAGTTTGCCGAAACAATCCTCAAAATTAACGAAATGAAGCTTGAGGATTCCTGAATCGTCAAAAATGAAAGTGTTATTTCTGAGTGTGTAGTATTTTCATATTGTTTCTTAGCTGTTATTTTTTGTTCTTGTAATTTTTAAGATTATTATCAAAATTTGTTCTTCCAGAAGCATCCCACAGTGTGGTACGGAAAACTCCAACACTCCAACATGGCCGTGTCAATATATTCCATATATTTATTCGGCGACTATAATTCTATCGTAGAGCTTCTGCCAAGTGGGATGATATGCCACACAGGAAAAATAAAAACTATGCCGGAATTAACGATACACAACTTCAGGGTGAGTTATTTTTAATGAAATGGGAAAGAAGGGGTGTTTCAAATCTCTTGCTCAAATATTTTTGTCTTGGTCATAAAGTCATGTGCAAGTGACTTAGCATTTTAAAAGTAGTAATTTTTTCTACCATTTAATTTTTTTGCGTGCGAGTTTGTCTAGATATCCTTTTCAAGTATTTTTCTTAGTCATAAAAATGCAGATGTGATCATTTGCGAAACATAACATTTATGGAACAATGTAGCAGTGTAATATGTTAGTAATTTTTTGAAATATGTTAGTAATTTTTTGTGAGTTTGTCAGTTAGAGGTCCTGTTCAAATATTTTATTGTAAATATTAACACTTAATCATGTGCAAGACATAACATTTCAGAACAATGTAGTAGTTATCCCTACCATTTACGGGGTATTATTTCGAAATTAACCCCTCATTTGAATGGGAAGTACAACTCAAAATCACTGGTCGATTTTGGAACACCTTGTATTTAAATGATAAATGTAGCTGACTTACAAGGGTGTATAGTCCCACTTTTTGAAATTGGTACGACTGTGTTTCTTATTTTCAATAAATATTTTTGCAACGAATAGTAATTTCAAAAAAGTGGGGTTATAGAGCCCTGTAAAGCAGCTACATTTATCGTACGAAAATCTCGTTAAATTTTTTCAATACGGCTTCGAAAATTATGTCTTCCCATTGGATTAACAAAGATGCAATTTTATTTGGAACCCCGACTCCATTGATGTTTTTTTCCTAGTAAAATCCTTTCTAATATCAAGATAGATAAAATAAAAATGTACATTTCAAACCTAAATTTACGTGCAAAGCTGGAACTTTTGAATATTTCTTTAAAGAAATTTGAAAAAAATATCAAGTTCACTATGGAATTAATCCATAATAAGAATTTATTTAATGCAATAAAATAAAGAAATTGAAAAAGAACATAGAAAGCTCTTTGATTCTAGATCTTAGGTGTACTTTTTTTAAAATCTGAGCAGTCACCAACAACCTTTATGATAACGGCTTAACCATTATAACTTACTTAATAGTGTGATGTTACCTAACAAAACTTAAAAGATAATTTCATTTTTACAGGATCCCGACACTTGCGTTTGTTTATGCGTCGAAGGTGATTCGGATGGTCGTGAATCTGATTCTGAGAATTTCGTGTTTCGGGAACTTGGGAAAAATGTAACGAACAGAGGATACTTTGGCTTCGAGGTGTCCGATAAGGTGAGCATTCAAACTTGTGAGTGAAGAAACTGCGCTGTAAAAAAGTTCAAGTTGTATTTCAGAATAAGTAAACTCCCGATTATCCGCGGAATTGGGTGGCGCGGCTTCCGAGGATAAGCGAATTCGCGGATAATCCGCAAAAATGAAGAAAATGCCTATAAACAAAATTTCTTCTGGGTTTTATAAAGTAAATTACAATAATCAGCATGTACAAATTTACTTTCTTCAAAAAGTCTATTACTGTCGTTTCTCCTATGCCATACTGCATGCACATTTGATTTTCAGAGGATCCGTTTTCCTGCTTTTTAATGAGTTGTAGTTCGTCTTGAATTGTCAAGACAACTTTTTTTTTACTTTCTTACGCATTTCGCCAGTATCAAAATCACATAAAGCAATTTAATTAAAATAGCGGACAGTTTATTTTACAAGTGACGTTTTTTGACAAAAACATGTTCGTGATGTGCACCTGGCTTTCACCAGATACATGATACATCACCAGGTTTCCTAATCATTCTTATTTTAATGCATTTGTTGTTCTTGTTAAATGTTTTCGCCGTTCTTTGAATGTGTTCGTCGTTCTAAAGAGGATTTCGTTGTTCTTGGAATGCTTTCTTAAAAAAAGTTTTGAAACAAATAAAATTCATATTTACCGTTTTTTTTTTATAATTTTTTTATATTTGAACTGAAAAACGGGAGGGGGGCATCTGCACTCACCGATTCAATAGCTTCGTGTATTTGGGACTCGATTCCAAATAAATTAATTGTAATAAAGTGAACTATAAAATAAATTAAAATTCATATAGAATGTTTTAAAATAAATTTTAAATTAAAAGTTTTCAGCTGTCAGGAAAAAAAAAAGTTGAATGCAAAAACTATACGTAAGTTCGAATCCGAATTTATGTTGGAATTAGGTATTTTTCCATGGGGACTGCAAGCATCAATGCACATTATTTTACCAATTAAAAAACGTTCAAATACTTGACAATTCAGATGGGTTATGACTTTTTTTCCCTCCTCTGAAATATTTGAAATTTGTGACTGAAGGTTTTTACATTTACTCGTTCAATTTTCCAGGGGTTCTTATTAACTGTACTTGTTAACATATCTTTTTATGTTACAGAAAATTTCTTGCAGCAAATTTGCCAAAAATATTCTAATAAGTAATGCTATAGTAGTATACGATAACGAACAAACACGTTAAAAGATTTTTCTCGTAACAAAGCAATGCGAAAGCTCGTTGCTGGGATGCACGTTCTCTGACCTGTACACATCGTGGTCACAAATGTAGTTCGTATGGATTGGTTGGTTGGTTGGTATACATATATTTTCAGGCTTGTGTGCTTGCTCAGAGAGCCGCTTATAAACCTTCGTCAAACAAGACAGTCACAACACATAAACACTCACACTCACGCACACATATACGGGACAGATGCTGCCATCTATCGCGCCACCTCCACAATTTAGACATGTCCCTGAAGGGGAGGGAAATAGTCTCCTGGAGCCTGCACCCGTGGGAAACTTCGCAATGACTGCCCACAGTACTTTTGGACCCAACAGATTCAACGAGCACGTACTCGCATATACTCGGTGGGTTTTCAGCGACCAGGACTCGATCGCGGGACCTTCCGATCCGTAGATCATGACACTAACCACAGGGCGCCCCACAGCCTAGTTCGTATGAATTAAACATTCTTTTTAATAGAACAGAAATAATGTTGCACACAAGTGCAATCATTAGTTCCATAATTTATTAGTTAAAATGCTTTAAATTTAAAAGATTAAGATGTAATTTTTGAGTAACTTTCAGTGTTTTTTTTTAATGAAAAACAGATTTTTTGTTGCAAATTATCAAAAAAGATTGGATTTGAGTTATATATCATTACATTTTATAGGTTTTAATGTACATGAAGAACGGGAATCTATCAAGACTTCTAGCACACGCGTTCCCAGAAATTTATGAAAAGTATGGAGGGAGCAACTATATGTTGATGGTGTTGAACAAGTAGTGAATACAATAGAGTATCCAAAGCACTGTGCACGGAAGAGTGACGTCGCTGACAATTTCAGAGCACAGATCGATTGAGATGAAGGCATGAAAGCTAGAAGAGAAGCCACGTCTCCTGAAATTAACCAATTACAGACGATTTCTTTGAAGAATCGCTTTTTGCCGATTGCCACTTTTTCCGAGGCATGCTTTTATACTGATTACAATTTGAAAGTCATGTGTTCGTTGGTGAATTTCTAATTTTAAAATCTCAATTTGAATTATAAGGAATTTTCGGTGCTGATAAATATTTTTTCACAATTGGTGCGGTCCTGTTATAAGGATCAATCGGAAATCATGAGGAATTTTTGGTGCTGATAAATATTTTGCCACAATTGCTGCGGTGCTGTTATGTGGCTCGTATTTAAGTATTTTTATCTGTTATCTTCAGCAATTGTGCTGACCTCTCATATCTGCTAATTGTTATTTTACAAAATATGTTTAAATTTTTGTTATAAAAAGCTAGTACACAAATGAACTGTTTTAGATAAGAAAGAAAAAATCATGAATTCATCATGCTCTATGGGATGAGGTGTATTTTTGTACAGTTTTGTTTTGTTCTTTTAATGCGCTCTTCGAAATGCTGAAATGTGATTAATGTTTCGAGAGGAGTAGATGTTTAATGAAAACATCACTTGATTTTAAATATTATATGTGATAAAATTATTTTCTGCAATCCATTTAATGTGTCAAATGATATTGAATATCAGAAATAAAATGTAATCTTAAATTGTGTGCTATAAAATGTGTATAGAGATTTTGAGAGTGTATATTTGTGTACATTTTAATCAGAATTTAGTCTTTAAAAACAAATGTTCTACGAGCTAAAAATTTTAATATTTTTCAATGCATTTAGATACAAGAAATATTTTATGAATATTGAAAACTTAGTTATTTATGTATACTATTATATTGTAAAAAATAAAATTATTGTTCTTATAGAAGTTTACATTAGCATTGTATTTAGCAGGCCAAATATATCAAGAAAGCCCAATTTCTTTCAGTTTTTTTTTCAGAATTGATTCACTGTAATTTTTATAACCCAGAAATTTTGTATGGGGGTTTTTTATATTTAAATAATGTGTATTTATGCTTTTAATAATTTTTTTAATGCTAAAAGAGTAAAAAAAAAGGAAAAGTATTTGGATGTTTAAAAGAACACTTAGATAATGTGTATATTTTATTAAGTCACGTATGAAATATTTGTTAAATAGTATATCGATTAATGTTGCATTATTGCATTGTAGTGTAAATACTACCTTGATCAAAAAGTTCCCGGAATAACCACCGTGTAGCGCTCTTATTGTTTCGATTTGAGTTTTGCTTTTTTTATTAAGTTGGTACATCTGTTGTTGATATTCCTTCCAAATCTTAGCGTCATAGCTTGACATTTGCAAAAGCTTCGTAGCCAAGAGTGCACCTATCTCTCTGTGTGTCGGCGATTTTTTAGAAATGGATTTAAATTTCAACAACGAATTTGTATCAAATTTTACGGACGTATCCATAGGAAATGTTCAAGTCTTCCGCTATCTCTCTGAGGGTTAATTTGCTGTTAATGACCAGTATTTCTTTTATCTTATCAATGATTTTTTCATCGGTTTTCGACGTCGATGGTCTGAAACTGCTTTCATCATCTTCGATTGACTCATGACCACTTTTGGACCACTCGTGCCACTGGTAAACGACCGTTTTCCTTAGAGAATCGTTGTGGAAACACTTTTCTAACATTTTCAACGTTTGCACGCCATTAAATCCGTTTTTTTAACGTAAAATTTGATACAAGTTCGTGAGTCAATCGAAGATGATGAACGCAGTGGCAGACCATCGACATTGAAAACATTGATGAAATAAAAGAAATGTTGGTCTTTAACCTCAAATTAACCATCAGAGGGATAGAGGAGGACTTGAACTTGCCTATGGAACCGTCCGCAAAATTTGATACAAGTTCTTTGTTGAAAATTTAAATTCATTTCTAAAATTTTAAAAAATCGACAAACTCGCAGGGATAGATGCACTCATGGCTACGTAACTTTTGCAAATTTCAAGCTATGACGCTAATATTTGGAGGGAATATTAAAAACAGATGTACCAACTTAGGAAAAAAAAAAGCAAAACTCAAATCGAAACAACAGGAGCGCTTCACGGTGGTTATTCCGGGAACTTTTTGATCAAGGTAGTATAGGTATGTTGTTCCTTAACGTATTGTTTATGATCTATTTTGATTTATTCCTATTATGAAGAGCTGTGGTTCTAAAATTCCTTTCTTTTTTTAAATCTTTGCGCTTCAAGCTTTATGTATTGAAGTTCCTTAGGTTTTAAAATAAAGATAATGTGCTCTTATTATTGCTTGTCCCACAAAATTCCATCTCCTTGTATATTTTTATAGAAAATAGCTTAATAGTTAATTCAATTCATTAAATATTATAATTTCAAAGTATATAGTTTCAGGCAATGGTCATCGTTTAAATAAGTAGTTTTGTTTTGGATTCAATCTGTAGTAGTACAACGATATCTACAACGAGGTGCCTATCCACTTTATAATCAGTCTATATTCTATCAGTACACCCTCTGAAAGATAAGCAAACTGGTCAGCTTGTTTTCCCTGTATAAATATAAAATTTAAATTTTAAATTAATTTTAAATTTAAATGATTCCTCCGTACTTAAAGTTTAGTACAATTATAAAATTATTTTTCAAAAACTATGTTCGATGATCTGATGCATATTCAGTAAACTAGGAAAGCTAAGGTGCAATAGATTTTTATTTATTGGCAAACAGCAAGTATTGGAACTAAGAACTTACTAAGAACAAACAGAAAGCAACCCGCTTGGGGCGAATATATAGTAACACAGACATGACGAAAGCAAATAATTTACATAAACAGTTCTCTTCTTGAGAGCGAACAAACTAAGTGTATAGAAAATTTAACTCTAAGGTGATATATACTCAGGGTTTATATATATCTGGATTCCTCAGAGAATTAACTTATATATATATATTTAATTAACTACTAAGTAATTATTCAATTCATATTTGAAAAGTTTAACTATATTTTTTTATAATTTATAATCTTTTTTAAGGTAGCTGATAAAAACTGTCGATAACTTGAGCCAATGCCATATAATACTTGAACTTCCAATATTCAAATCAAATTGGAATAAAGCTTGTGTGTAGTTGCATGAAAAGGCCTAAACTACCATAAGGCTAGTTAGGCCCAGAGGTAGGGCACTCTAATTCTAGGAGTCTTAAATGTTAGTTTCTATTATGCTAAATGCTACATAGCCAATTTTTTAAAGCAAATTTTAAACTTTTCTGAGACCTCACTTTGTCTTTAGCTTGATTTTGACAAAGACATTGACCGAACGTGATTTATTTTATCTATGTTAAACGAAATTCATTAAAATGGCACCAAAAAATAATACATTTTAGCCATTTAGTCCCAGCTTTACAAGCATTCATGAATTCATACACAACACACAACATTTTCCGTAAAGGGGCCTTCAAAAAATTATCGTGCCTACACTCTTAAAACAAACACTCCCAATTTACCTCAGTCTGAGTGGATTTCACTCCTCCAGACTGGAAAATGCACTTCTCCTTTTGGAGTGGATCCTTTGTGTGTTAAACCTCCGACAGGATCACTCCAAACGAGTGATTTTAACTCAGTCTGAGAAAATATGCATGCCTTTAGGGTGTCGAAAATGCACTTCTCCAACTGGAGTGGATTTCACTCTTTTGTTTTAAGAGTGTATAGTCTGAGTTTTCCTATCCCTTTAAAACCGAGCTATCACGATCATGCGTGTATAAAAAAGAATGTTCAAGCTTTTCAAAACTATCGATACCGAATCTCCTGACTTGTACCAGTCGTTTTTTGTATAAAAACGACGTGGTTCTTAAATAGATGTTAACATTGATGCGGTTCAAAGAAATTTATCGATAAAACTACTAACAATCTCATAAGCTTAAATCAGCGCCATCTGACGGCCGGTCTTAAAGGGCTCAGATGTATCGTATCGTGGTTATCAACGAAGAACTAAAACCACTTTCAATACCTGTCTTCAATGTATACAATGATTTAACAGGATCAAAGGAGTTAGTGGAAAGTTAGTGTTCTTTAAGAATCAATCACACTTGACAGATACATGTCACTGATTAGTTTATAATGACACCTTAGTGTAAATTATGGGTTTCTTGTTCGTGGTATAAGTTGTCCGTTTGGCTAGCAGACAAAAGTTTTGAACATTAGCCTTGAACTTCAGCGTTTTCTATGAATATGGAGACTTATTTCCTTTTGACAGCATGAATATACACTTGCCAACCGAACTTGTGTAAAAACAAATCCGTTAGTTGGAAACTCTTGTAAAGTAATATTTACAAAAAATTATCTTAATACAATTTAGCCAAAATACACTTTTCATTCTGATAAAATTGCGAAATTTTCTCAGAAAATATTCAAATCTGTTAGACCTCAAACGAAATTAATGTTTTAAACATGTTTTCTGGATGGATTCAAAAATAATTTATCGAACTCTTTACATGCGCGGAAGGATCTTCTCCATAGCATATTTCTATTTACCCAACTTAGGTTGGCAAGGAGTGTACGTTTTTTTTGGCAGGGTTCTGAAAGGGGGACCCTCGGTATGAGAGGCTGATGTTCTGACGACAGGGCTGCGGAGCCCCCACAACTCGTTCTTGTTTACAACTACATTTTATCGTTTTATTTTATAGTAAAAGTTGTAGTTCGTAATCAGGGCCGGAGATAAAGATTTTTTTTTTCTGTTTACATATTAGGATCATCTATGCAACATTACACTCGAAATTCGAAAGCGAATAATAATGGGCGATTTTTTAAAAACCGTTTTACAATTTTTCTTTCAACTTCTAAATCCTGGGTGCATTTGTCCTCGCGGCACCCATGTTTGCTACTAAATATAAACACTATACATACGTTTACGGTTAACGCATTGAGATTTTTTTTTTATTTCTTAAAAATATCAGTTTCCCGAATGCTGCTTTAATTCGTCATAAAATTTGCCTCCCAAAAAATATCGCCGCTCAAGGCTGCAGCCTACTTAGCCTATTTAGAAATCCGGACCTGATCGTAATGGTTTTATTTTTATTAAAGTGTCTTAAGGCAAATGTCGTCCCGAAATTTTTAAAGCGTCTTGTCACTAAGGATACCATACGGGTAATTTTGGCAATTCAATCATTTCCGGCTGTTGTTTATTTCAAACCGTCCGGGTTTCTGACTTCACCTTAGCCTTCTTATAAACGGATCGTAGCCATCCTATAAACAAATCAAAGTAAATAAAAAAGCTACGAGGTCCATGGCCCTCATGAGACAGTAACGAGACGTTAACTCAGCACAAACACAAATAATAACAACAAAACAAAGATTTCCTCGAAACAGCTTGTTGTGCAAAATAACCTAACATAAAAAAATTCTTTCTAGTATAATCTTCCACCACATTAGATAAAGGGCTGAAGGCCATTGCTAAACATAAGAAAATTCATTCCATCTTTTTAAATTTAAGAAAATTCTACTTCTTTTTAATAATGAAATGTAGAATAATAACCGATAAAAATAAATATCGATTGGAACATAAATCTATGGCAATATGATATTTTTTTGTCGCAAATTGGTACAGTGAGATGAGTTCTTAAAAAGGTAACAAGAAGTAGTGATATATATAAAAAAATTAATGACTACGAATTGTCTGAGCTAAAGAGTTATGGGAAAATATGGTTTGACATTTATAGTCGCCTTACCTTAGACAAATCTTAAGTGTTTGAAACCACAGGAAAAAATTTCAAAATATCGAATTTTATAGAATAAAATAGAATGAAAATTTCACAGCAAACATAAAACATAGAAGACGGCAATACTCGCATTTAGTGTGAAAATTCGAAATTAATTTGCTTTGATTTTTTTTTTGTTACAGGAAGTGTTTTTGGAGGCTTCCCTAAATTGCGTGATGCCGTTTTGGCAATTTTTTTTAAATATGGTAATTCCTAACACTTTTAAGTATGGTTTGGAAAGACGTGATAAATATTATAATGTAAGCTTTTTGTCAAATTCCTCCCTTATATAATACCGGGCGTTAGTTCATTAGCAAACAACGAAAGTAAAAACTTCACACAACTAAATCGTCCAGAAAAAGTAGTCCCAGCCAAAGTAGTTTGAATTCATAAATTTTCTGTCTTTTTTTATGTATCTAAGCTCATTGTTTATTAGTACGCGAAAAAAAAACTAACCCTTCCAGACTTGGGAGGATGTTTATGATACGGTCTAGAGAAAAATTCGCTAATAATGGGTAGGCAGAACCTTTCCGGATAAACCGGCGGCATGAGTTCTTTTTTTTGACTAAGCGCAGATGCAGTTTTATTTGAATCATTTCTAAGAAAATAATACGCAAATAACCACTGTTCCAACTGTAACCAACTGTTCTTTTTCATTCGTTTGAAGTTATGCGCCCAAGGTAATATCCACTCTGTACAGTGCTAGACATGTGGGTAGACGCACCCCCCCCCCCCCCCCCCGACACACACACATTTTCTGAAAATGGCTAATGACTTACTTCTATTACCACTCAAGTCCATTCCCAGAATTTTTTAAAATGTTTTTTTAGCTATTTTACACATTACAAAAAATTTAAATCTAATTTTCATAATGTAGGGGTAAGTGGTGTACCTTGGACACATGTGTACCTCGAACCTATGCTGATTCTAGCTCGATTTTCTTAGATATTGAAACAGCACCACATGCAGTTAAAGTATTTGGTACCAGGGGTCTCAGTGAAGTTCTATCTGTTTGTTTAAAAGGTCAATTTATTAAAGAGGTTTCAAAAAACTAAATTCGCAGTTCAAAAGTAAATATTTGTCAGATTCTTTAGTGTATTTTTATACTCAAACATGTAGTGTTTATTCAGAAACGATGGTTAGGTAATATAAAGCAAAGTTTTAGCTATAAAACTGTTTGCTTGAAATTAATTTAATTCTAACCTTAACATGGTGATTAACTATTTCGTTTTTAATATCCAAGTGGTGTACCTCGAACCCAATACAAGTGGTGTACCTTGGACCAGTCCAAGGTACAATACTATAGGTCATATGTGCTTCAGATTGTTGAAAACCCTTTTTAAAATTCAAGTAAATTTTTTCCTTTGAAAAATGAAAGATTTTAAGCTATTAATATGCAACCCTGATATGTGAAATTATGTAGAATGGAAATTTGTAAGAAATTTTTATATGGTGTGATAAATATTTTTCTGTCGTTAATTATTTAGATTTATGGTAGACCTATAAAATTTTAACCATATTGATATAATATAGAAAATAATTATTGCTTACGCATCTAAAAAGATTATTTTTATAATAAATATCTTTGCAGAACATCCTTTTTTTACGTTTAGGCCTAGTTGTATAAACATAAGGGAAAATATTTGAGTTTTTTCAAATTCATGACACAAAGATTGCCAAATGTTTTCCTATGGCATGAAATGACGGTTTAATTTTATGCTGCATTTCAACGGATACACCTGAGAAAGATCGCATTGCAGCTGAAAAAGCCAAAGGGCCCTAAAAAACTAAGGCAATAAAACCCCTTACTATGTCATATGACCTAAAATAACAAATTACTACAATCTTGGCTAAAAATAAGAGTAGGTTGTAAAATGTATTTTTGAATTTTATGTGTCGAATAAATATTGGTTTTTGGACTGTAAAGCGAGTCTCTCTACCTGTTAATAATTGGTCCAAGGTACACTACCGGTTGGACCAAGGTACACCGCTGGTGGTGTACCTAGGTCCTAATTACAATTTTCTGTATTTATTTTTTAATAGTTTAAATAATTTAAATAACATGTTAAAATAAATATATGTTGTATATAACAACATAAAGTATTTAGTAAAAATATTTTTATTCACTTTTTGCAAGTAATTAAGAAATTAAAAATTGAAAAGTCAAAATAGGTCCAAGGGAACCCACCTTCCCCTAATGATGCCAATCTGAATTTCAAAGAAATTTTCTTATAATTAAATTTTTTGAGCATATAACAACTTTAACAATTGAATACGTAGCAAAAGAGAAGGTAGAAGGTACTGAGTACATTTATTTAATTTAATTTATGTTTGTAATAATAATACTTTTCTTTTTAACTGTTCTTTAAAAAAAATATTCTTTTCTCTTTTAACTTTAAATAACTTTAACCCCTTCCCTTGACCTTGGTAAAGGGGCGTGCTTTGCCCGAATTCGAAGCGGAGTTAGAGCAGAAGGAAAATAAACTTTCTGCTTCAGTGAAATTTCAGAGAAAGTTGTTTGATGAAACTGAAACCAACCAAACAACTGCTATGGAACGCAAGACGAAACCCGCTGGAAATATTCACAAGGGAAATGTTAAGATTAAGCCCATTAAATGACTTCAGCTTCCTGAATGGTCAGGGAGCTGGTTAGGCGGCTAGAAGGTAACATAGAAGATATAGTCATACATAATTTTATGTAACTCTTAACTGTTATTGCTCAAAAATCCCTTAACCCTTTCAGTCCCAATGATAATTTGTCATCATAATTTTAGATTTTTTTTCTGATCGTCTATAGCCTTGCTATCAAAAAACACATCATTTGATTCCTCAAACTTTTTTCTATTAGAAAATATATTTTTATTAATCCAAATAGATGTCAGCCCTATTATTTTTCTGAAATTATGATCAGAAACACGTTGATGAAAACAGGCACTACTGGGACTGAAAGGGTAAAAACTTAAACGCAAAAGTATTCTGAAAGTATTGGGAAGAAATGTGCAATCATGAAATGCTGCAAGTTTTAGAGACAAAAGAATTACAGGCAATTTTTTTTTGCACAATCATATTTCAGTAATAGATTTTGTGAAAAATAGTTTTAAACATTGAAATAAAAATATTTATGCTACACATTTCATGTGTATGGCATGTTATAAGCTGTTTCCTTTTATAAAAAAGTTTTATTTAAACCATTAACGATGATTTTGTGAGCACCATTAACAACTTCATTTCCGAATGAAAACGTTAACTTTAAGTTTTTAAAATATGTTTTCCGCTTAACTTGGTATGGTATGGTATGGTATGATACATATATATTCCAGCTTGTGTGCTTGTTCGGAGAACCGCTTATAAGCTTTCGTCAAGTGGGACAGACACAGAAAGAAATTTTACAGTCACAAAGAAATGAATAACACTTAGACAAATAACAATATTTATTGACTTTCACAAACATCCATGCCTGACCGGAATTCGAACCCGACCTCAGCACCGCTTACCTTAATTTGTTTGTTGTTAATCAACTATATAGGGGGCCGTGGGTTGCCTAGTGGTTATGGTCTCGTTCTCGGAAGCGGAAGGTCCCGCGATCGAGTCCCGATACCACAGATGAACCATCGAGTATATGCGGAGTACGTGCTCGTTAAATCTGTGGGCCCGAAAGTCCTGTGGCGGTCAGTTGCCTACGGGTACAGGTCCCTGGAGACTATTCCACTCTCCTTCAGGGATATGTCTACATTGCGGAGGTGGCGATAAATGGCAGCATCTGTCACTTATGTGTGTGTGTCGTGTCTGTCTTACTTGACGAAGGTTTATAAGCGAGTCTCTGACCAAGCTCAGAAGCCTGAAAATATCTGTATACCAATCCACCATGTATCTTGTTCAGGAAAATGGTCTTCACTTCTCTTATATTTTGTTTACTTAGATAAACTTAAGCAGAAAGCTCATATGTGGTAAATTTTCTTGCCAACCGTCTTGTTAAGGATATTCGATTATATTGCACAACTCCATTCATTTAGTCTTTAGCCAAAAATAACTTGTTGAATTAGTTCAATTGAATTTCAAAAAATCAACTGAATAAGTATAAATTAATTGAATAGAAAGCATCTTTCTTGATAATAAATGAATGCGAGTGAAACCATAAAGGGCTTACAAGTAAATAAATTTGATTCAACTGCAAGTAGACGATGCCATTACTAAAGTGAGTACTTGAAATTAATTTGCTTCGGGGAATATTATTTTTAGTTCAATAGAAACTCTTAATGATGACTAATTAGAAGTACTCGTGTCTGTCTACAATTCAAATCACTAGTTTACTTATGTCTAGTTTATTTGAATATAAAACAAACCGAAATCTTCAAAACTGTACTAATTGCGAATTTTCCAATCAGTAGTTTTTAATACAAAATTAACACCATAAAAATTCAATAAATTGGTTTTGATTAAGTATTTTAGCAGAAAAAGAACTGTATGCTAGTTCTATTTAATGTTTGCTTTTGGCTTGATAAATAGTTTTTTTCCATGCACTAGTGGGCATTCCGGCTCGTAATATGACACGATATGACAAGATGATAGATATATGATCTCATGCCTTTTATGTATGTATACAAAAATAAAATTCTGTTACATGCCTTGGATGCATGTATTTAAGATAAATGTTAAAGGTTATTTATTTGTACAAATTAAAGTGAAAAAAATCACGTTCTTCATAGATTAATAAATGTTTTGGGACCTTAAAACTTGTTTTCCCCAAAACTTGGCCCAAACTTGGGCCCCAAAATTTGTAAGTCGGGTCCCGTCTATCCTTGGATTCTGATCCACTTTCAATTTATGGCTTTAGACTACGAAAACTATCTAATGTGCCACTTTGAATGGTTATTTTTAAAAAGTATTTTTTACATTACTTTTTTGAGCAGGATAGTTTTCCCAAGTTCCCCAAATAAAAAGAGAGATTGCAATTGGATTAGGTGTATGTTGGTATTTTTAAAGGGTTAACACATATACGGCCTCCAATAGAAACCTCATTGTTAAATGTTTTTGTGAGCACATTGAAATTAGTTATATCTATAATTTCTTCATAAAAGAAATGATTTTTACTCCTTTTTCGAAAAGAAAGTGTTGTCTTGAAAGGAAGCATTTCTGGAAGAAAAAATATGATATGCTAGCCTATCTTGTATTAAAAATAAATTATAACACACAAATTGGGAATACCATAACAGAAATTTCTAAAATACCGTTAAGTTGGATGCTTTGATCCACTAAAAAATGAGTTTGGACTGTGAAAGTTGCAAACAGGCAGACCCCCCCCCCCCCAAAAAAAAAAAAAAAAATATGCATCCCCTCATTGTAAGTTACGAATTGCGAAAGATAAATTCGGGGGATATATTTTTAATATGCGAATATCTTTTCCTTGGCAACAAGTAAGGATTAACTATTATCCAAAAACCCATATTATCCTAATCTTAACTGTTAACGTCCGAAATATACGGTTGTTCTCTACAGTAACAACGATACGGACAAGGTCATAGATGAATAGCCAAAGACTAAAACAATCAACACCATTTCCGAGTAATCCAGGATCTGAATTTCTTTACTTTTAGAGTCACAGGGGCATGAGTCAAGCATAGTAGAAATTACAAAATTTTCGGAGAAACCTTGGTTCACATACTGCAACTGGGCATGAAAGCATGATTTTGTCAAGTTCATAAAATATATCTGGTGAATTATATATACGTAGATAGGGGGATTTTGTAGTTAGTGAAATTTTGTAGATAGGGGAATTTTGTAGATAGGAGAACTCCATAGTTTATTTAAACTTCTCTCCAACTGTTTAATTCTTCCTAAAAGCATCAAGAGGTTAAGGTATTTTGCACAAAATATTATTTTGCATTTTTAAAACAAAAATATATAATTACATTTTAATTTGTACATATTTTAGCTATATAATTCATAATTCCCAATCTCTATTTTCTGTCATTTTACACTTTATGAGCTTATTCACTCGTGGCTTTTTAAAATGAAGCATTCAAGATCAATGATTATTTTTCCTTTTTGTTCATTTGCCTTTCCCCCCCTTTAAACTGTGTTACCTAGATTTTTAATTTTAAATAGAGTTTGGCTAACTTATTAACGGCGATTGACAAGAAAATTGGCCATACGAAATTAAACTTTCTGCTTATGGTTCTCTGAATAAATAAAATACATTGATCTTCCTAAATGTCTCTAAACTAGGCTATTAAAAATTACATCAATTGTTGGTGTTGTTTAAGTTAACTATTAAATACGGTCGAATAATTTTAGCATATTGCCTAACTTACTGTACTATACTGTCTGTGTATATGAACTACTTATGCTCCTATGGATGCGTAATTTCCCTCATTTCTCTAATTACTTTGGTAACCTTAAAAAAGAAAAAAACCTGCAGTACCTATTAAGCACTTAAAAAATAAGATAATTTCCATATTACATATGCAATGTGCAGCAAACGCAATAGCAAAAGAAGTCAAATTGTTTACAACAAAAATCCCCATTTCGTGTTTCCTTAATTTGAATAGTAACTTTTCATAAACTTTTAAACATTTTTTTAATTGTTTATATATTAGAATTATTAGAAAAAATTTTGAAGCATTTTTAGGCTATCTTCCTGCCTTTGCAATCAAAGAGTGAAAGATTGTTTTTCTATTGTTTAATGCATGCTTTATACTCCTAAGACTTTGGAGGAAAAATTCAGCTTGAGTTTTTTTTCTCTGCATTCATATAAATGAAGCTCATAAAACTGTTGTTGGAAAACGTTTGTGGAAAAAGACGCCTCACACTCCCATGGTGTTCGTTTTTAGAAATTATTTTTTTTGCAGCTAATTGAATTCAAAATGGGGTCCTCAATTATAAAAACAATTAATAATTAATTTTAAAGCTTTTAAAAGTTATAATATTATTTAAAGCCATATAAAACTGATAAAATGATATCTTACATGCTTATTTAATTTTTTATTTACCATCAGCATATTTTGACCTTGAATAAAAAAATTAGCTCCACTCAGAAACAGAGTGACTTTTGACAGGTCATTTATAATGATGTTCTTAAGGTTTCCAAAAATTTTCAGCTTTCTTGGAAATTTTTCGAGGTTATTATTATTATTGTTTTACTTAGAAAAACGTAAAAACTCCTCGTGTTCCACAAAATATTCTTTGACAGGTCATTTATAATGATGTTCTTAAGGTCTCCAAAAATTTTCAGCTTTCTGGGAATTTTTTCTAGGTTTTACTATTGTTATTTTATTTAGAAAACTGTAAAAACACCTCGTGTTCCACAAAGTATTCCACGAAGCTTACAAAAGTAAGTCATAGAACACAACATTAAAAATTTAAATTGTAGTATATAAAATCAGAGAGATCGACGATCGTCTCCATGCGAGAACAGAAGAAGATAGAAGGAAAAGCCCTCCACACTTCTTCCAAATCGAGATCTTGAGCATTGCGAGCAATTTTTCCGAAGTTGAACTTCTATTTTGACTGGACTCAAGTCAGAGATATTCCATTTTCATTCTGAATCCGCATATATCTGTAGTTGGAAACCGTCTGAGGTACTGTCTGGTTTCGGATTCAGGGAGGGGTAGGGACTGTCTCGTTTTCAGCACAGGGGAGGATGCGAAAAGTGTTTACGGGCGAGGCGTATATTGATTTGGGAATTTTATAAGGTGTCTTTATCTGGTCTTTGAATACTGCCAGGACTGGTTGGCATGGTAACTGTTGAATGGCGATACTCTTCTGGCTTCCTCTGGTTCGAGACAATAGGAGTGGAGATGTTTTTCCTTCTGGTTTGTTGTTCTTTGTTTGTGTGGTTTTATTAGGAAAGTGTAGTGTGGTTTTCAACCTGAGAATAAAGTGCGTCGAATAAACTCTCCAATAAGGATTCTTTGACTCAAAAAGTTTGGATTAAAGTTGTGTTACACAAATAATTGGATACGTTAAGTAACCGGATTTGTTAGTTAGTTAATGAGTCTGTCCAGGTATTAAACTGTACTTTATCGCTAATGTATAAGATTCCGATAATAATAATTTGAATAGGGGTAAGTGGTGTACCTTGGACATATGTGTACCTCGAACCTATGCTGATTTTAGCTCGATTTGCTTAGATATTGAAACACCACCACATGCAGTTAATGTATTTGCTACCAGGGGTCTCAGTGAAGTTCTATCTGTTTGTTTAAAAGGTCAATTTGCTAAAGAGGTTTCGAAAAACTTAATTCACAGTTCAAAAGTAAATTTTTGTCAGATACTTTAGTGTATTTTTATACTCAAAGATGTGGTGTTTATTCAGAAACGATGGTTATGCAATATAAAGCAAGGTTTTAGCTATAAAACAGTGCGCTTGAAATTAAGTTAAGTCTAACCTTAACATGGTGATGAACTTTTTTGTTTTTAATATCCAAGTGGTGTACCTCGAACCTAATACAGGTGGTGTACCTTGGACTGGTCCAAGGTACACTACTAAAGGTCTAATGTGCTTCAGATTGTTGAAAACCCTTTATAAAATTCAAGTTAATTTCGTCCTTTGAAAAATTAAGTATTTTAAGCTATTAATATGCAACCCTGATTTGTAAAATTATGTAGAATGGAAATTTGTAAGAAATATTTATATGGTGTGATAAATAATTTTTCTGTAGTTAATTATTTAGATTTATGGTAGGCCTATAAAATTTTAACCATATTGATATAATATAGAAAATAATTATTGCATGTACATCTAAAAATATGTTTTTTATAATAAATATCTAAGCAGAATATCTTTTTTACGTTTAGGCCTAGATGATAAACATAGGGGAAAATATTTTAGTTGTTTTTTCAGATTTATGACAGAAAGATAGCCAAATGTTTTTCTGTGGCATGAAATGACAGTTTAATTTTATGCTGCATTTTAACGGATACACCTGAGAAAGATCGCATTACAGCTGAAAAGGCCAAAAGGGCACTAAAAAAAAACTAAGGCAAGAAAACCCCTTACTAAGCCAATTGACCTAACATAAGCAATTACTACAATCTTGGCTAGAAATAAGAGTATGTTGTAAAATGTATTTTTGAATTTTATGTGGCTAAAAAATATTGGTTTTCGGACTGTAAATCGAGTCTCTCTACCTGTTAATAATTGGTCCAAGGTACACTACCGGTTGGACCAAGGTACACCACCGGTGGTGTACCTTGGTCCTAATTACATTGTTCTGTATTTATTTTTTAAATAGTTGAAATCATTTAAATAACATGTTAAAATAAATATATGTTGTATATAACAACACAAAGTATTTAGTAAAAATATTTTTATTCACTTTTTGCAAGTAATTAAGAAATTAAAAATTAAAAAGTCAAAATAGGTCCAAGGGAACCCACCTTCCCCTACATTCATTGTACAATGCAAAACATCATTTTACTGAAATGTCGATCTGATGATACTTTCGAAGGTTTAAAACTGTGTCACTTACTTTAATCTGATGTCTTTTTATTAAACTACAGTTTAGTTTACACAAGGTTTTTGAAGTGTAGTTTTAAAGCCTCGGGAGATCCTTTGAGATTGTTTAAAGGGATCTTATTCATTAAAATACGAAATTTCTATTACAGATTTAAAATAACAAGTAAGAAAGCATTTTTACAATGTAAATTGTGCCATTTCGAATTTCAGACATCAAAATTCCGCTCCTTTACCCTAAGATTTAAGAAAGCATAATACGCAAGAGTCAAGCATGTAATATTCAAAATAATATTTAGTAATTTTTATAATATTTAGTTCAATAACATTTCCATTCCTTTTTTAATGTCGTATGCAAGTGGTTTTTTTCGTAAATTATTTTGATAAATTTCAAAATTCTGCTTTAGAGAAGGGCTTTCATTCACAAGCGAACCAACAATATCAAAACCAAACATGCAATTTGTTTCTGTTCTTTTTTCTTGAAAGTTCATGAAACACCTACGAAGTGGTAGACACATTCGCTGTGGATGATGCCTCAAGGCATCAATAACTAAGGAATCAACAATGCTTTTCTATGACATGTTACGCGGCAACATAAACCTCACGCAGCGAAGTTGTTAACCCTTTCGATCCCAGTGATGCGATTTGGCATCATTATGTTTCTGATCACAATTTAAAAAAAAATAATAGGGCTGACATGTATAGGAATTAATAAAAAATTGAATCTAATTGAAATCTTTTCTAATTGAAAAAAGTTTGAAGAATTGAATGATGTGCTTTTTTACATCATAAGTAGTTACAGACGATCAGGAAAAAAATTGTAAAATGGTGATGCCAAATTGTCATTGGGACTGAAAGGGTTAAATAACAGATGAAAAGGAAGAACGTTGTTTTCTTTACGACCTCTTACTACGTGCATAAGGATCGCATACTTTATCTGCATCGCAATAATTGACGCGCCAACTCCACTTAGCTGAAGTAAGAGATACCACTTTAATTTTCCTTAAAATCGGGATAGAGAATGGGCGCAGGACTGGGGGTCTCCAAAGCAAATTGCATCAGTGCTAATCAAATGGGAAAAAAAAATTCTCTGCCACATTTCTCCGGCTGTATTGAATATTTTTACAACCGGTAATGCTCTAGACTGGGAATTTTTAATAGTAGCCAGTGGCTACCAGAGTGAAAAAAAATGGTAGCCACATTTGGATTTTTAGTCGCAAGTTTTAAATTTAAGTATATACGACAAAAAGAAAGTGCGATTTTCCACATTAGAAAATTTTAATTAATGACATTTTTTATATGAAAAGATTGACAGTAAAAAAAGTAACTTACAAAATATGTAGTATTATGTGATTGGCCATTATTGTTAGGAGAAAATTATTTTATGTACAATCAGTTCAACTACTATTAGTTTTCTTAGAATTCTTGACGTCGCCCACGACTCACGACTGTTCATGAAATTTTCTCACATCAAAATTGTTTAAATGAATAGTTGAGATCTCAATCAGATGTAAATAAATCACCTGTAGATTGCCGAAATCGTAAAGCAAAATTTAAAAATCAAATTTGCATTTAAGATTTTCATCGCCCAGCTCCATTTACGTCACACGGAGGAGGATGGAAAATGTCACCGATGAGCAACAACTGTCATCAAGTCTTTCTTCCCAACAGAATCGAATTGGTGCGTTTTATTATTTTAGAAATGCAGCTTCAGTATTAATTATTTGTTGAACAAAAAGGAAAAATTATGATCGCCACATTTGGCGACTGGGGTTCGATTTTTAGGTAGCCACTTTCGATGTAATAGTCTCCAGTTGGCGACTGGAGACCGCTAATCTAGAGCTTTAACAACCGGATTTATTTTTTATAACGGATTTTACATTTTTTTTTGATAAATGTAGCTGAGTTATAGATCCCAACAATTCCTTTTTTTAAAAATTTAGTTTGAATTTTTTTCAAATTTTGAATAAGTAATTTTACAAAAAGTATTCAAGCAATTTCTGAAAGTGGTATTATAGAGATCTCTCTAAGTTATCTACATTTATTATTTTAAAAAAGGCAACTTTCAAAAATATTCAATATAGCTGGAGAAATGTGGCAGAAAAAATATTTTTTCCCTATTGGATTAACATCAAGGCACTTGAGTTTGGAGACCCCCGGTCCAGCGCTCCCATTCCCCCTTAAATGAGTATGTGGAGAATATCGTCTCTTGTATCGTATCTTGGTGGAGTGCCTTTTTTAAGTTAGTTGATTCAAATTTGAAAGTGTTGGAGGGAAGATTGGTTTGTTTGGATTGTTTTAATTGGTAAGTAAAACGTGCGATATCGTCTATTTAGAGGATTTAGGGAGTGAAGGTTCGATTTGCTAATTTCATTTTAGTGCTTTGGAGAGTTGAACTAACTCTTATGTATTTCTGATTCAAATTTCCACACTAATTTAGCATATGAGATTATAGTGCAAGGTTAATTTTTGTGTGTTCTTAGATATTAGAGCTTGTTTATAGAGCTTGGATGTGTGAAATGTAAAAAAAAACAAGCATTACAAATTGAAGTAAAAAAACACCTTCAAAAGTTAAAAACAAGTTCAGTTTTATCTAACAATTTTTAAGATCTCTAGAAAAGGATTTTCAAATGATGTTTGAAACTTAAATAAAGCCCTCATTGAAATTCTGTTTTCATTAAGAATTGTTTTCGTAAACTTTACAAGTTCCAAGAATTTGCTTCATGTTTATAAAGTAATTTATATTTTATTCAATGAATTTATTTCAAAATGGTAACGCTTTGAACGAACACAAACGGTTTTGTAAACAATTTTATGACCTATGCTGTCTTTTTTTTATTTCGTTGATCTGACTTTCATAAAGAGCGAAAAAAAAAACTACTATCGTGAAAAATTTAAGTTTATTTAGAAAGAAAAGGCATTGGTATAATTAATTCAGAGCGTTGCATTAAAATATGATATTACCCGATGTTAAAACGTAATATAACGCGTAAATTTTTTGAAAACGAGATACTATACAAAGAATGCTCTATGCAGTAATACACTTATCTTATGCTAACCATTTTACGTTATTTCTAAATGGAGATATTTATTTTTAATCAATTTATGAATGTTAAAAAGCACCTTTGAACATTTAGAATTGTTGGAAAGTGATCATTAAATACTGCTCTAAGCTAGGATATTGTACGAATAACATATCTATAGTATTTAAGTGTAACTATGTGTACTTGACGACCGTTACCTTGTAAGTCTACAGTTAACCAAATACAATAACTAATCTGAAACTTGTATGTTCATAAGAAAGAATCATTCTACTTGAAGGAGGATATATATTTAAAGACAAATTATGCTATTTCCCAATTATTATTGTGTGATATTGAAGGAATTATAAATTTAATTGGTCTCGAGAAATCCTATTATTAACAAGTTATAAATTTTTAACCAAGTAACCATAAATAGTGCTTTCGGGAATTTCCAGTTCTTATATAAGATTGTGTATCGTCTTAATACTATATTATGATAACAATCGATGCAATTCATAGAAAAGGATTAACAAGATGAAGAAGACAGTTTCGTTGCTATGGTAGTAGACATCAGTCTCCGTTTCTATGGTTACAAGTAACTAGTTGACGGGTTTTAGTTGTTGTGTTTGAAGGTTAGTGAAATAACAAACAGTGCCCAAAATTTGGAACATTCTTGAGTTTGTAAATAATTGTCCTTTATAATTTGATACTACGGTAAGAAATAAGTATTGAAAGTCAGAAAGAATTAATAAAAGATTTTTTTAAAATTAGATTTCAATTAATAAAAAATATACATGAAAATCTATACACTGGATTACACTCTTTTATCAACTAAGTTTATATACTACCTAAATCTATCAAACATACGAAATCAATCTATGGATGATTACTTCTTGGGTATAGCAACTGCTAGTTTGCCAGTGCAGTCATTAAACACAAGAACAACTATTTCTGAAGCTCCTTTTCTCATCAATTTCAGCTGACAATTTCCCGAAAAGAAGTCTTGACTCCGAAGTAAATTTCGAATAAACAGCATTCTTTCCCCTTCTTTCGAATATATCAAGCTAGAAAAAACGGATTTTTTAAAACTTTTTTACGCTGGAGTGTAATTCTCAGCAGTTTAAAAATGATAGAGTTAGATCTTAGGGCTGTAATAATTTTTTTTATATATATGGGTTGCACTCAGCTTCATTGAATTCGTACCCATTACTTAAAAACCGATTAAGACCAAGCATGAAATTACTAAGTAAGTTACAACTGAACGTTCTAGAAAGTGGACTCTTAAAACTAGTAGAGCAGCACAAGAGTTTAAGTTTTAAACATATATTCTGAATTTAGTGTAACTACAAGATGGAGATATGAAGGTAATATTAATTTTTTCGTTTGATGTCCATGTTGGTTTCAAAATATAATACGTTTTGCGAATTTGTAGTTCATTTTCTGAAGAAAAAAAACCATTTACCATATTTATGAGAAGTAAAACGCTTTCTGAAGAATCAATTTGAAGAATCCTCCAAAAATTCAAAAGCACTTACATTAAAAAATAATTTGTATATCTGTTATATACAGGGTGATCAGTAATAAAACACCCTTACTCTGAGCCCTCTATATATTGAACTACTGAGACTCAAAATTAGGTAAGCATACTATTAAAGACATGGGGAAATGGATTATGCATTTTTTAAAATAGTTACCAATGTGTATTTTATCTCTTTTTAGCACATTTTCTGATTTTCTTCCTCGATCGGAGTTTGCATGCCTTCCAAGTTTTGAGTCTTTACTCTGAGTACATAGTTCGCTGTATCGAGGTATTAGAGAGAGTAGTTCTGTACCGCTGTACCAAAAGATTCCTTTAATTACAAAATTAAAGGGGCAGGTTCCATTACCACCTAATCCCTCACAGTGATTCAAACCAAAGACTGTCTTGCACGATCCTCGCAAAAGTATCTATGCAATTTAAAAAACTTATCTCAAGTCTTAGTAAAACTTTGTTACGGTTAATTAATACCTATCTTGCTTGAACAATTAGAGTCCATTAATATGCATTCTAGTAGATTGGTCAATTCACTCGTAAAAATAAATGCTCAAAAACGACGAAATTTCCTTAATTTTGACGATTCCATTACTGGCGCTCCGAGTTTTCGTTTCCTCAAAGTGATTAAATTTGAATCGTCATTTTTATGAGGATTTGAATGAAATATTTCGTCATTTTTGAGCATGTGAGTACAACAATGAGATTCAGTTTCCCCAAAATCAAGATACAGAATCGTCAAATCACGATCGTAAAATTGAGGATACGCGTTTACTCAAAAGTCCCGTGATAGTTTGACGAAACAATCCTCAAAATTAACGAAATGTGGCTTGAGGATTCATGAATCGTCAAAAATGAAAGTGTTATTCCTGAGAGTGTACGCGTATCCCAATCCCCAAATACCTTTTGTTTCTTATTTCAAAGTGAACCTCCTGAAAGGCTTGCTTCGAACATCATCCTCATACCCATTATAATCGGGATTATTTCGAGAAAAGAAAACATTTAGAAGCGCTTGTATGTACGATGAATGTTTGACGCGCATACGCTGATTAAATTAAATGATATACCAGCATTTGTGTAGAGAAAGTGTGTGAATTTAAACTAGTTTTTAGATAAAAAAAAATGGAATGCCATAAACTGTTGTTGATAAGTGACGTAAATGCATTAATCAATTTACCAATTAAAAAAAAATTTACATTAATTAGATACTAACTAAATCAATCGATACGATTTCATTAATTATAAAATATTATAAAAACAGTTCTAGAAGTGTGGACAATTTACAAATTGTAAAAATTTACATTTCAAAAAGCTATTTTGCTTCTTATGAAGCGACGCGATATATAAGAAATGTAGATTCACATAATGTATATAAATTGATAAATATAAAAAGGTGCCAAGTCCACAGAAATCTTTCCGCGCACACTTCCCCAAGCAAAATGAATGAAAGAAAAAAGCTTAGTTTGAAACTCTACTTTGGACTTGGGCCTTTTAACATTTAGTGATTCGTATATGCAGATCGAAAGAAACACAATGGTGTTTTGCTTTTCCACAAAAACGGGTTTGTAAATTGAAATGAGTTTTAAAAAAAAACCCGGAGTTAATCAAAATATAAATTGCTTTTCAAGTAGCTGTTATTTGTAAACCTGTTTGAATTTCAAGGTATTTTGATATTGCTGTGTTGTATTAACTATCGCAATTTATAATTTTATGAAATGAGCTTTGTATTAAAATTTTCATTTATCTCCATGGCTTATTATTTCTTATTCAAAACAATTTCGGAGATGTACTTCTATTCATATTTAAATATATTTTCGGGTTTGTTATGAAGGATCAGTTTTACTAAGAAATCTGCTAAGGAAATTCGGCACAGCCAGTACTGTACTTAGGTTTGAAAATTTCAAATTATCGAAATTTCAATGCATAACAAATTCAACCCATTTTTATACGGGCTCTAACAAACATGTGAAAGGAATGTCTTTGTCAGTTCGAAACTCATTATAAACACAACAATAATTTTTTTCAGGGTTATAGTCTTATTAACAATGATAATACTTCTTACTATGCAAAAAAGATGTATGATTTATATAATAAAAGATGATTAAACATATTAAAAGATGTATGATTATATATATGCATGCTATTTTTAAAACCGAAAGCCAGTCATACATAAGGGTTGCCAAAATCCTCAAAATTAGCTAATTGCAGGAAACGGTCAATGAAATGGTAAAAACTTAGGAAACTAACGAACTTTGGGAATTAAAAACTTTTTCGGATTTCTCAACAACTTACAACCTTTTAACCTATTGCTAGAAAGATAATTATCTTGCAAGTTTATAATAATAGGTTGCAGAAAAAAAAAGATAATAATCAAAAGTGCATCTAAAAATATTGGTAAAGGGTAGATTTTTTTTTAATAAATTGTTTTTATTTATTTACACACAGTGTAAATTTTTTTATTAAAAGTCTCGAGGTTACTATTTTCAACAAAGTGTTGAATGGTTATTTTTTAAATAGTTAACGATATTTCCGAATGACGCATCATTTTTTAAAAATATTGGTGAATATGACATATGCCAACAAAATATTATTTCAACAAAGAATGACAGTTATTTTTTTCGTATAAAATTCTGATTAAACATTCTATTCTGAGAAGCATATTAATAATTTTGTACTTAGAATTCTAAATATACAATTCCACCAAAAATGCTTTGCCCCCTCAGTCCATAACTCCACATGTCCGATCATTCCTTGATTTTTCGTATTGTCTTTTAGCACTCTTTGTTCTAAAAGCCCTACTCGTTTACAATCCCTTAAAATCTCCTTTGATGTTATAAAGCTCTGTTTCACAACACCAAAAGTAGGCGCTGCTAAAAGGGTGGAATTAGATTTAATTCCAGTAACGCTGTTTACAGGGAGGTATTATGGGGTATTAAATTTTCATTAAAAGCTGGAGCTTTGTCGAGAGATTTCTGGCAACGGACAAATCACTTAAGTGTCTATCACAACGCAACATGTGCTTAAAGGATATTAAAGAGAAAAACCAGTTGCTCCTCCTACCATGTTTCTTAATCATTAGATATTAAGGCATATGCCTTTACAAAAGGAGACAGAGTCCGTTATAAAGGTTGTATTCTCTTAAAACAAACGAGCGACGGTGACAGTGACGAAAATGCACTTCCCCTCTAAGAGTGGATCCTTGGTATGTTAAACCAGCGACAGGATCACTCAAACGAGTAATTTTAACTCAGTCTGAGTTAATATTCACTCCTTTCCAGTTTCGAAAATGCACTTCTCCTACAGGAGTGGATTTCACTCTTTTGTTTTAAGAGTGTATGGTATTACAAAACAGTATTTACTAACGCCATTAAACTGGTGAACGCACTTTCGATTGCTATTGCCTTAGTCTGAGTTCTCAGAGGACTTGTTTTACTTAAAAGTTGTCAAAAACACATCACGTGGTTAAAGGAAGCCTCCGAAACACCTATTCATTAAAAATACCTCGCATATGGTTCTACACTCTTAAAACAAAAGAGTGAAATCCACTCCTATATTTTCGGGTTTGTTATGAAGGATCAGTTTTACTAAGAAATCTGCTAAGGAAATTCGGCACAGCCAGTACTGTACTTAGGTTTGAAAATTTCTGTCTCGGAGGTAGATGGTTATGTAGCAGGTGTTGGTTCTGAGAGGCGCATAGAAGTAGGAATCTTCACATAAAATTGCTTCGATTTAATAAACGACTATTTACAAAAAAAAATACATTCAACTACAAAACGGCGAGGCTGGTGCAGACAATAAATAGTACAGCAGAAGATAGTCCAACTTGGTGGAGCTAAGCAGCTGAGATCAACGAACTTTGTCGATGAGCGGAATCAATTCTGCAACAGAAGCGAGTTCAATTTTGCATCTGCCGAACTGAAGAAAGAAGACAGCTTTTTATTCGAGAAGAGTCGCTCCCGTCACTTCAGTTCGGAGTGGAGAGGCGAAGAGGGAAAATTGATGCTGCACTTTGGTTGTCAGCGAGTGCCTGAAGAAGAGCTACCGTTGACTCGAACCTCGGTTCTAGGTCGCAACATCCTCCCGGCCATGAAACCCCTGGGTTTCATAAAAGTCTAACTAAAAGGGAAAACTGCAAAGATAAGAAACTGAAAAGAAAAAAAAAGATTAGTGAGGTAAACTACAGATTTTTGCAATGGGCCTCATCAAGGTGCCATTTTTGGTCTTCAAAGTGACTACTCGAATCATTTGATCCGATCCGGGGTGGCACTGGGCGACTCGTCCGAGCAGCCACCTTCCTGGAGGAAGATTGTCCTCTTTGATAAGGACAAGATCCCCAACTTTGATGTTGGGATGAACCTTCTGCCACTTTGGCCTGGTTTGCAATCGGGAGAGATACTCTGACTGCCATCGCCTCCAGAAGTGTTGCGTGATCTGCTGCACTCTTTGCCACTTGTGAAGGCGGTTCTCTTCTAGGTGAAGAAGACTAGGTTCAGGTGGGGTTTTGAGAGATTCTCCAACTAAGAAATGTCCTGGCGTGAGAGGAACTAAGTCATTAGGGTCCGAAGAGATTTCAGAGATAGGACGCGAATTTAGAACACTTTCAATCTGAGCAAGAACCGTGGACATTTCTTCGTAAGTGAGATGAGTGTTGCACAGTAGTCTACGAAGGTGATGTTTGGTTTGCTTAACACCACTTTCCCACAAACCACCAAAATGAGGTGCGGACGGTGGTATGAAATGCCACTTAATTTTGTCGTTAGCCAAAAGCTCTGCGGCGTGTTGGTTAACTTGCTTAACAGCTTCTTCGAATTCTAAATTCAGAATTTTGGATGCACCTTTAAAGTTAGTTGCTTGGTCGCTATAAATGTCTGAGCATAAACCTCGTCGAGAGGTGAAACGACGAAAAGCGGCTATGAACGCTGTAGATGTTAGATCAGTTACGAGCTCGAGGTGGATGGCCTTAACACTTAAGCAAATGAATAGCGCTACGTAAGCTTTGTACGTGGGAGCATTTCTTCGTTTACTTGTCTTTATTTCAATGGGGCCAAGATAGTCTATACCAGTGTGGGCAAAAACTCGCGACTGTTGAACTCTAGGGATTGGTAAGTCACCCATGAGTTGTTCGGAAACTTTGGCTTTTAGTTTCCAACAAGTTATGCACTTGTGTATGACAAATTTGATTGCGCTTTGGGCTTTGATAATCCAAAATTGTCTGCGGATTGTGCTTAGTGTAAGTTGTATTCCTCCGTGTAAAGTTTCCAAATGCGCACGTTCAATAATCAACTTTGTCAGAAAGTTAGTAGGGCACAGAATTACTGGGTGTTTTTCGGAAAACTTTAGATCTGCATTTTTCAAACGCCCTCCAACACGCAATATGCCGTCCTTATCGACGAAAGGAGCAAGCGGTAAAAGTCTACTTTTGGGGGATAAGCGTTTTTTCTTCTTTAGGCTTTCAATGTCTTTGTGAAAGTCTTGATTTTGAGCAATTGAGATTAGAATTCGAAAAGAGATTTCTAGCTCTTCAGCTATCAAATAAGAGAGATTGCGTTCCGACTTTGGTAACTTACAGTTCGAACTAAATCTTAGTATGTAGGCAGTCACTCTGATTAGCTTAGATAGAGATGAAAACTTTGTCATCAAATCGAACTCTTCGCTAAAGGAAACATGGATAGATTTTACCTTTTTTTCTTCAAGAGTGATGGGTTCGGAACAATGATTCTTTGGCCACTGACTTTGAGGTTCGGCAAGCCATTCGGGTCCGTTCCACCAGAGAGATCTTGCTTGCAGGTCCACCGGAGTTGTGCCGCGGGTTGCTAGGTCTGCAGGGTTCTGCGCTGAAGGGACAAAACGCCAGGTTGCATCTAGATGGGATTGAATATCACTTACTCGGTTGGCCACGAAAGTTTTCCATCTGGTTGGTTGGTCAGAGAGCCAATGTAGAACTACCTGAGAATCTGTCCAAGCAAAGATATTACTAGGCGTCCTTTGAAGAGCTGTAAGAGTATGCAAGATTAATTTAGACAAAAGATGAGCTCCACATAGTTCTAATTTTGGAAGCGAGATCTGCTTTAGAGGGGCTATGCGGGTTTTAGCTACTAAAACTTGCGGGGTTGAAGTGTTAGTAATCTTGATAAACACTACTGCCGCGTACGCTTTTGTGGAAGCGTCGCAGAAACCATGGAGCTGAAATTCCGAGTTATCCTCTGAGGAATAACCTGTCCACCTTGGTATGGAGATTTGGTCAATTTCTTGTAGGTTGTTCGTGATCTTTATCCATTCTTGACGGATTTCGGCGGGTAGCTCTTCATCCCAATTCAGACCAGTCAACCATAGCCTTTGCATCAAGATCTTGCCTGTAACGAGGATGGGTGAAATCCAACCAAGTGGGTCGTAGAATTTGCTTATGTCCGAAAGAACAGTTCTTTTGGTTGGAGCTGTTGTAGTGAGCGAGATATTAGTCTTGTAATTCAGCGTGTCCGTGGTTGGTTTCCACAACAAACCTAAAGTCTTGATGTGTCTGTCATTGTAGATTTCTTTGACATTTGATACTTGGTGGGATTCCTGCGGGATATTTTCTAAGACTGGTGTGCAGTTGCTGGCCCACTTGTTCAGAGTAAATCCACCACGTTGTAAGGCCGTTCTTACTTGCTTTTGTTTGGTTACTGCATCTTCTACGTTGTCGCTGCCAGACATCAAATCATCAATATAGAAATCGTTGCGTATTGTTTCGCATCCGATGGGGTAGATATCACCTTCATCTTGTGCCAACTGTTTGAGAGTTCGAATGGCTAAGAAAGCTGAAGGTTCCATGCCGAAAGTTACAGTAGTTAGTCTGTAGTGCTTGATCGGCTGAGATTTATTGTCTCTCCAGATTATCCTTTGATAATCCTGATGTTTTTCGGCCACGTTGATCATTCTGTACATCTTTGTAATATCAGCTGTAAATGCTACTTTGTAGAGACGCCAACGAAGGAGGATATTAGCCATCTTTTCTTGGATATTTGGGCCTGTCAGCAACGAGTCATTAAGAGAAATTCCATTTGAAGTTTTTTGAGACGCATTGTAGACTACTCGTATGCTAGTTGTAGTGCTTTCTTTGAACACCGGGTGGTGCGGCAAGTAGAATCCTGGATATCCGCTCTCCTGGGGCATCAGTTGTTGCTGACTATAAGGAACTTCAGTCATGTGCTTTAGGTTGATGTATTCTTGCATATGCTGCGAATACCGTTGGGCTAGTTCTGGGTTTTTCTCGAATCTTCGTTCGAGCTGCATAAAGCGCGTCAAAGCTATGTTTTCCGACTCTCCTAAAGCAGGCTGAGGCACTTTGAAAGGCAATTGGACGGTGTAACGACCATCTTGTCTGGTTACAGTTTCCTTATAAATGGTTTCGCACAGCTCATCTTCCGGGAGGCTCCTAACTGGGGCTTGCACTTCTTCGAGTTCCCAGAACTTTTTTAGCTGGTCACTAAGATCAAGTGAGGATGAATGTAAATTGGTTACCTGAATAGTAGAATCAGCTGCATTTTCAGTTTGGCATGTTACAGGTCCTACTAAGATCCATCCTAGTAGAGTATTCTGCGCCATGGGAGTTGACGGCGGTCCTTTCACTAATCCGTCCGTTAAGATATATGGGAAGAGGTCAGCTCCGAGGAGGACTTCAATCTTTCCTGGTTTGGAGAAATATGGGTCTGCAAGAGTTAAGCCATTAATATGTTTCCAGTCTTTAACCTTTAGACGCAAGTTCTGGCCGTAACTAGTAAGATTTTTTAAAACAAGAGCTTCGGCATTATCGATTATTTTATTGCCCGACATTGATTTAATTCCTAGCGTCACACTTTTCCTGCAATACTCGCCGGAAGAACCGATCCCAGTTATTTGAGCATGGATACTCTTAGTTTTAAAGGTCAGCCTTCGAGTTAGTGAGTCTAGCACGAAAGATGATTGACTTCCTTGATCAACAAGTGCTCTAGCGGTGGTCTCGTTTCCGTAACGATCGATTAGTTTAATCAAAGCTGTGCTAAGCAGAACTTGTTTAGAAAGCGGATTTTCTTGCGAAAAATGTGCGGAGACATCTACTGGCTCTTCATTCACGGGGGTTGCGGGATGATTTCTCGAATCATCTTCGTAATTTGGTTGTGTTGCGGTTTTAGATATCGCGTCGTGAAGTTGAGAGTGGTGACGTTTTTTACATTTAAAGCAAGAAAATTTACTTTGACATTGGCGGACTTGATGACGACTTGAAAGGCAATTAAAGCATAGTTTTTTCTCGTTAACTATTTTAACCTTTTCGCTGTCTGGGGAGGTTTTGAATTCGCGGCATTGAGACATTTGGTGCGGTTGGTTGCAGAGTGAGCATGTTTCCGACTTTATTGCATGATGAGCTCTTCTCGTGCTTGGGTTTTGCGAATCCGACTTAGGATTAGACCTGGTTGTAGTTGGAACTGCTTCGAGTGCTCGAAATCGTGCGGTTAGAAATGTGATCAGCTCGTCAAAGGTAGGAAGTTCGGATTGAGGCTTGGTAGATTGTGTTTGTTCCCATTTTTGGGCACAATCGATTGGAAGTTTTTGTACTATGACGAAAACTAGGATTTGGTCCCAATGTGCTACTGGAAGATTTAGATTTTTAAGGGACAGGATACTTCTTTGCGTGTTGTCAATTAAGGACTTTAGATTAGCGACGTTTTCTAAGTGGATTTTTGGTTGAAAAAGAATGGATTTAAGTTCGTGGTTGATTAAAAACCGTTTGTTCTCGTATCGCTCGAGTAGAGCGGCCCATACAACGTCATAATTACTTTCCGTAACTGGATAGTTTTTGACTAATTGTTCAGCTTCGTGACTAAGATGCGTTTTCAGATAGTAAAGTTTCTGACAAGGGTTTAAAGATGAGTTATCGTGAATCATGCAAGTAAAGAGGTCTTTAAATGAAGCAAACTCTTCGTACTTTCCAGAAAATATAGGCAATTTTATAAGCGGAAGTTTGGCTTCTGCGCTTGCACTTTCAGAAGTGATTGCGGCGGATGCATTAGTTGACTGCGACTTGACTACGACCTTTTCAGGAAAACGAGAGTTGTAATAAGTTAATATTTCCGACTTATTGTTAATATAGAAGTCTTCGACTTCCGAATACAAGTCATCTTTAAAGTACGAATCGGTTTCGGGAATATCTGGCGGCAAGTTTTTATGATTATCTTTAAACTCTATCCAATATTCATCAAAGTTTACTAATCTTGTATTTAAGTACTCTTTGGTCTTTCTACTTTCAGAGTCCTTTTTGTAGTTACGTATGAATTTTTGCATTCGACCATACAGATCAGTTTGATGCTTAGTCGTCAAAGTCATTTTTGCGTGTTTAGGCAATAATAAAGAAGAAACTTGACTAACCTTCTATGGCCGTGCGGGTCGACGGACCATATGTCTCGGAGGTAGATGGTTATGTAGCAGGTGTTGGTTCTGAGAGGCGCATAGAAGTAGGAATCTTCACATAAAATTGCTTCGATTTAATAAACGACTATTTACAAAAAAAAAATACATTCAACTACAAAACGGCGAGGCTGGTGCAGACAATAAATAGTACAGCAGAAGATAGTCCAACTTGGTGGAGCTAAGCAGCTGAGATCAACGAACTTTGTCGATGAGCGGAATCAATTCTGCAACAGAAGCGAGTTCAATTTTGCATCTGCCGAACTGAAGAAAGAAGACAGCTTTTTATTCGAGAAGAGTCGCTCCCGTCACTTCAGTTCGGAGTGGAGAGGCGAAGAGGGAAAATTGATGCTGCACTTTGGTTGTCAGCGAGTGCCTGAAGAAGAGCTACCGTTGACTCGAACCTCGGTTCTAGGTCGCAACAATTTCAAATTATCGAAATTTCAATGCATAACAAATTCAACCCATTTTTATACGGGCTCTAACAAACATGTGAAAGGAATGTCTTTGTCTGTTCGAAACTCATTATAAACACAACAATAATTTTTTTCAGGGTTATAGTCTTATTAACAATGATAATACTTCTTACTATGCAAAAAAGATGTATGATTTATATAATAAAAGATGATTAAACATATTAAAAGATGTATGATTATATATATGCATGCTATTTTTAAAACCGAAAGCCAGTCATACATAAGGGTTGCCAAAATCCTCAAAATTAGCTAATTGCAGGAAACGGTCAATGAAATGGTAAAAACTTAGGAAACTAACGAACTTTGGGAATTAAAAACTTTTTCGGATTTCTCAACAACTTACAACCTTTTAACCTATTGCTAGAAAGATAATTATCTTGCAAGTTTATAATAATAGGTTGCAGAAAAAAAAAGATAATAATCAAAAGTGCATCTAAAAATATTGGTAAAGGGTAGATTTTTTTTTAATAAATTGTTTTTATTTATTTACACACAGTGTAAATTTTTTTATTAAAAGTCTCGAGGTTACTATTTTCAACAAAGTGTTGAATGGTTATTTTTTAAATAGTTAACGATATTTCCGAATGACGCATCATTTTTTAAAAATATTGTGAATATGACATATGCCAACAAAATATTATTTCAACAAAGAATGACAGTTATTTTTTTCGTATAAAATTCTGATTAAACATTCTATTCTGAGAAGCATATTAATAATTTTGTACTTAGAATTCTAAATATACAATTCCACCAAAAATGCTTTGCCCCCTCAGTCCATAACTCCACATGTCCGATCATTCCTTGATTTTTCGTATTGTCTTTTAGCACTCTTTGTTCTAAAAGCCCTACTCGTTTACAATCCCTTAAAATCTCCTTTGATGTTATAAAGCTCTGTTTCACAACACCAAAAGTAGGCGCTGCTAAAAGGGTGGAATTAGATTTAATTCCAGTAACGCTGTTTACAGGGAGGTATTATGGGGTATTAAATTTTCATTAAAAGCTGGAGCTTTGTCGAGAGATTTCTGGCAACGGACAAATCACTTAAGTGTCTATCACAACGCAACATGTGCTTAAAGGATATTAAAGAGAAAAACCAGTTGCTCCTCCTACCATGTTTCTTAATCATTAGATATTAAGGCATATGCCTTTACAAAAGGAGACAGAGTCTGTTATAAAGGTTGTACTCTCTTAAAACAAACGAGCGACGGTGACAGTGACGAAAATGCACTTCCCCTCTAAGAGTGGATCCTTGGTATGTTAAACCAGCGACAGGATCACTCAAACGAGTAATTTTAACTCAGTCTGAGTTAATATTCACTCCTTTCCAGTTTCGAAAATGCACTTCTCCTACAGGAGTGGATTTCACTCTTTTGTTTTAAGAGTGTATGGTATTACAAAACAGTATTTACTAACGCCATTAAACTGGTGAACGCACTTTCGATTGCTATTGCCTTAGTCTGAGTTCTCAGAGGACTTGTTTTACTTAAAAGTTGTCAAAAACACATCACGTGGTTAAAGGAAGCCTCCGAAACACCTATTCATTAAAAATACCTCGCATATGGTTCTACACTCTTAAAACAAAAGAGTGAAATCCACTCCTATAGGAGAAGTGCATTTACGACACGGGAAAGGAGTGAAAATTACTCCTAAATCGCTCGTAATCGTTCTAAATCGCTCCTAATCTCCTTACAATCACTCGTTTGTTGTTAAGATTGTTGGAATATTAACAAAAGAAAAGAGTGAAATCCACTCCTATAGGGGAAGTGCATTTTCGACACCGAAAGGAGTGAAAATTAACTCAGACTGAGTTAAAATCGCTCATTTGTTTTAAGAGTGTAGTTCACGAGCTGGCGAAAATGGGTTCTGCTCTGCAATGCAGAAGTTGGATGAAATTCAGATTAACTTTCAAACAATAGTCCTTTCTATCATAAGAAAGGTCGAATGGTATCATTTACATCAATGGCAAAATTTATTGAACAGTATATTGCAAGGAAAAAAACATCAACAATCCTCTCGACAGGAATCTGGATATTTATACCAATTTAACCCTTTAATGCATACTATGTTGCCATATGGCAACAAGTAACATAATCCACTTCATTCTATTAAAGTAGAGCTTCCTCTCTACAAATCTGTGTTTTTTCATCTATTACATTCCATTTTGAGGTTTTAGTTACTAATAACCCTCATAGACGACAGTAGTAAAAATGTATTCAAAATTAAAGAGTGAAGTTATTAACTGTTGTGAAATTACGCCTTTGGCAGCATTCAAAGTTTAATAATATTAGTGCTAAATACAAATAAATCGTTTAAAAATATATTTATAGTTCAAGAGGGTTATTTTAAAATATATTTAGTAGTTTTCTAGTCATTCTTATCAAAATTTGTATTTTGTAGTTGGTTTGGGGCAAATGGCTAAATTTTTAAAAATTGAAATTATTTCAATTCCAATGTAGTTAATTTTTTTTCAGTATTTTCCCCATAATGTATGAGTATTAAAGATACAAATATATTTTTTC